>OX596004.2:40752695-41279904 GCA_951394115.2 Drosophila phalerata | reverse complement strand
TATGCAGCGCATCCAATAATTAGCAGTGGCAGTATCTACTCATCTGATGTTGTCCACAAAAACGACGATCCGGCGGCATCTATGGCATTTCTTCAAATCCTTGCGGGTACCTGCAAAATACTAAAAGAAAATAAATTAATTACAATACAACAAATATAAAAACAAAAATAAATTTTTTAATTAAAATATAAAAATAAGATTAAAATAGAAAACAAAAAGGAAAATTAGATATTTTAAATAAATAAAAAATTTGAATAAAAACCAAAAATATAAATTAAAATATAATTAAAATAAAATTCGGAAACTTCAGCGGCCTTGTGTTGCATCAACATCTAGCTGCAAACGGCAGCAACTTTCGGCATTAAATCCACAACGAGCAGCAATTACAGCTTCAGATGCGACCCACTGCAATAGATGGCCACCCTGGATGCGCAGGTGTGGCACTCGAGTCTCGCATGCATCTGGAAAAGTCACCAGAGGCAACTAAATCCAGTCCTACAACCTTATGTGGCACTTGGAACTCACCTTTGAAACAGCATATTCAACGTGTCCCTGCCTGGAACCAGAATACCATTATACGGCACTGGCATCCACTCGAGGAACATACGGTGACTTCATATTTCCACTTTGCTGGCAGCGATTTGACTTGGCAGAAGCATAAATCCAGCGGAAGACATCTCAATAGCCATTTGGTAGCCACACAGTCCGTGGGGCACCAACATGGGCATAATCAAATAAAAAAAAGCAGCGACAGTGCTTTCTCACCCAATCCGAACCATAAATATGCAGATCCTTTGGCAATTGTCGCCGCAGTGTGAATCCAGGGCAGCAGCTGTTTTTAAAAATCTAGAGCATAAAAAACAAAAAGTCATTAAAAAGAACATTTTTAACAAAAATCTCTAAGTATTTGCAGGCACACTATATACCTGCTCTTACCTGTGACTGAGCACCACCAGCAGATCCACAACGTCCTTGAGGCATTATCCAGTCGTCCTTTCGCACGATGTGGCACCTGGCAAGAATGACAGCAGCGTGGGACTGCTATACGGCAGCATCACTGTGAGAAGCGACCTGATTCTCACAACGGCATACTGCGGTCGGCATCCCGAGTGCACTGAGGCAGCACTGCATCCTTGATGCAGATGCTCATCGGGCGTGCAACAAAATAGGAGCGCTTGACGTTCCATGACCACCGACGCTATTGCGAGGAGCAAATCAGCCCACTTTTGGGTACATCACATGCACTGTCTCCTTATTGTGGCACAATCTGTGGCATGTGGCATCTCCAACGACGGCAGCAAAACCAATATAAACACCAGAGGCAACTTTGAATCCGCACGGCGCATCCAATTTGCCATTTTTGATGGCACTTTTGACGAACGATGGCGGTGCGATTCTTCTTCAGCAGCATCCAATTGCGATCGTGCTGCCATTTGTGGCATGTGGCAAAGACAGCGGCGAGGGATCTTTTATCAACAGTGACAACTCCTTGTCAACACACCTCCGTCATTAAAATGCCGATTCCATGACACTGAGCAGCATATGGCAACAATTCTGGCGACACCTAAAAATAAAATTGTTTAATACAATTATCTGCAAATAATAATTTCACTATTGCGCAAATAATTACCTGATAGCGACAATGTTGCCACACGAGCGATGTGGCAACATATGAGGCGACCGCAACAGCGAATAGCAGCAGCAGCAGCGGCATGAAGCATCAACTTATGAGTCTTTCCACCACAGCTGTTGTTTCCACAAAAAGCTGCAGATGGCAACCCCTGACAGCAGACTGCAGCGTGGGAGCATCGATACTGGCCAAGCGACACCTGAAGCATTGTTATGCAACTCCCTTCTGCTACGTCCATCGGTGAAGGGGAGGCACGACGTTGCGAGAACGGTGTCGTGCCCTGCATCCATATGGACTCCTGTCCATGCCCTTAAATAGCTCCTGTGGCTCCTCACGGGCTGCAGGGAGCGTACACGCTAGACGGTCAGCCGATGCGTCATCCTGTTGGCCGACAGCAGCAGCGCTCACCCTGAGCACCTCACACGACAGGCTGGTGACAACTGTGGCATCCACAGATGTGCATGGTGTGCATCTCGTGCCTTGCTTACTGTGGTCACAACTATCCTGATGCCCATGGAGGGCATTACAACTGCATCCACGATCAACTTCGCTGCCATGGCAACGGCAGCGGCAAGCAACAGCAAACAACAACGCTTCCAGCGGCGACTACAGCTCCAGTGTGCGGCA
The DNA here is from genome assembly GCA_951394115.2 of Drosophila phalerata. Lineage (NCBI taxonomy): Eukaryota > Metazoa > Arthropoda > Insecta > Diptera > Drosophilidae > Drosophila > Drosophila phalerata. Next base: position 41,277,647 of record OX596004.2, on the reverse strand, counting down.
ACTGTGTGGCGTCCCAGCCACGGCATTTGGTTAACAGCATACACACTCAGGAAGCTAATAAGATTGAAGAGAAACTAATAAGTATCTCTGAGATGCATTTTATATATAAAACTATTTTGTAATTACCACTACACGTGCAGCTACATAGGCCCTTTGAATCAGCTGTTTTTGTACCTGAAAATAATATTTTATTAGAAATTATGTATTTTATCATTAATTCAATACTTACCCAGTTTTAAAATCCAAAGATTAGATCGTCCTTGTGTCATCTAGCGCCAGTTTATCTGAAAAGAAAAGAAATTTAAATTAATACTTTGTATTTTTTGTAAGCCATCTGCTGGACTCTGTTTTTTCTAATTATGTACAGTATTGTTTTTCATTGTTACCTTTTAGTTTTTTACATTGTCCTATATCCAAATTCGTCATGTCCATGATGCCATTTCCTGTCTCTTACCTGTAAATTACCAGAAAATATTGTTTATTATAAGTAGTTAGTTAAATTGGCACTTACTTTAATTATAAAGTTTAAGGGAAAACTACAAGAGATAAACAAAATGTTAAACTCACGCACACACGTACACACAATAAGCGACATGCCAACTTGATGCTGATTAACTTACATTAACAACATTAACATTCGCTGTTATGTTAACAGCCCTGCTCCTCCCTATGGGTAGCACTTAAAATACAAACGAAACCGTTTGACCGATTCGGCTCTGACTTTTGCGCGCAACAACAACGGTCGGCAAATTTAAAAGTCCAAGTCACTGCCGAACGTCGTGCAAATGTCACTCGGACGGGTCAGAGCGCGTGTTTGTCTCGTCGTCGTCGTTTGTCTTTTGTCGTTTGCGTGTGTGCGGTTACAAATAAGTCTGGTTAGCAAAAATCTAAATCTATGTGTACCGAATTAGAGAAATTAAAATTAAATTTATAACTACAACGAAACAATAAAAAAAAATAATAATAAAAACCAAACCAACTGAAAACAAAAAAAAAAAGAGAGAAGACTTTTATGTGCTCGCAATTAGTTCTTTTTCTTTTTCTGCAGAAGTGAAGAAAAAAGAAAAAAAATACTTCGACCTTTGATCAGTGCGGACTCCATCTTCTTGGCAATTTAAATAAAATTATATATTTAATTTATGCCAACCAAGAAGCCAACAAATGATCAATTATTGATTAAATGCTGCCAATAAATTGAAATAAAATAACAATTAAATGCAATTTTAAAGAAATAAATAAGACTCATTCCACCGCAAACGACTAGCCTACAATGATTCTCAAACTGTATGCACAAAGTGCAAAGTACATGCAGTGAAAATTGTTTTTTACAAACTCTAACTAAAATTAACAAGACACAATTAAAATACATACATTCTGTAAATTAATACAATTTATTATTATAATAAAATCAAACGAAACTAATAAAGCGAATAAATAAAAACGTGTGTGCAAAAATATATATAATTTGGCTTATATATATACATTTGACTCAGCCTGAAATTAAACAAAATAAAATTAAAAAAAATTCAAAAATAAAGAAATTTGCATTGCACACTTAATTGTTAAATGTTAAGTGTTTGTGCTTTATGCAAGTGTCCCCCTTTAATTGTTTTTTGTTTTTTGTGAGACATAGACTTGATCTGTCCCCCTGTCCTTCGCATATTGTTCGTGAGTGAGTGCCTGTGTTTTTATACAAATATGAAAAACCTGACGGCACATTACTAAATAAAATTAAATAAAAATGTGCGAAAAAAAATCCGCCGCCAATAAACCAAGAATTACAAATAAAATAAAATCTGATTCGCCAAATAACAAAAATAAAAATAACCAAAAAACAAAATTCTGACGAGTAATTAAAAATAAAAATCGAATAAAACAAAAATAAATAAAAGACTGAAAATAAAACGAAAAGACTTGAGACTTGAAAAAAAATAAAAGAAAAATAATAGAAAATTAAATATGGGAAAATCAAAAGGTGACAAAACGATAATCCAACATGAAAAACAGCAATTTCAAGAACTACAGCAGCAACAAAAAGCAACAAAAAATTGGGCCCAACAACAGCAACAATTGTCGCCATTGTTACTGCAAGTGACCCGCAAGTCAAAGACCCCGCCGCCATTATTGACGCCGACGATTCTACTAGAATCGTCAAAGACGGAGCCAAATGCTCCATTGAAAGAGATGGAGAAAGTGAGGAAGAGAAAGACGCCTTCGCCGCCATTACGACTCTCAAGATCGCCACAATTGCTGACGCCATCGCTGACGCCGTCGCTCCCGCCAAACCAACAGTTAGTTGGCGGGCTTCTGGCTCTTGCAAAAAACTTTGCCGCCAACAATGGCCGCACAAATGGCGACACTAGCAGTAACAATTACAATTACAATTACAATTACATTTTCAAAAAAGCAATTAATGACAATACAGTTGCCAGCAACAAAAACAAAAGGAGAAATTCTGGTGCTTCTTCGGATGTGGACGTCATCACAATTTCTCCATCCATATCGACCCCTTCATCAGTGGGCCATATATCGCCTCAGGTCTCATCGTTTGGAATTGATCTTATCGATGCATCCACTGAGATCGAGGAGATGGAGGACGGCACAACGTCATCGTCTGGATCGTCGATTGCCACTACGAAGGAGAAGAATTTATCGCCATTAACCCAGAAAGCGGAGCAACAGCAGCATCAAACCAGTTCTTCAACAGCAGCAGCAGTAGCAGCAACAGCTATGCCAGCAGCAGCAACAGTAACAGTGACGCCAGCAGCAACTCCTCAGCCTGGAATAAAATTAATAAAAAATGACTTAGATAAGGGTAAGCAAGAAAATGTTAATTTTTATGCACATACCCTTGCCACAAAACGCTTGGCCATCAATGCTGGTCACAAGCGTAAATGCCGAAAGCCACTCAAACACAAGTCCAAACGCAAACAGCGATATGATAATCCAGCCACCGAACAGGAAATCATTGATTTTCTTAAGCTGCATGGATTGACTGAAAATCCAGCTCACAGGTTCGATAACGTCGGCGACGATGACGACGACGATGACCCCGCCTATGACATGTCTGACTTAGACGTGTCACTAGACGATTTCAGTGGCTCCACTGCTGACGATGACGATGACAACTCCTTCCTGACCATCTCAGAGATGGAGATCGAGCTTGGCGAAGACGCCACGCTTGATGAGGACGTCACAATTGCGGGTCCCAATACGACACCAAAGGTCATATCAATGCCTGCAGCTGGCTCTTTGCCACCTGCTGTTAATACTGCTGCCACAAGCGACATAGATGCCATTACTGCAGCTCCAGAGCCCAACAATAGCAACATCAAGGAATTCGCCACAATTGCTGCAAATAAATCGAAAAAGCAGAAACGCAAAGAGGAGAATGAGCGTGCTGCTAGAGACTTTGACACCTTTTTTGCAGAACAAAATGCCATTCTTGATGGAAACCAGCAGCAACAAAAACAGCAAATGCAATGGAATCTTATAAAAAGTTCCAAAGTGCCGACGCTATTTCTTCCCAGGATTGAGAAAATCCAACCGCTGCTGGAAAGACTAAATAATATTGATGGCGTCATCAATGGTTTCTCTACCAAATGCACCCAGAATGGCGTGATTCGGCTACAATGTAGCAATATGGAGATGTACACAAAAATCTCCACTGAACTCATGAATGACAACATGGAGGTTCATACACACCAACTGCGTAAGGATCGTGGCTACCGTGTGGTCATTCGCCACCTACATTCAAGTACCGAACGGAAATGGATCCAAGAGCAGTTGTCGGGTATGGGATTCATACCACGATATATCCGAGTAATGTCTCATCGGTTTAGTGGCAAGCCGATGAACTTATTTGAAGTCGAACTGCAACCAACAACCGATGGATCCAATGAAAACATTTTGAGATTGAAGAAAATCGGCGATCAAAATGTAACTGTGGAAAAGCAAAGGAAACGAATTGACCCTGTCCAATGCCACCGCTGCCAGGCATTTGGACATTCGCGTAACTATTGTAGCCGTCGATTTGCTTGCCTTAAATGTGCCGGGGATCACGCCACAACGTTGTGCACAAAGCCAAAAAGCACACCAGCCAAGTGTGCTAATTGCAATGGTGCACACGTCGCCAGTTATAAAGGATGCCGCATCTTTAAGGAGGAGCAGTCCAAAATGGCTATAAATAAGGCACGTAAAGAAGTTGCAAATATAATGCAAAACGGCTATTCAATACCAAAAACTATGAGCAGCACACCTGCCAAACAACGACGGCAGCACCAGCAACATACACCAAAGCCCTACCAACAACAGAAACAGCAACAACAACAACAACAATCTAGAGCCAAGCTGAAGCATCAGCAACAGCTTAAATTAATAAACAAAAAGCCGCAACATCATCAGCAGCAGTCACTCAATAAGCAGGAAAAGCCGAATCAACAGCAAAATACGCCCAAGCGAGCCAATTACAGTAATAACAATAGCCACTACATCAAACCAATGCAGCCGACTCAAAGCGAATCTGCCAAACACAACAATGCCCCTACGCCCAAAACACAAGCTCCTTCTGGTCCTGCAAGTCGCCACTTGCAGTTGTACCAGGAGAAGCTTCGTGTCGAACAGCAACAAATTAATGAAGCAAACACACAATTTAACCAGCAGCAGACAAACTCCAACTTGGCTGCTAAGGTTGAACAAAATGCCCGACACATAGCCCTTATGGGCAAGAAAATGGATGCCCTTACGAAACTAATTCAAACCCTACTTAAGCATGCAAACCCTTTACCCAAAAGTCCACAACAACAACATATTGAACCAACTATCTATATTGCTCCACCTAATCCCAATGACATGTCCGTGGAAAGTATCCCAGAGAATTCAAAACGGACAACAGAAGGAGCAGCATCTCGCCAATGACTTTATTTAACAATAAATTATTCTCCTGTAATTAATAATAAAAGTAATACCCCAACGTCACTAAATCTCGCCCATGTTGCTACTAACTCAGCAGCAGCAACAGATAGAACAAAACAATAAATTAATAAATACAATTAACTAACACTCACCTAAACAAATCGCGAAAATTGCCTTAATGAAGCATGCAGCTAAAATCATTGTTTTAAAAATATCAATCCAGATATTTCTAAAATCCAAGTTGATGATCCAAATGTTGCCACTACTAATTTCGTCCGCATGTATCCAGAGTCCTGTGTATGCAATTGAACATTTAAAGTTAAAAGTATAATAAATTAAAATTAAAAAAAAATAAAAATAAAAAGCTAGTACACATCGATAAAGACACTTACATTTGGTTATACATATAGCTGTGAAGTTACATAAAAAGTAAAAGCAGCTCGATAAATGCCAACTAATTTATATACAGTTCGGACAGCTGAACTGAATAACGTTTCGCAATCGAAAAGCATCAACATCTATAGGAGCAGCGACACGAAAAGAACTGGCGGTCAATCAGATAAATAATATTCCAGCGTCAGAAGTCAATTAAGCATCAGCATAACATGAGGGCTCCCATTATAATTGCCTAGGAACCAGCAGCTTGAACAGCAACAATATCAGCAATAAACGCTAGATCCGCTTTGAGCTCACGAAAATGAAAATAAAATAAATAAAATAAACCAAATCAGTCAAAACATAAACACACAAAGTCAATACGAAACAATACAGCAGAAAAACTCACAATCAAAAATATAAAAATCCGGAATCCTTATGCAGCGCATCCAATAAGGAGCAGTGGCAGTAACTACTCATCCGATGTTGACCACAAAAACGACGATCCGGCGGCATCTATGGCATTTTTATCAAATCCTTGCGGGCACCTGCAAAATACTAAAAGAAAATAAATTAATTACAATACAACAAATATAAAAACAAAAACAAAAATAAATTTTTTAATTAAAATATAAAAATAAGAGTAAAATAAAATAGAAAACAAAAAGGAAAATTAGATATTTTAAATAAAATAAATAACTTGAATAATAACCAAAAATATAAATTAAAACCTTATAAAAATAAAATTCGGCAACTTCCGTCAAAACATAAACACACAAAGTCAATACGAAATAATACAGCAGATAAAATCACAATCAAAAATATAAAAATCCGGAATCCTTATGCAGCGCATCCAATAATTAGCAGTGGCAGTATCTACTCATCTGATGTTGTCCACAAAAACGACGATCCGGCGGCATCTATGGCATTTCTTCAAATCCTTGCGGGTACCTGCAAAATACTAAAAGAAAATAAATTAATTACAATACAACAAATATAAAAACAAAAATAAATTTTTTAATTAAAATATAAAAATAAGATTAAAATAGAAAACAAAAAGGAAAATTAGATATTTTAAATAAATAAAAAATTTGAATAAAAACCAAAAATATAAATTAAAATATAATTAAAATAAAATTCGGAAACTTCAGCGGCCTTGTGTTGCATCAACATCTAGCTGCAAACGGCAGCAACTTTCGGCATTAAATCCACAACGAGCAGCAATTACAGCTTCAGATGCGACCCACTGCAATAGATGGCCACCCTGGATGCGCAGGTGTGGCACTCGAGTCTCGCATGCATCTGGAAAAGTCACCAGAGGCAACTAAATCCAGTCCTACAACCTTATGTGGCACTTGGAACTCACCTTTGAAACAGCATATTCAACGTGTCCCTGCCTGGAACCAGAATACCATTATACGGCACTGGCATCCACTCGAGGAACATACGGTGACTTCATATTTCCACTTTGCTGGCAGCGATTTGACTTGGCAGAAGCATAAATCCAGCGGAAGACATCTCAATAGCCATTTGGTAGCCACACAGTCCGTGGGGCACCAACATGGGCATAATCAAATAAAAAAAAGCAGCGACAGTGCTTTCTCACCCAATCCGAACCATAAATATGCAGATCCTTTGGCAATTGTCGCCGCAGTGTGAATCCAGGGCAGCAGCTGTTTTTAAAAATCTAGAGCATAAAAAACAAAAAGTCATTAAAAAGAACATTTTTAACAAAAATCTCTAAGTATTTGCAGGCACACTATATACCTGCTCTTACCTGTGACTGAGCACCACCAGCAGATCCACAACGTCCTTGAGGCATTATCCAGTCGTCCTTTCGCACGATGTGGCACCTGGCAAGAATGACAGCAGCGTGGGACTGCTATACGGCAGCATCACTGTGAGAAGCGACCTGATTCTCACAACGGCATACTGCGGTCGGCATCCCGAGTGCACTGAGGCAGCACTGCATCCTTGATGCAGATGCTCATCGGGCGTGCAACAAAATAGGAGCGCTTGACGTTCCATGACCACCGACGCTATTGCGAGGAGCAAATCAGCCCACTTTTGGGTACATCACATGCACTGTCTCCTTATTGTGGCACAATCTGTGGCATGTGGCATCTCCAACGACGGCAGCAAAACCAATATAAACACCAGAGGCAACTTTGAATCCGCACGGCGCATCCAATTTGCCATTTTTGATGGCACTTTTGACGAACGATGGCGGTGCGATTCTTCTTCAGCAGCATCCAATTGCGATCGTGCTGCCATTTGTGGCATGTGGCAAAGACAGCGGCGAGGGATCTTTTATCAACAGTGACAACTCCTTGTCAACACACCTCCGTCATTAAAATGCCGATTCCATGACACTGAGCAGCATATGGCAACAATTCTGGCGACACCTAAAAATAAAATTGTTTAATACAATTATCTGCAAATAATAATTTCACTATTGCGCAAATAATTACCTGATAGCGACAATGTTGCCACACGAGCGATGTGGCAACATATGAGGCGACCGCAACAGCGAATAGCAGCAGCAGCAGCGGCATGAAGCATCAACTTATGAGTCTTTCCACCACAGCTGTTGTTTCCACAAAAAGCTGCAGATGGCAACCCCTGACAGCAGACTGCAGCGTGGGAGCATCGATACTGGCCAAGCGACACCTGAAGCATTGTTATGCAACTCCCTTCTGCTACGTCCATCGGTGAAGGGGAGGCACGACGTTGCGAGAACGGTGTCGTGCCCTGCATCCATATGGACTCCTGTCCATGCCCTTAAATAGCTCCTGTGGCTCCTCACGGGCTGCAGGGAGCGTACACGCTAGACGGTCAGCCGATGCGTCATCCTGTTGGCCGACAGCAGCAGCGCTCACCCTGAGCACCTCACACGACAGGCTGGTGACAACTGTGGCATCCACAGATGTGCATGGTGTGCATCTCGTGCCTTGCTTACTGTGGTCACAACTATCCTGATGCCCATGGAGGGCATTACAACTGCATCCACGATCAACTTCGCTGCCATGGCAACGGCAGCGGCAAGCAACAGCAAACAACAACGCTTCCAGCGGCGACTACAGCTCCAGTGTGCGGCAACTGTGTGGCGTCCCAGCCACGGCATTTGGTTAACAGCATACACACTCAGGAAGCTAATAAGATTGAAGAGAAACTAATAAGTATCTCTGAGATGCATTTTATATATAAAACTATTTTGTAATTACCACTACACGTGCAGCTACATAGGCCCTTTGAATCAGCTGTTTTTGTACCTGAAAATAATATTTTATTAGAAATTATGTATTTTATCATTAATTCAATACTTACCCAGTTTTAAAATCCAAAGATTAGATCGTCCTTGTGTCATCTAGCGCCAGTTTATCTGAAAAGAAAAGAAATTTAAATTAATACTTTGTATTTTTTGTAAGCCATCTGCTGGACTCTGTTTTTTCTAATTATGTACAGTATTGTTTTTCATTGTTACCTTTTAGTTTTTTACATTGTCCTATATCCAAATTCGTCATGTCCATGATGCCATTTCCTGTCTCTTACCTGTAAATTACCAGAAAATATTGTTTATTATAAGTAGTTAGTTAAATTGGCACTTACTTTAATTATAAAGTTTAAGGGAAAACTACAAGAGATAAACAAAATGTTAAACTCACGCACACACGTACACACAATAAGCGACATGCCAACTTGATGCTGATTAACTTACATTAACAACATTAACATTCGCTGTTATGTTAACAGCCCTGCTCCTCCCTATGGGTAGCACTTAAAATACAAACGAAACCGTTTGACCGATTCGGCTCTGACTTTTGCGCGCAACAACAACGGTCGGCAAATTTAAAAGTCCAAGTCACTGCCGAACGTCGTGCAAATGTCACTCGGACGGGTCAGAGCGCGTGTTTGTCTCGTCGTCGTCGTTTGTCTTTTGTCGTTTGCGTGTGTGCGGTTACAAATAAGTCTGGTTAGCAAAAATCTAAATCTATGTGTACCGAATTAGAGAAATTAAAATTAAATTTATAACTACAACGAAACAATAAAAAAAAATAATAATAAAAACCAAACCAACTGAAAACAAAAAAAAAAAGAGAGAAGACTTTTATGTGCTCGCAATTAGTTCTTTTTCTTTTTCTGCAGAAGTGAAGAAAAAAGAAAAAAAATACTTCGACCTTTGATCAGTGCGGACTCCATCTTCTTGGCAATTTAAATAAAATTATATATTTAATTTATGCCAACCAAGAAGCCAACAAATGATCAATTATTGATTAAATGCTGCCAATAAATTGAAATAAAATAACAATTAAATGCAATTTTAAAGAAATAAATAAGACTCATTCCACCGCAAACGACTAGCCTACAATGATTCTCAAACTGTATGCACAAAGTGCAAAGTACATGCAGTGAAAATTGTTTTTTACAAACTCTAACTAAAATTAACAAGACACAATTAAAATACATACATTCTGTAAATTAATACAATTTATTATTATAATAAAATCAAACGAAACTAATAAAGCGAATAAATAAAAACGTGTGTGCAAAAATATATATAATTTGGCTTATATATATACATTTGACTCAGCCTGAAATTAAACAAAATAAAATTAAAAAAAATTCAAAAATAAAGAAATTTGCATTGCACACTTAATTGTTAAATGTTAAGTGTTTGTGCTTTATGCAAGTGTCCCCCTTTAATTGTTTTTTGTTTTTTGTGAGACATAGACTTGATCTGTCCCCCTGTCCTTCGCATATTGTTCGTGAGTGAGTGCCTGTGTTTTTATACAAATATGAAAAACCTGACGGCACATTACTAAATAAAATTAAATAAAAATGTGCGAAAAAAAATCCGCCGCCAATAAACCAAGAATTACAAATAAAATAAAATCTGATTCGCCAAATAACAAAAATAAAAATAACCAAAAAACAAAATTCTGACGAGTAATTAAAAATAAAAATCGAATAAAACAAAAATAAATAAAAGACTGAAAATAAAACGAAAAGACTTGAGACTTGAAAAAAAATAAAAGAAAAATAATAGAAAATTAAATATGGGAAAATCAAAAGGTGACAAAACGATAATCCAACATGAAAAACAGCAATTTCAAGAACTACAGCAGCAACAAAAAGCAACAAAAAATTGGGCCCAACAACAGCAACAATTGTCGCCATTGTTACTGCAAGTGACCCGCAAGTCAAAGACCCCGCCGCCATTATTGACGCCGACGATTCTACTAGAATCGTCAAAGACGGAGCCAAATGCTCCATTGAAAGAGATGGAGAAAGTGAGGAAGAGAAAGACGCCTTCGCCGCCATTACGACTCTCAAGATCGCCACAATTGCTGACGCCATCGCTGACGCCGTCGCTCCCGCCAAACCAACAGTTAGTTGGCGGGCTTCTGGCTCTTGCAAAAAACTTTGCCGCCAACAATGGCCGCACAAATGGCGACACTAGCAGTAACAATTACAATTACAATTACAATTACATTTTCAAAAAAGCAATTAATGACAATACAGTTGCCAGCAACAAAAACAAAAGGAGAAATTCTGGTGCTTCTTCGGATGTGGACGTCATCACAATTTCTCCATCCATATCGACCCCTTCATCAGTGGGCCATATATCGCCTCAGGTCTCATCGTTTGGAATTGATCTTATCGATGCATCCACTGAGATCGAGGAGATGGAGGACGGCACAACGTCATCGTCTGGATCGTCGATTGCCACTACGAAGGAGAAGAATTTATCGCCATTAACCCAGAAAGCGGAGCAACAGCAGCATCAAACCAGTTCTTCAACAGCAGCAGCAGTAGCAGCAACAGCTATGCCAGCAGCAGCAACAGTAACAGTGACGCCAGCAGCAACTCCTCAGCCTGGAATAAAATTAATAAAAAATGACTTAGATAAGGGTAAGCAAGAAAATGTTAATTTTTATGCACATACCCTTGCCACAAAACGCTTGGCCATCAATGCTGGTCACAAGCGTAAATGCCGAAAGCCACTCAAACACAAGTCCAAACGCAAACAGCGATATGATAATCCAGCCACCGAACAGGAAATCATTGATTTTCTTAAGCTGCATGGATTGACTGAAAATCCAGCTCACAGGTTCGATAACGTCGGCGACGATGACGACGACGATGACCCCGCCTATGACATGTCTGACTTAGACGTGTCACTAGACGATTTCAGTGGCTCCACTGCTGACGATGACGATGACAACTCCTTCCTGACCATCTCAGAGATGGAGATCGAGCTTGGCGAAGACGCCACGCTTGATGAGGACGTCACAATTGCGGGTCCCAATACGACACCAAAGGTCATATCAATGCCTGCAGCTGGCTCTTTGCCACCTGCTGTTAATACTGCTGCCACAAGCGACATAGATGCCATTACTGCAGCTCCAGAGCCCAACAATAGCAACATCAAGGAATTCGCCACAATTGCTGCAAATAAATCGAAAAAGCAGAAACGCAAAGAGGAGAATGAGCGTGCTGCTAGAGACTTTGACACCTTTTTTGCAGAACAAAATGCCATTCTTGATGGAAACCAGCAGCAACAAAAACAGCAAATGCAATGGAATCTTATAAAAAGTTCCAAAGTGCCGACGCTATTTCTTCCCAGGATTGAGAAAATCCAACCGCTGCTGGAAAGACTAAATAATATTGATGGCGTCATCAATGGTTTCTCTACCAAATGCACCCAGAATGGCGTGATTCGGCTACAATGTAGCAATATGGAGATGTACACAAAAATCTCCACTGAACTCATGAATGACAACATGGAGGTTCATACACACCAACTGCGTAAGGATCGTGGCTACCGTGTGGTCATTCGCCACCTACATTCAAGTACCGAACGGAAATGGATCCAAGAGCAGTTGTCGGGTATGGGATTCATACCACGATATATCCGAGTAATGTCTCATCGGTTTAGTGGCAAGCCGATGAACTTATTTGAAGTCGAACTGCAACCAACAACCGATGGATCCAATGAAAACATTTTGAGATTGAAGAAAATCGGCGATCAAAATGTAACTGTGGAAAAGCAAAGGAAACGAATTGACCCTGTCCAATGCCACCGCTGCCAGGCATTTGGACATTCGCGTAACTATTGTAGCCGTCGATTTGCTTGCCTTAAATGTGCCGGGGATCACGCCACAACGTTGTGCACAAAGCCAAAAAGCACACCAGCCAAGTGTGCTAATTGCAATGGTGCACACGTCGCCAGTTATAAAGGATGCCGCATCTTTAAGGAGGAGCAGTCCAAAATGGCTATAAATAAGGCACGTAAAGAAGTTGCAAATATAATGCAAAACGGCTATTCAATACCAAAAACTATGAGCAGCACACCTGCCAAACAACGACGGCAGCACCAGCAACATACACCAAAGCCCTACCAACAACAGAAACAGCAACAACAACAACAACAATCTAGAGCCAAGCTGAAGCATCAGCAACAGCTTAAATTAATAAACAAAAAGCCGCAACATCATCAGCAGCAGTCACTCAATAAGCAGGAAAAGCCGAATCAACAGCAAAATACGCCCAAGCGAGCCAATTACAGTAATAACAATAGCCACTACATCAAACCAATGCAGCCGACTCAAAGCGAATCTGCCAAACACAACAATGCCCCTACGCCCAAAACACAAGCTCCTTCTGGTCCTGCAAGTCGCCACTTGCAGTTGTACCAGGAGAAGCTTCGTGTCGAACAGCAACAAATTAATGAAGCAAACACACAATTTAACCAGCAGCAGACAAACTCCAACTTGGCTGCTAAGGTTGAACAAAATGCCCGACACATAGCCCTTATGGGCAAGAAAATGGATGCCCTTACGAAACTAATTCAAACCCTACTTAAGCATGCAAACCCTTTACCCAAAAGTCCACAACAACAACATATTGAACCAACTATCTATATTGCTCCACCTAATCCCAATGACATGTCCGTGGAAAGTATCCCAGAGAATTCAAAACGGACAACAGAAGGAGCAGCATCTCGCCAATGACTTTATTTAACAATAAATTATTCTCCTGTAATTAATAATAAAAGTAATACCCCAACGTCACTAAATCTCGCCCATGTTGCTACTAACTCAGCAGCAGCAACAGATAGAACAAAACAATAAATTAATAAATACAATTAACTAACACTCACCTAAACAAATCGCGAAAATTGCCTTAATGAAGCATGCAGCTAAAATCATTGTTTTAAAAATATCAATCCAGATATTTCTAAAATCCAAGTTGATGATCCAAATGTTGCCACTACTAATTTCGTCCGCATGTATCCAGAGTCCTGTGTATGCAATTGAACATTTAAAGTTAAAAGTATAATAAATTAAAATTAAAAAAAAATAAAAATAAAAAGCTAGTACACATCGATAAAGACACTTACATTTGGTTATACATATAGCTGTGAAGTTACATAAAAAGTAAAAGCAGCTCGATAAATGCCAACTAATTTATATACAGTTCGGACAGCTGAACTGAATAACGTTTCGCAATCGAAAAGCATCAACATCTATAGGAGCAGCGACACGAAAAGAACTGGCGGTCAATCAGATAAATAATATTCCAGCGTCAGAAGTCAATTAAGCATCAGCATAACATGAGGGCTCCCATTATAATTGCCTAGGAACCAGCAGCTTGAACAGCAACAATATCAGCAATAAACGCTAGATCCGCTTTGAGCTCACGAAAATGAAAATAAAATAAATAAAATAAACCAAATCAGTCAAAACATAAACACACAAAGTCAATACGAAACAATACAGCAGAAAAACTCACAATCAAAAATATAAAAATCCGGAATCCTTATGCAGCGCATCCAATAAGGAGCAGTGGCAGTAACTACTCATCCGATGTTGACCACAAAAACGACGATCCGGCGGCATCTATGGCATTTTTATCAAATCCTTGCGGGCACCTGCAAAATACTAAAAGAAAATAAATTAATTACAATACAACAAATATAAAAACAAAAACAAAAATAAATTTTTTAATTAAAATATAAAAATAAGAGTAAAATAAAATAGAAAACAAAAAGGAAAATTAGATATTTTAAATAAAATAAATAACTTGAATAATAACCAAAAATATAAATTAAAACCTTATAAAAATAAAATTCGGCAACTTCCGTCAAAACATAAACACACAAAGTCAATACGAAATAATACAGCAGATAAAATCACAATCAAAAATATAAAAATCCGGAATCCTTATGCAGCGCATCCAATAATTAGCAGTGGCAGTATCTACTCATCTGATGTTGTCCACAAAAACGACGATCCGGCGGCATCTATGGCATTTCTTCAAATCCTTGCGGGTACCTGCAAAATACTAAAAGAAAATAAATTAATTACAATACAACAAATATAAAAACAAAAATAAATTTTTTAATTAAAATATAAAAATAAGATTAAAATAGAAAACAAAAAGGAAAATTAGATATTTTAAATAAATAAAAAATTTGAATAAAAACCAAAAATATAAATTAAAATATAATTAAAATAAAATTCGGAAACTTCAGCGGCCTTGTGTTGCATCAACATCTAGCTGCAAACGGCAGCAACTTTCGGCATTAAATCCACAACGAGCAGCAATTACAGCTTCAGATGCGACCCACTGCAATAGATGGCCACCCTGGATGCGCAGGTGTGGCACTCGAGTCTCGCATGCATCTGGAAAAGTCACCAGAGGCAACTAAATCCAGTCCTACAACCTTATGTGGCACTTGGAACTCACCTTTGAAACAGCATATTCAACGTGTCCCTGCCTGGAACCAGAATACCATTATACGGCACTGGCATCCACTCGAGGAACATACGGTGACTTCATATTTCCACTTTGCTGGCAGCGATTTGACTTGGCAGAAGCATAAATCCAGCGGAAGACATCTCAATAGCCATTTGGTAGCCACACAGTCCGTGGGGCACCAACATGGGCATAATCAAATAAAAAAAAGCAGCGACAGTGCTTTCTCACCCAATCCGAACCATAAATATGCAGATCCTTTGGCAATTGTCGCCGCAGTGTGAATCCAGGGCAGCAGCTGTTTTTAAAAATCTAGAGCATAAAAAACAAAAAGTCATTAAAAAGAACATTTTTAACAAAAATCTCTAAGTATTTGCAGGCACACTATATACCTGCTCTTACCTGTGACTGAGCACCACCAGCAGATCCACAACGTCCTTGAGGCATTATCCAGTCGTCCTTTCGCACGATGTGGCACCTGGCAAGAATGACAGCAGCGTGGGACTGCTATACGGCAGCATCACTGTGAGAAGCGACCTGATTCTCACAACGGCATACTGCGGTCGGCATCCCGAGTGCACTGAGGCAGCACTGCATCCTTGATGCAGATGCTCATCGGGCGTGCAACAAAATAGGAGCGCTTGACGTTCCATGACCACCGACGCTATTGCGAGGAGCAAATCAGCCCACTTTTGGGTACATCACATGCACTGTCTCCTTATTGTGGCACAATCTGTGGCATGTGGCATCTCCAACGACGGCAGCAAAACCAATATAAACACCAGAGGCAACTTTGAATCCGCACGGCGCATCCAATTTGCCATTTTTGATGGCACTTTTGACGAACGATGGCGGTGCGATTCTTCTTCAGCAGCATCCAATTGCGATCGTGCTGCCATTTGTGGCATGTGGCAAAGACAGCGGCGAGGGATCTTTTATCAACAGTGACAACTCCTTGTCAACACACCTCCGTCATTAAAATGCCGATTCCATGACACTGAGCAGCATATGGCAACAATTCTGGCGACACCTAAAAATAAAATTGTTTAATACAATTATCTGCAAATAATAATTTCACTATTGCGCAAATAATTACCTGATAGCGACAATGTTGCCACACGAGCGATGTGGCAACATATGAGGCGACCGCAACAGCGAATAGCAGCAGCAGCAGCGGCATGAAGCATCAACTTATGAGTCTTTCCACCACAGCTGTTGTTTCCACAAAAAGCTGCAGATGGCAACCCCTGACAGCAGACTGCAGCGTGGGAGCATCGATACTGGCCAAGCGACACCTGAAGCATTGTTATGCAACTCCCTTCTGCTACGTCCATCGGTGAAGGGGAGGCACGACGTTGCGAGAACGGTGTCGTGCCCTGCATCCATATGGACTCCTGTCCATGCCCTTAAATAGCTCCTGTGGCTCCTCACGGGCTGCAGGGAGCGTACACGCTAGACGGTCAGCCGATGCGTCATCCTGTTGGCCGACAGCAGCAGCGCTCACCCTGAGCACCTCACACGACAGGCTGGTGACAACTGTGGCATCCACAGATGTGCATGGTGTGCATCTCGTGCCTTGCTTACTGTGGTCACAACTATCCTGATGCCCATGGAGGGCATTACAACTGCATCCACGATCAACTTCGCTGCCATGGCAACGGCAGCGGCAAGCAACAGCAAACAACAACGCTTCCAGCGGCGACTACAGCTCCAGTGTGCGGCAACTGTGTGGCGTCCCAGCCACGGCATTTGGTTAACAGCATACACACTCAGGAAGCTAATAAGATTGAAGAGAAACTAATAAGTATCTCTGAGATGCATTTTATATATAAAACTATTTTGTAATTACCACTACACGTGCAGCTACATAGGCCCTTTGAATCAGCTGTTTTTGTACCTGAAAATAATATTTTATTAGAAATTATGTATTTTATCATTAATTCAATACTTACCCAGTTTTAAAATCCAAAGATTAGATCGTCCTTGTGTCATCTAGCGCCAGTTTATCTGAAAAGAAAAGAAATTTAAATTAATACTTTGTATTTTTTGTAAGCCATCTGCTGGACTCTGTTTTTTCTAATTATGTACAGTATTGTTTTTCATTGTTACCTTTTAGTTTTTTACATTGTCCTATATCCAAATTCGTCATGTCCATGATGCCATTTCCTGTCTCTTACCTGTAAATTACCAGAAAATATTGTTTATTATAAGTAGTTAGTTAAATTGGCACTTACTTTAATTATAAAGTTTAAGGGAAAACTACAAGAGATAAACAAAATGTTAAACTCACGCACACACGTACACACAATAAGCGACATGCCAACTTGATGCTGATTAACTTACATTAACAACATTAACATTCGCTGTTATGTTAACAGCCCTGCTCCTCCCTATGGGTAGCACTTAAAATACAAACGAAACCGTTTGACCGATTCGGCTCTGACTTTTGCGCGCAACAACAACGGTCGGCAAATTTAAAAGTCCAAGTCACTGCCGAACGTCGTGCAAATGTCACTCGGACGGGTCAGAGCGCGTGTTTGTCTCGTCGTCGTCGTTTGTCTTTTGTCGTTTGCGTGTGTGCGGTTACAAATAAGTCTGGTTAGCAAAAATCTAAATCTATGTGTACCGAATTAGAGAAATTAAAATTAAATTTATAACTACAACGAAACAATAAAAAAAAATAATAATAAAAAAATAATTATACGCACAACGATAATTATAGTTACACGTATGTGCATCATTATGAAAATGATAATGTTGTGACATTGTTGTACAGTGCTGTTGAACGACGTCATCGTAATCTGAGGATTTTACGACCAGTTAGACATATAAGATTTGTCTATACCACCATCATCTATCGGCCGTATATAATATTTGCTATAATCGATCGGCCGTTTAATTTGGATGCAATAATCGTAACAAGCTTCAATTCGCTAACTGGTCTTGCGCATGTGTCAATATTGAATCAACCAGGAATGGGACGTGATGCTGCTGATGCTGATGCTGATGACATGCAATATTTTGCAAATTTAAATATAAATTAATTTTTATTTTTACTTATTTTTCATTTACATTTTCATATTTTTTATTATGCTTTGTTTTTTCATACTTTTGGTTTTGGTTTTGGTATAATTTTAAGTTAAAATAAGTTTTTTGTTCCTTATTTAATTTGAATTATTTTTATATATAAGTATATCTAACTATAAGAGAAATGAATAAAAATGAATTGGAATAATTTTGTTAAAATGAAATAATATGTTGTCTTTTTGATTTGTTTACAATATGGGAATGGGGAGGGTGGTTATTGCATATATGAATATATATATATATATATTTTTTTTTGTTTCAGCTAAAATATATTTTTTTGCCTTGTCTCTTTCTCTCTCTCTCTTGTTTATTTTGAATTTTTGTAGTTTGAGAAATGTATGTATGTTTTTCGAAATATATATGTATATGTATATGTATATGTATATGTATATGTATGTGTATGTGTGGATGTGGAATTTTGTTCTAGAAAAATCTGTTGAAAAAAACAAAGAAGAGGAGAAGAGGAGAGATAGAAATTGTACCGTTTTTAAGGAATTGAGAATTGGGAATTGAGAATTGAGAAATTAGCTTATGTTGGTCCCTTTCGCGCTTTCGCGTTTCTGTATGTAGGTTCTGTATTCTGTTCTGCTCTACTGTATGAATGTGTGTGTGTGTGTGTGGGTGTAATGTTTTCGTCTTATTTTTTGCATTTAGGCCTTGCCCCTTTATTTAACTGTATTATATGTGTTGTCTATTTTGTTGTTGTTTTGTATTGCATTGTATGGGTTACGTGACAATTTGATTTTGTAAAATGAAGGATAGTGTATTGAGAGTATTGAGGCGTGCCCTTGTTTATGATATTCAAATAGTTAATGTATGTTCGTTTTGAATATTTGCTTGGGTCAGTCTCTCTTGAGAAGTCAGTCAGTGAGTGAGTCTCTCTTGAGAAGTCAGTCAGTCAGTGAGTGAGTCAGTCGGTCTCTCGTTTGAGTAGTCAGTCGGTAACGTCACGAGTCTCTCTCTCTATATTTTTTGAAGTATATATATAAATAAATCTTGTGCAAAGTCTCTCGTATATACATACATATATATATATATATTTTTTGCGTCGGTCTCGCGCCGTATAAAATGAAACAAAATCAAATAAAAAACAATAATGTGCAAGTGTATATACTAATACTAATACTAAAAAACTAAAAATCATATAAATAAAAACATTGTGCCTTGTCATTTAATTTGTGTGTGTGTGTCGCATCTGCATCATCATCATCATAATTCGGCAGTCCACGAGTTATACACTCATTCATCTACCTGCCCATCATCATCATCATCATCATCATCATCATCATTTTCAACATAAAGTGACGAGATAATCAGCCACGAGCCGCGAAGCCACGAGCCAAGAGACACGAGTCATAAAATAGACGAGCAACGTGCTGTATGCAACGAAAACCATGTGTCGTCAGGTATCACAAGCCGATGCTGTACCATCGGAGGCCGTCGTCGTTGTCGTCGTCGTCGTCGTCGTCATCGTAGTCATCGTCATCGTTCACAGTGACATCAACAGCAACAACAACAACAACAACAATAACAACAACAGCATCTTTATTATCATCGTCATCGCCTTTTGATTTGTGTTGTTTTGATCTGATTGAGAAAAATTTGAATGACGGTAAGTCGGTTTTCCATTTATCTCATCTCAAAAATTTCTTTTCTCTCTTCCTTTTCCATTTTTTCTACAAAATTCCACTTTTGACAAAATACTAACAAACTGACAAATAGCTTTAGACATTTGACGCTTATTTATATAGTCTTTTTAGTCTTTTGCATTGTAATATTACAATTATGGTGAAAAAGAAACGTACGAAAGGGCAAAATGCCCAAACAGCAGCAACAAGAACGGACGGTAATGAGTCCTCAAACTCTCAAACAGATAGTTCAACCGATGAGACAATTAAAAAATTGTCACCTCAGGGACAGGATGCTATAAATCAAATAATTAATTTGCTTTCCAATAGCGAATCGGACGATGAGAGTAATCGTATAATAGATATGCTTAATCTTGCGCATAATCCAAAAAATGCAATTAGCCAAACAGCCTCTCAGGCTCCGCGATCTTCTGATAGCACACAGCCAACTTTCATACCGGTATCAGTACCAACAACAACAACAACAGCAGCAACAACAATAGCTTCAGTATCAGTACCTATTCCGGTACCTGATACCGTCACCGATGTCGTCGCTTCGTCTGCCCCGTTTGCCTCGTCAACGACAGACAATATGAGGCGTGTGGCATGCTCAAGTGACTCTTTGTCTTTGTCTTTGCCTTTTACAACTACAACCACAACTACAACAACAACGACAACAACAACGACGAAAAACATGACAACAACCACAACTATGACATTAAGTGACACTGTGCATAGTGCAAATATGAAATATGAAATGCCGTCGGCAAAACACAATCAGTCTTTCTCATCATCAGCTATTATTGATGCTCAGAATTTAGATTTAAATTTAAATCTTAGTCAGAATGAGAACCAGAACCAGAACCAGAATCAGAATCAGAATCAGATTCAAAATCAAAATTCTAATTCTAATACATTGTCAAACTCGGACGATCCATTGTCCTTTCTTGATGATATGCCACCTGGCATACGTTTAATGTCATCACAAGAGACAAACAAAAACAAAATCATCAATCCATCGTTAGGCTCAAATTCTATTAAGAACTCAAATGTACGCTCTAGCATAACACAATGTCAAACAGATTCAGGAAATTTCAAACGGCTTGTACCAAGCCATGAAACTTTGAATGATGCACGTCGCAAGGTTGCTCGCATCCAAACACGCTCAAATTCACAAAACTCGCGCACAGAACAGCTTGACGCAGGTAGAACTTTGAATCGCCTAAATAGGCCATTTAATGTTTTACACAGTAGCGATTTTGAATCTAGTGACGAACCAAACAATGCTCAAACAAATGCCAATACTGATGCAAACGCAAACACAAACGATGCTGTTGATATCGTTGTTATCAATGATGATAGCAACAGCAATAGCAACAGCAATAATAATATTGATAATGCTATGGATATAGATTTCAATAATTCAAATACAGATTCAGATTCAGATTCAGATAATGAGTATAGGAATGTTGATGATGATGATGCGATTGTTGTCACCCCAGTTTTTAGAGCAAATGCTACGCTGGGTTTACAACAACAGCAACAGCAACAACAACAGCAACAGCAGAATCAATCACAAAATAACAATACACAAACAGCTACAGGCATTCATGATCCAAAACCACCACAAATTTGGATTAAATACTTTGATAATCTTGAGGAATTACTCAAGAAAATTAAAGTATACATTAAAACCGATACATACACCATTAAGCTAGGCGGTCCAAATATGATTCGCTTTAATTCATTGGACAAAAACACATATAGTCTTTTAATAAATCTCTTTACGAAATTAAGCATAGATTTTCACACATATCAACAAAGATCGGAGCGTTCCATTCGCATTGCCATACGCGGTATGCATGCCTCAACTTCGCCTGAGTTAATTCACAATGAATTAACAAAATTAGGTTTCACTGTACGCAGTACCTTTAATCCAACATATAAGAATAATCGCGGCTTAGGTATATACAATCCGAATCTATTCTTTATCGAACTCGATCCAAACAATGTGAACAATTCAAAAATTTTTGAATTAAAAACTCTTTGCCAATACGCTATACGTGTCGAATGGCGTCGCACAAATGACTCAATTGTTCAATGTACGCGTTGTCAGAATTTTAATCACACCTCTAGCTACTGTCATCGAACACCGGTTTGTGTGAAATGCGGTGATAATCATTTGACTGGCCTTTGTAAAAAGGATAAGAATGTTGATGCCAAATGTGGCAATTGTCAGGGCAATCACACTGCCAATTATCGCGGTTGTCCGTATTATTTAAAACTTTTAAATAGCAAAACTACATCTTTACAGAATGCAAATGCAAATGAAAATTTTAATTTAAATAATAGCAAAAATAAAAACAATAGAAATAATAACAATAATCAGTTACGTCCAAATGCAGGTACTGCTACTGGTGGTGGTGGTGATGCTGCCGCCGTAGTAACACAGGGTCAAGCATCTCAGACTCAGATTCGGTCTCGATCTCGTTCTCGGTCGCAGAATCGGTCTGTTCACTTTCAAAAACAAAAACAACAAAAACAGCAGCAGCAGCAGCAGCAGCAGCAGCATGCAAATCCACCCCCGTATTTGAATCTGAATTTGAATGGGAAAAAGCGAAAAATTTCTAATAGCAATCCAACCGTATTGCCATCGTCATTGACATCGACATCGACATTGACTGCACCGGCAACTACTACAACAACAACAACAGCAACGACACTGACATCGGCATTTACATCAGAATTGAACAATCAGTTTGCAATCATCGCTCGTATGTTTGAGAAACATCAAGCGATTATTTCCGATATGCAATCACATTTGCATGAGCTTTACAATATCCTATCAACAAATACAAATACAAATACAGATAGATCTTCAAATGCTAGAATTACTGCTGCAAGTAATATCAGTAGCCGTACATATGCATCTATTGCTGCCAGTGGCATAACTGGCGGTGGTGGGATCGGTAGTGTTGACACAGGTAGCGGCTCCGCCGCTACCACTTCGTCAGTTGCCCTTGTTGGCAACTCGGCTTCAACATTCTTAACAACCTTAAATTCTGCCCCCATTGTTAGTGCAGAAATATCGTCATGTCAAACGGCCTTAAAATGACAGGTTTAAAATTAGGTATATGGAATGCAAACGGCATTAATCGACGCTCAGATGAACTTTCACAATTTCTAAGAATTAACAAAATAGATATTATGTTAATAAGCGAGACACATTTAAATCACAATTCATATTTTAGCATACCAGGATACAATACAGTCGCAGCAAACACCCCAAACCGTAGATTACGTATTGGTGGTGCTGCAGTTATCATTTCTAATTCACTCACTCATCAGCCTCTTCCACCGATTTGCAAAAGTTACGTTCAAGCAGCTAGTGTCTCAATTCCAACTGAACTTGGTCCAATTAGCATTACTGCCTGCTACTGGCCTCCAGGACAAAAACATGTACTGACATATGAAATATTTTCTGATTTTTTAAAACAAATAGGCCCAAATAGCCTTATAGGCGGGGACTGGAACGCAAAAGCTAGACTATGGGGCAATTACAACTCCTGTCAAAGAGGCAGAATCATATCAGATTATATATTATCTTCTCATAATTATAATATACTATCTTCTGGTGAACCCACGCATTTTCCAAGAAATCGCAACACTCCCTCAGTTATAGACTTTGGAGTTTTTAATGGTATCGGTCCGCACCGCCTATCCATTCGCCGCCAAATGGATCTTTCTAGTGATCATGTTCCATTAATAATCGACTTTGCTATCTCATCTCACACTTCTTTAAATCAGTCGCCACGACTCCTTACCAGACATTCAAATTTGAAAAAATTTCGTAAACTTTTAGACTCTGAAATTCATTTAAATACAGAAATTCACTCTACCGAAGATGTTGATGATGTGCTGGAAAACTTTGTTAGCAAAGTTCATAGGGCAGCTAATTCTGCATCCTCTTTCTCTCCCTCCTCCATGCAAAACTCTTTGCATAATTCAAATAGACAACCTTTCAATTTATCTCGCCCTCCTCTTCGGGCTGATATTATTGAACTGATACGAGTTAAACGTCGACTTCGCAAGCGCTATACTCGCACTAGATCTATCGAACATCGTCTTGAATGGCAACAAACTAGCAGAAAATTATCTCAACTCTTACAGCAGACTCGGTCAGATAATTTCAACACAATTTTGTCAAACGCAGATCCAAACAAAAAAGGCGGTTTCAACTTATGGCGTGCCTGTAAAGGCTTGAAGGAGCAACCTCACAAGCATGTGCCAGTTAAAAATCAGCAAGGCAAATGGTGTCAAACCGTAAACGAGCAAGTTGAAGCCTTTGCAAATGAGCTTGAGAATCGGTTTAAGCCCTTTAATCTCAGCCCTGCGGATCACGTTCAAACTATCAAATCATTTCTTCAAAACGATTATGCTCCAAATAACTCAAATTTGCGACATGTTACATTTTCAGAATTAAAAAATTCAATTAAATTACTACCATTGAACAAAACACCTGGGTATGATAAAATTGACAATTTTGTGTTGAAATGTCTTCCGCAACGAGCTGTTCTATTTTTAGTTAGCATTTTCAACTCTCTCCTTAGATTGCAATATTTTCCAACTTTATGGAAATGTGCTACTATCTCTATGATTCCAAAGGGTAACAAAAAGTCTCTTTCAAACATCAGTAACTATCGTCCTATCAGCCTTCTACCTTCTGTATCTAAATTGTTTGAGAAAATAATCTACAGTAGATTATATGAACAAATTGATGATATAAATTTAATACCAGATCATCAATTTGGTTTTAGAGAAGAACATAGTACCATACAACAAATACATAGAATTGTTCACCATGTTAACGTTGGCTTTGAAAATCGTCTAAGCACAACAGCTGTCTTTTTAGACATAGCGCAAGCTTTTGACCGTGTGTGGTACGATGGATTACTCTTTAAACTCAAAACTCATGTCTCTCATTCACTCTTCAACCTACTTAAATCCTTCCTCAGCAATAGATCTTTTGCAGTCAAAGACAGGGGAATTTTATCCACAAAACGTCCTATTCTTGCTGGTGTCCCTCAAGGTAGCGTCTTAGCCCCACTTCTTTACAACATTTTCACTCATGATTTGCCGACGACAACAGATTCATTCAAACATAGCACTAACACTTTAACAGCGACTTATGCAGACGATACTGCTTTCCTTATCAGTGGATCAAATATAACACATATTACTGAATGCATGAACCGTCACTTAGCTAGATTTCTATGTTGGACTAACAAATGGAACATAAAAGTCAATAGCAGCAAGTCCAATCATATTATATTTTCACTTCA
This sequence comes from Drosophila phalerata, assembly GCA_951394115.2. Taxonomy (NCBI): domain Eukaryota; kingdom Metazoa; phylum Arthropoda; class Insecta; order Diptera; family Drosophilidae; genus Drosophila; species Drosophila phalerata. The sequence goes on along the minus strand of OX596004.2, from coordinate 41,252,539 downwards.
AAATCGTATCATTTGGCCAAATGTTTCATTCGATAATGATATCATACCAGCTGCAAAATTTGTTAAATATCTCGGACTTCACCTCGATAGGAGACTACTATGGACGACTCACATTGAAATTATGAAAAAATCAATCACCTCAAAGATTGCAAAGTACAATTGGCTTTTAAACTCTCGCTCCCGCTTATCACGATCAAACAAACTTTTAATTTATAAACAAATAATAGCTCCCTGCTGGCAATACGGCATTGAACTGTACGGCTGTGCAGCTGATACAAATCTGCGCAAGATTCAAGTATGTCAAAACAAAGCTCTTCGTCTTATTCTCAATCCTGTCTATTATGTTAGCAGTAAAACTTTACACACTGACTTGAACGTTTCCTCTATCTATGAAACTATTAACACCTATTCTTTGAGATATTGGAACCGATTAACATGTCATTCAAATAATTTAATTAAAACTCTTCACAATCAAAATGGACGACACCTCAAACGCATCTGGCCGCTGGAGCTGAAGCGACGCAAGGCGCCTTTTAACAAGGAATATGGCTAATCGATGACGATGACGACGCCTCAATCACCTCCCCCATCTCGGCGTTCAGGACCACAATTGACTGCATCGCTGGATTTACGCAATCTCAACACTCTGAGTGATCTCTTGATATCAATATAAACAAAATTTACTCATATTATTCAATTTTTTCTTATACAGATGCCAATTGTCTATCAGCACAATATCGCTGGACATAGCGCATCCAAATTGGGGGAAATAATATGAGCTTCTCAAACACCAGCTGCAACATATACGCCTTCTACAACACATACGCCTGCTACACACACCCGCTACACACAAAACACACACACTCCCGCTACACACACTGCCGCTTCAACCCTGCCTTCATTCATCACATGACATCGCTTGATCATCCACCACAAGCAACGCTGCATCACATCACAGCTTCAGCTTCATCTTCATCTTTATCCTCATCCTCATCCTCATCTTCATCAGCATCATCGTCGTCGTCGTCGTCGTCGTTGGACTGGACCGCTATCTTCACTTGATGCCGCTGCCGCCGCCGCCGCCGCCGCCGCCGTTTCACCGTCACCGCTGCTGCTGCTACTGCACCACTGCTTTCCTGCTACCTGCCTCCCGCCTTCCGCCTCCTCATCATCATCGTCAACACAACGTTTCAACTCATCACTCATCACTCATCACTACAACTGCAGCATCGATAGTTTTTTTCGATAAGACTTTAAAAATAATTTGTTCCCAGCTTATGAGAGTGCTGGAATATGTTTAAATCATAAATTAATTGCAAAATTTTGTTTTTTCGGGCATAATTCACTTTTTGTAATTGACTAAATTTTTTAAGAAACTCTCATATTAAAAAAATCACATATGTATCAAACTTGCTGGCTTAAGGCGCGCTTAAACGCTCCAATGTGCTGAAGCCGCATATGCCCAAATGTATGGAAAAGATATGTATATTTTGGTAAATGCCCAAAACATAATATTAATATTAATATTTATTATATGTTATTTGTTATGTAATATAAATATATATTTCTTTTTTATATTATCAATAAATAAATCTTGGGTTGAGGCCGCCCTCCCAGGCCCAACCGTTTAAACGAGAAAAACGAATAATATATATACATGTTAAGTAGAATTAAGTAATAATATATATATATATATATATACACATGTTTGTGTTAGCATTTAAATACAATTAATTTAAGTAATAGTTTATAGTTTTTATTATAATTATGTTAAATGAACTAATTTTAATATAATATTTAAGTCATTTATGTTTTGAATTTCTTTTTATTTTTATGAACTTTTGAATTAAATATGTATTAACTTAAACTTAAATTTTAATTTTAACATAAAAACTGAAAAATAAATGTATTATTTAAATTTAAAAACGAAACAACAATGATCTTTTCAATTGGAAATTGTTAGGAATGAAACGCTTGTATACACACAATATGTATGAAATTTTATTTCAGCTGGGATGACCACTTACAATGTTATGACATTTGCGACTAGTTGTATATTAGGAAAATGTAAATTATATGCATATATTAAGGAATAGATCTAGTTAATTGAGAGAAATTTGTTGGCAATTATGCTAAATTATGTAAAATATTATTGTTTGAATAATATCTTTATATGAAACACTCTCTCTCTATCTCTTGTTCGTGTGCATTTTGTGCATTATTTTTGTCAATTGGCGCAACGTTTTTTCTCGAAAATGTTAATAGTTAGCCTTAATTAAGTAATTTATATAGAAACTAGATGGCAATGTCATGGAGCGTAGCGCAAAAAATGTTAATTTTTGTTAAAAATTGAATTAAATTAATTTATTTTTGAATTGTATGGGAGACGTCCCTTATCAGTTGTGCATTTTTTTGTCAATTGGCGCAACGTTTTTTCTCGAAAATGTTAATAGTTAGACAATGTTTAATAATTTATTTAGATAGTCAATGGTAATATCTTGGCGCGTGCACAAAAATGGTGCGATTTTAGTTAAAAATGAATTAATTGAAATAATTTTTGATTTGCATGTATATGGGATATTCTTATCAGTTGTGTTCCATTTGTATGGAATTTGTCAAATTGGCGCACCATTTTTTCTCCGTAATAGTAAATGTCAGCGTATATATGGTAATTTTTCTGTATTATTCTATGTAACATCTTGGCGCGTGCGCAAGAATTTTGAATTTTTAGTTAAAAATGAATTTAATTAATTTATTTAAAGTTTGTATGGGAATTACATTGTATGGTACAGTTTTAGTAGAATTGTCACACAAAAAAAGATGATGATGTGCGATTTTAGTAGAATTGTGACAAAAAAAGATGGTTTGTGTATTGGGTTATTTTGGTATGTGTATATGATAAATTTTGTAAACAGCTGTTGCATATTGGTTTGTGTCATGAGCTATTTTCAATCATATACACAAACCCATTAGAGATCGCCGCCGCCGCCGACGCCGCCGTTGTTGAGAATGAGAAGTAGGAGTAGGAGTCGAGAGTAAAGAGAGAAGAGTGAGAGGCTACCTGCTTGTATACAGCAAAAGAGAATGAGAGCGAGGGAGAGACTCGTATTAGACAGTTGTAAAATTGGGCAAACTGATTGTAAGGAGAGTCGTTGCGTCGTTGCGTAAGGAGCAACAGATAAATATGGATATATTGAGTTAGAGTGGGATAAAATATATGTTTGTGTGTGTGTGTGTGTGTGTGTGTGAGAAAAAGGGTTGGAATTTACAAGTGTATTTGTCTATTTTTTTTTGGGTTAATTGCTTGCAAATTTTTTAAGCTATGGTCAGTTGTAATTTGCCTATTCATTGTCAAAGTCAAAAGAAATGTCACAGCAGCGTAAAGGACAAGAAGAGAAAATGTTGAATAATATTCAATGTCGCCGTCGTCGCCGTAGTAATCATCGCCGTCGTCCGTCCACGGTATTAATATTACTAGTGCTATCAAGGATGTATGCTCTAATGCGGAATGCAATTACGTCGCTGCCAACAAATTATAATCTGACAATCGTTGAAATTAATATCAGACGTCGTCGGCAGCAGGATAGCTCAAGGGCATCACCGACGTTAAACAACGTTATAACATCATGGACTGTTATACATTTGATAACACGAAGGATAACAATATATCGACGGATCAATGTATTGGATAATTTGAACAACATGAGCAACAATTATAATAATTATACGCACAACGATAATTATAGTTACACGTATGTGCATCATTATGAAAATGATAATGTTGTGACATTGTTGTACAGTGCTGTTGAACGACGTCATCGTAATCTGAGGATTTTACGACCAGTTAGACATATAAGATTTGTCTATACCACCATCATCTATCGGCCGTATATAATATTTGCTATAATCGATCGGCCGTTTAATTTGGATGCAATAATCGTAACAAGCTTCAATTCGCTAACTGGTCTTGCGCATGTGTCAATATTGAATCAACCAGGAATGGGACGTGATGCTGCTGATGCTGATGCTGATGACATGCAATATTTTGCAAATTTAAATATAAATTAATTTTTATTTTTACTTATTTTTCATTTACATTTTCATATTTTTTATTATGCTTTGTTTTTTCATACTTTTGGTTTTGGTTTTGGTATAATTTTAAGTTAAAATAAGTTTTTTGTTCCTTATTTAATTTGAATTATTTTTATATATAAGTATATCTAACTATAAGAGAAATGAATAAAAATGAATTGGAATAATTTTGTTAAAATGAAATAATATGTTGTCTTTTTGATTTGTTTACAATATGGGAATGGGGAGGGTGGTTATTGCATATATGAATATATATATATATATATTTTTTTTTGTTTCAGCTAAAATATATTTTTTTGCCTTGTCTCTTTCTCTCTCTCTCTTGTTTATTTTGAATTTTTGTAGTTTGAGAAATGTATGTATGTTTTTCGAAATATATATGTATATGTATATGTATATGTATATGTATATGTATGTGTATGTGTGGATGTGGAATTTTGTTCTAGAAAAATCTGTTGAAAAAAACAAAGAAGAGGAGAAGAGGAGAGATAGAAATTGTACCGTTTTTAAGGAATTGAGAATTGGGAATTGAGAATTGAGAAATTAGCTTATGTTGGTCCCTTTCGCGCTTTCGCGTTTCTGTATGTAGGTTCTGTATTCTGTTCTGCTCTACTGTATGAATGTGTGTGTGTGTGTGTGGGTGTAATGTTTTCGTCTTATTTTTTGCATTTAGGCCTTGCCCCTTTATTTAACTGTATTATATGTGTTGTCTATTTTGTTGTTGTTTTGTATTGCATTGTATGGGTTACGTGACAATTTGATTTTGTAAAATGAAGGATAGTGTATTGAGAGTATTGAGGCGTGCCCTTGTTTATGATATTCAAATAGTTAATGTATGTTCGTTTTGAATATTTGCTTGGGTCAGTCTCTCTTGAGAAGTCAGTCAGTGAGTGAGTCTCTCTTGAGAAGTCAGTCAGTCAGTGAGTGAGTCAGTCGGTCTCTCGTTTGAGTAGTCAGTCGGTAACGTCACGAGTCTCTCTCTCTATATTTTTTGAAGTATATATATAAATAAATCTTGTGCAAAGTCTCTCGTATATACATACATATATATATATATATTTTTTGCGTCGGTCTCGCGCCGTATAAAATGAAACAAAATCAAATAAAAAACAATAATGTGCAAGTGTATATACTAATACTAATACTAAAAAACTAAAAATCATATAAATAAAAACATTGTGCCTTGTCATTTAATTTGTGTGTGTGTGTCGCATCTGCATCATCATCATCATAATTCGGCAGTCCACGAGTTATACACTCATTCATCTACCTGCCCATCATCATCATCATCATCATCATCATCATCATTTTCAACATAAAGTGACGAGATAATCAGCCACGAGCCGCGAAGCCACGAGCCAAGAGACACGAGTCATAAAATAGACGAGCAACGTGCTGTATGCAACGAAAACCATGTGTCGTCAGGTATCACAAGCCGATGCTGTACCATCGGAGGCCGTCGTCGTTGTCGTCGTCGTCGTCGTCGTCATCGTAGTCATCGTCATCGTTCACAGTGACATCAACAGCAACAACAACAACAACAACAATAACAACAACAGCATCTTTATTATCATCGTCATCGCCTTTTGATTTGTGTTGTTTTGATCTGATTGAGAAAAATTTGAATGACGGTAAGTCGGTTTTCCATTTATCTCATCTCAAAAATTTCTTTTCTCTCTTCCTTTTCCATTTTTTCTACAAAATTCCACTTTTGACAAAATACTAACAAACTGACAAATAGCTTTAGACATTTGACGCTTATTTATATAGTCTTTTTAGTCTTTTGCATTGTAATATTACAATTATGGTGAAAAAGAAACGTACGAAAGGGCAAAATGCCCAAACAGCAGCAACAAGAACGGACGGTAATGAGTCCTCAAACTCTCAAACAGATAGTTCAACCGATGAGACAATTAAAAAATTGTCACCTCAGGGACAGGATGCTATAAATCAAATAATTAATTTGCTTTCCAATAGCGAATCGGACGATGAGAGTAATCGTATAATAGATATGCTTAATCTTGCGCATAATCCAAAAAATGCAATTAGCCAAACAGCCTCTCAGGCTCCGCGATCTTCTGATAGCACACAGCCAACTTTCATACCGGTATCAGTACCAACAACAACAACAACAGCAGCAACAACAATAGCTTCAGTATCAGTACCTATTCCGGTACCTGATACCGTCACCGATGTCGCCGCTTCGTCTGCCCCGTTTGCCTCGTCAACGACAGACAATATGAGGCGTGTGGCATGCTCAAGTGACTCTTTGTCTTTGTCTTTGCCTTTTACAACTACAACCACAACTACAACAACAACGACAACAACAACGACGAAAAACATGACAACAACCACAACTATGACATTAAGTGACACTGTGCATAGTGCAAATATGAAATATGAAATGCCGTCGGCAAAACACAATCAGTCTTTCTCATCATCAGCTATTATTGATGCTCAGAATTTAGATTTAAATTTAAATCTTAGTCAGAATGAGAACCAGAACCAGAACCAGAATCAGAATCAGAATCAGATTCAAAATCAAAATTCTAATTCTAATACATTGTCAAACTCGGACGATCCATTGTCCTTTCTTGATGATATGCCACCTGGCATACGTTTAATGTCATCACAAGAGACAAACAAAAACAAAATCATCAATCCATCGTTAGGCTCAAATTCTATTAAGAACTCAAATGTACGCTCTAGCATAACACAATGTCAAACAGATTCAGGAAATTTCAAACGGCTTGTACCAAGCCATGAAACTTTGAATGATGCACGTCGCAAGGTTGCTCGCATCCAAACACGCTCAAATTCACAAAACTCGCGCACAGAACAGCTTGACGCAGGTAGAACTTTGAATCGCCTAAATAGGCCATTTAATGTTTTACACAGTAGCGATTTTGAATCTAGTGACGAACCAAACAATGCTCAAACAAATGCCAATACTGATGCAAACGCAAACACAAACGATGCTGTTGATATCGTTGTTATCAATGATGATAGCAACAGCAATAGCAACAGCAATAATAATATTGATAATGCTATGGATATAGATTTCAATAATTCAAATACAGATTCAGATTCAGATTCAGATAATGAGTATAGGAATGTTGATGATGATGATGCGATTGTTGTCACCCCAGTTTTTAGAGCAAATGCTACGCTGGGTTTACAACAACGGCAACAGCAACAACAACAGCAACAGCAGAATCAATCACAAAATAACAATACACAAACAGCTACAGGCATTCATGATCCAAAACCACCACAAATTTGGATTAAATACTTTGATAATCTTGAGGAATTACTCAAGAAAATTAAAGTATACATTAAAACCGATACATACACCATTAAGCTAGGCGGTCCAAATATGATTCGCTTTAATTCATTGGACAAAAACACATATAGTCTTTTAATAAATCTCTTTACGAAATTAAGCATAGATTTTCACACATATCAACAAAGATCGGAGCGTTCCATTCGCATTGCCATACGCGGTATGCATGCCTCAACTTCGCCTGAGTTAATTCACAATGAATTAACAAAATTAGGTTTCACTGTACGCAGTACCTTTAATCCAACATATAAGAATAATCGCGGCTTAGGTATATACAATCCGAATCTATTCTTTATCGAACTCGATCCAAACAATGTGAACAATTCAAAAATTTTTGAATTAAAAACTCTTTGCCAATACGCTATACGTGTCGAATGGCGTCGCACAAATGACTCAATTGTTCAATGTACGCGTTGTCAGAATTTTAATCACACCTCTAGCTACTGTCATCGAACACCGGTTTGTGTGAAATGCGGTGATAATCATTTGACTGGCCTTTGTAAAAAGGATAAGAATGTTGATGCCAAATGTGGCAATTGTCAGGGCAATCACACTGCCAATTATCGCGGTTGTCCGTATTATTTAAAACTTTTAAATAGCAAAACTACATCTTTACAGAATGCAAATGCAAATGCAAATTTTAATTTAAATAATAGCAAAAATAAAAACAATAGAAATAATAACAATAATCAGTTACGTCCAAATGCAGGTACTGCTACTGGTGGTGGTGGTGATGCTGCCGCCGTAGTAACACAGGGTCAAGCATCTCAGACTCAGATTCGGTCTCGATCTCGTTCTCGGTCGCAGAATCGGTCTGTTCACTTTCAAAAACAAAAACAACAAAAACAGCAGCAGCAGCAGCAGCAGCAGCAGCATGCAAATCCACCCCCGTATTTGAATCTGAATTTGAATGGGAAAAAGCGAAAAATTTCTAATAGCAATCCAACCGTATTGCCATCGTCATTGACATCGACATCGACATTGACTGCACCGGCAACTACTACAACAACAACAACAGCAACGACACTGACATCGGCATTTACATCAGAATTGAACAATCAGTTTGCAATCATCGCTCGTATGTTTGAGAAACATCAAGCGATTATTTCCGATATGCAATCACATTTGCATGAGCTTTACAATATCCTATCAACAAATACAAATACAAATACAGATAGATCTTCAAATGCTAGAATTACTGCTGCAAGTAATATCAGTAGCCGTACATATGCATCTATTGCTGCCAGTGGCATAACTGGCGGTGGTGGGATCGGTAGTGTTGACACAGGTAGCGGCTCCGCCGCTACCACTTCGTCAGTTGCCCTTGTTGGCAACTCGGCTTCAACATTCTTAACAACCTTAAATTCTGCCCCCATTGTTAGTGCAGAAATATCGTCATGTCAAACGGCCTTAAAATGACAGGTTTAAGATTAGGTATATGGAATGCAAACGGCATTAATCGACGCTCAGACGAACTTTCACAATTTCCAAGACTTTTACACACTGACTTGAACGTTTCCTCTATCTATGAAACTATTAACACCTATTCTTTGAGATATTGGAACCGATTAACATGTCATTCAAATAATTTAATTAAAACTCTTCACAATCAAAATGGACGACACCTCAAACGCATCTGGCCGCTGGAGCTGAAGCGACGCAAGGCGCCTTTTAACAAGGAATATGGCTAATCGATGACGATGACGACGCCTCAATCACCTCCCCCATCTCGGCGTTCAGGACCACAATTGACTGCATCGCTGGATTTACGCAATCTCAACACTCTGAGTGATCTCTTGATATCAATATAAACAAAATTTACTCATATTATTCAATTTTTTCTTATACAGATGCCAATTGTCTATCAGCACAATATCGCTGGACATAGCGCATCCAAATTGGGGGAAATAATATGAGCTTCTCAAACACCAGCTGCAACATATACGCCTTCTACAACACATACGCCTGCTACACACACCCGCTACACACAAAACACACACACTCCCGCTACACACACTGCCGCTTCAACCCTGCCTTCATTCATCACATGACATCGCTTGATCATCCACCACAAGCAACGCTGCATCACATCACAGCTTCAGCTTCATCTTCATCTTTATCCTCATCCTCATCCTCATCTTCATCAGCATCATCGTCGTCGTCGTCGTCGTCGTTGGACTGGACCGCTATCTTCACTTGATGCCGCTGCCGCCGCCGCCGCCGCCGCCGCCGTTTCACCGTCACCGCTGCTGCTGCTACTGCACCACTGCTTTCCTGCTACCTGCCTCCCGCCTTCCGCCTCCTCATCATCATCGTCAACACAACGTTTCAACTCATCACTCATCACTCATCACTACAACTGCAGCATCGATAGTTTTTTTCGATAAGACTTTAAAAATAATTTGTTCCCAGCTTATGAGAGTGCTGGAATATGTTTAAATCATAAATTAATTGCAAAATTTTGTTTTTTCGGGCATAATTCACTTTTTGTAATTGACTAAATTTTTTAAGAAACTCTCATATTAAAAAAATCACATATGTATCAAACTTGCTGGCTTAAGGCGCGCTTAAACGCTCCAATGTGCTGAAGCCGCATATGCCCAAATGTATGGAAAAGATATGTATATTTTGGTAAATGCCCAAAACATAATATTAATATTAATATTTATTATATGTTATTTGTTATGTAATATAAATATATATTTCTTTTTTATATTATCAATAAATAAATCTTGGGTTGAGGCCGCCCTCCCAGGCCCAACCGTTTAAACGAGAAAAAAAAAAAACACATTGCCAGTTATAAGGGATGCCGTGTGTTCAAGGAACAGCAATCCAAAATGGCCATCAATAAGGCAAAACGAGAAGTTGCTGACATAATTCAAAATGGCTTCTCACTGACAAAAAATTTGCAAACTGCTCCAGCCAAGCAAAAAAAACATCAGCAACAATACACGCCAAAGCCACAGCAGCAATATAAAATACAACAATCTGGAGCGACGCCGAAGAAACAGATGAAGCAGCAACAACAGAGAGTTTTAGTAAACACGCAGCAACAACACCACCAGCAGCAACTAAGCAAACAACAAAAACACAAACAACAATATACGCCCATGAGGAACAACAACAATAGCAGCTTCAATAAGCCTGGGCAGCAGACTTATAGCCAGGCTGACAAACTCGTCAGCGCCACTACTCCAAGAACACACACACACACTTACTCTGGCCCTGCTAGCAGCCACCTACAGTCGCTTCAGGAGAAGCTTCGCGCCAAACAGCAACAAATGACTGAGACACGGCAACACTCCAACCAATCGCAGCCAGACTCCAACTTGGCAGCCATGGTTGAACAAAATGCCCTCATCATTGCCCAAATGGGCAAAAAAATGGATGCCCTTACGGACATAATCCAGATCCTATTAAAAAACGCCAATGAAGCCAACAAAATATGACCAACTCGCCACACAACGCAGCTAATAACCAACCCCAGCACCAACAGTATGACGACACTTTTAAAAGCGCATACTGGAACGCTGCTGGGGTAGCCAATAAGGTAAATGAGCTTGAAGCCTTTATGCATCTACATAACATAGACGTCATGATGGTTTCAGAGACCAAAGCCAACTTTAACCAAGCAATTACGAGTAGAGCAACTATAACAAATATAAAAGGATACCACTGCTATGCTGCAACACGTCCAGCACATTATAGAAGTGGGGGAGTGGCTATCCTTGTAAAAAGCGGTATAAAACACATAGCACTGCAACCAATAAGGCATGACCAGCTTCAATGTGCCCCTGTACTCATTACCCTAGAGACAAACGAGTCCATTATCTTCGCGCCTGTATACTGCCCCCCTCAGCCCACATGGACTGAACATCATTTTACGTCACTACTCAACCACCTTCAAAAACTCACAATTAACAACAACAACAACAACAGCAACAACAAGCGAACAGGCCTCATTGTATGCGGTGACTGGAACGCAAAACACAGGTGGTGGGGCAACGTCAACGCCTGTAATCGGGGACTAGCTTTAATGAAAGCTATTCATAGCAGCCAGCATTATAACATACTGGCAACGGGAGGAGCCACGCATTACCCATACGGCTTAATAAGGAGACCCAGTGCCATAGACTTTGCCATATATACTGGAATTGAAGACAATAGACTGCTTACATACTCAACAATAGATCTGGACTCTGATCACTTGCCAATACATGTTGAAATTCGAGCTCGCAATCGGATTCAACAACTACACAAACAGCAACAACAACAACACCTTCGATCATTACGTAAACAATCGAATGTTAATAGATTCCAAAGATATCTAGACAGTCATATACTACTGAACACAGAAATCAACTCTGGCCTAGATATAGAAGACGCAATCAATATATTTGTTAACAACATCTACTCAGCAGCTGAAGCAGCCACAAAGCAAACTCGTAGACGCCAATCTCATCAACAAATCCATCGCCAACAACAACAGCTCCAACCTCAGAGAAGACAGAATCAAGTTCCTGCACCATACTCCCATCTTGTCCGAGACATCGAGTTTCTCCAGCAACTAGACATGAAACGAAAAATTAAGAGACTACACTTAAGGATAGGTAGCCCCCTCACACTCAAGCTCTACAAACTCTGCCAGAGAGAACTAAAGAGAAAACTTCAAGCGGAAAAAGCAAGGTATTACAACAATCTCTTCACGCAAATAGACCCCAATGATCGTTATAAAAACCAAAAGCTTTGGAAAATTACAAGAAAATTTAAAAGGCAGCCTGAGCCAAACTGGCCAATAAAACGCAACACCGACAACAACAACAGCAACAACAACAATAATGACATCAAGGGATGGACAAAGAGCTCGGCAGAGAAAGTTGAAGTATTCGCTAAATACCTTGAGGGACGGTTTAGCCCGAAGCTCAACGACTCTTTGGATGACAGAATGCAGACAATTAATGAATCAGTGAAAGCTCAGCAACGCACACATCAGCAGCATCAGCAGTGGCAGCAAATAATTAAAAATTATGGTACACAACATAATTCACCGAGCACTCAAGATTCACCAACTGTCTCCCACTCAGCTCCACCATTCCGCCCTATAAGGCATACAGAGATCATCAAAATAATTAAAGGGCTTAAATTGAGAAAATCCCCGGGTCCTGATGCAATAGACAACTATGTCATCAAGGCCCTGCCACTGAAGGCGATCCTATACTTATGCCTAATTTACAACTCCGTGCTACGCTTTGCCCACTTTCCCAAACAATGGAAGTGTGCATCCATCAAGATGATCCTCAAACCGGGTAAGAAGAAAACGGACCACGCCGAATCTTACCGCCCAATAAGCCTTCTATCAAGCTTCTCCAAAATATTTGAGAGATTGCTGATGGACAGACTTTTTGAATGCGAGGACTTCGCCAAAGCCTTTCCAACCCACCAATTTGGCTTTAGGTTGCACCACGGAACTGACCAACAACTTGCTCGGGTCACACAGTTCATAATGCGAGCATATGAGGAGAGAAAGTTCTGCTCAGCTGTCTTCATTGACGTCAAGGAAGCGTTTGACAGGGTATGGCACGATGGCCTAATCACAAAACTTGCCAAGCTCCTGCCATACTCACTGTTTAAGTTAATCGTGAACTACCTTACGGATCGCACGTTCTACGTTAAGTCTAGCGATGGCGTCGCCTCACGCATTGGTCACATCAAGGCTGGTGTGCCACAAGGCAGCGTGCTAGGACCAATATTATATACAATATTCACATCCGACATGCCACTGCCCCAACCAAATACGTGGACTCAACATCAAGACTTCAATGCCAACACCAACAGCAACAACAACGAGGCGACCAACATACTTCTTTCTACGTTTGCTGATGACACAGTGATCTTGACCACAGCTACTACGCCGACAGCAGCAATTAAACTAAATATGCTATACTTAAATAACATTATTGACTGGTCAAATAAATGGGGTATAACTATCAATCAAGCAAAATCTGCCCATGTCCTCTTCACTAGGAAAAGGTTGCAGCAGGAGCAGATCAGGACTTTGACAGCGCTTAATACCAGAGGTATTCAAGCCAAGGATAAACATCAATACCTGGGACTGCATCTGGACAGTAGATTAACCATGAAGCACCACATTGACCAGCTGCGATTACGTCTTACAACTACAGCCAAAAAATATGATTGGATCATTGGAAGAAAAAGCAGATTGCCAAAGTCCAGCAAACTTCTACTGTACAAACAGTGCATAGCACCCATATGGCGCTACGCCATTCCTGTCTGGGGAGCACTGACCTGCGACTCCCTTTTCAACAGAATCGAGGGAAGAAACAGCCGCCTGATCCGTGACATTGCCAAAGCAACAAGGTATACAAGAACTCAAGCCATTAGAGACAGATACAATATCCAATCAGCTGACGAAATCTATAACATGGCTAGCCATAATTTTGCAACTGCACTTGCAATACATGAGAACATTGAGGCAAAGAAGATTATAGCCAACCCTTTTATCCCAACGCGCTTAAGAAGGCCTAGATATGAAAAGCAACTTCAACGTCATATCCTGCCCATGCAACAACAACAACAACTGCGTGGACAACAACAACAGCAATCACATGACTTTAGCAGCCCTCTCCCTACGCTACTACAACTACAACATAATGCGCAACTAAGTCAGCAACAACAGCAACAACAACAGCGCCGTCAAATGCTTATTGAGAGAAGACGCCAACAGCCTGTTAGACGACTAGAAGAACAGGAGATTAATAACCTGCGGCGCAGCTTTATCAGAGGAGAGCTAACTCGTGAAGCAATAGAGGAAAGGATTGAAGGACAACATTGGCAGATCCAGAAAATAATACTTCCAGACCTACACCAAGATCGTCAACGAATCCTACCACAAGGCTGGCTAACGCGGCAACAACTCCGTCAAAGGTGGCGTCAGAGATGCACACGTCCAATGGCAACAACTAATACACCAGACACGGAGATAATCAATATATCGGACAATGATAGCAACAATGACGTCATCATTATCACCGAGCCCCAAACTGAAGCGACTGACATCTTAGATAATGGATAGCACTAATAACAGACACAGTCAAAGCACAGAAATCCAGCAGACAAATGGAACAACCTGGAGTAGCTCACCACAAACATCCACTATAAACTCACTGCAAATCCACGGCGTCCGGTGCATCCTTCAGCAGCGGTTGCAGCTACTAAAGGAGCAGGCGGCGTCTCCATATTGCCACTCCAGTGGCAGGAATTCATCCCTGCAAAGGCAGATCCTAATCGGTGATTTCTCCAATTGCCACGTGGCTGCCATTCACCCAGCGAGGCAACCACATTGGCAAAAAACATCTCAAGAGCTGTGGCTGGGTCTCCTCTTCCGATCCAGAGCAAAATATCGCCGATCCATGGACATCCGTGGTGTCCAGGTGGATTCTCAGCAACATCTGAAAAATACAAAACAAGAAATTAGTACATGTCACAAAAATACATATAAAGGCATAAAAATAAAAATATGGCAGCTACAGCAACATCTTGCTGCACTAGAGGCATCATCCCTGCTGTCTGCAACCATGGACGACAACTGTGATCCACAACGGGAGCAGCATTTCAATCCAGAGCAGAATCATCTGCTTTGGAACCAAAAACTGGCTCCAAATTCCAATCCTGCCACATTGTGTGGCATGCAACGACGGATGCAAGGACGGCGAATCCTCGACGAGCTCTTGCAGCAACTTGAGGAACAAATCCTATGTCCAATAAGCCACTCCAGTGGCATCCAAACTGGTTCTCAGAATAGCTTCCTCAACGGCGATTTTCCCAATTGCCACGGGATTGCCATTCACCCAGGGTGGCAACCACACTGGCAAAAAGCATTTGAGGAGCTGTGGCAGGGTCTCCTCTTCCAGCCCACACCAAAAAATCGCCGATCCGTTGGCATCCATTGCGTCCAGGCGAAATCGCAGAAGCACCTAAAAAATAAAAAAAATACATTTAAAGCATATTTAAACAGATTTTTTAGTATTTGCAGGTACAAAACTAACCTGCTCCTAACAGCTACTAGGCAGCTTCAGCAACCCTATCATGATCCTGCAGCATCTGGTAACAACAACCAGTTTGCAACACAATGTTGCAGGTGGCAACTCTGGCAACCCTGGCAGCAGACGGCAGCGTGGGAATGTCACCCGGCACCAGTGCAACGGCACTCATCAAAAACTAGCCTCCTCGGTCCATCCTGGGCCCTCTGGTGGGCTCCGATCTCGGCCAGAATTGCCATGGTGCAATTTGGCCATTTGACAGCGGCGCGGGCACCTCCGGCATCAGGGCAATGGCACTGGCCAAGAACTTGCCACTTTGGTCCATCCTGGACCACTACGCGATCCCTGATCCCGGCCAGAACTGCCATGACTGCAGCGTGGGATGCACCTCCTCCGGCACCAGTGCAACGGCGCTGGCCAAGAATTGGCCTTCTCGAACCATCCTGGCCCTTCTGGTGGCCTGAGATCCCGGCCAGAATTGCCATGGTGCAATTTGACCAGTTGACAGCGGCGAGGGCTCCTTCGGCATCAGTGCAATGGCACTGGCCAAGAACTGGTCATTTTGGTCCATCCTGGACCACTTGGCACTCCCTGATCCTTGCCAGAATAGCCATGACTGCAGCGTGGGATGCACCTCCTCCGGCACCAGTGCAACGGCGCTGGCCAAGAATTGGCCTTCTCGAACCATCCTGGCCCTTCTGGTGGCCTGAGATCCCGGCCAGAATTGCCATGGTGCAATTTGACCAGTTGACAGCGGCGAGGGCTCCTTCGGCATCAGTGCAATGGCACTGGCCAAGAACTGGTCATTTTGGTCCATCCTGGACCACTTGGCACTCTCTGATCCTTGCCAGAATAGCCATGACTGCAGCATGGGATGCACCTCCTCCGACACCAGTGCAACGACGCTGGCCAAAAATTGGCCTCGTCGGTCCATCCTGGGCCTTCTGGTGGCCCCCAATCCCGGCCAGAATCGCCATGGTGAATCCATGGTGGCAGACTTCGGCTTGGGCACATCCGCTTACAGTGCATTGGCACTGGCCAAGACTTGACCATTTCGGTCCATCCTGGACCATCCTGTGGCCCCTAATCTCGGCCAGGATCACCACGACCTACTCATGGCAAGTGACTGCGGCGAGGGAGGCACCTCCGCCGGCACCAGCGCAACGTAGCTGGCCAGGAATCCGTCTCCTCGGTCCATCCTGGGCCCTAATCCCGGCCAGAATTTCCATGGAGCAACCACGGCAACTGACAGCAGCGTGGGCCCCTCCAGTATCAGCGCATCAGCGCTGGCCAAGATTTCACCATTTCGGTCCATCCTGGACCACACTGTGGCCCCTGATCTCGGCCAGAATCACCACGACTGCGGCGTGGGAGGCACCTCCGCCTGCACCAGCGCAACGGATCTGGCCAATAATCGGCCTCTTTGGCCCACTCTGGGCCTTGTGCTGTCCTCCGATCCCGGCCAGATTCGCCATGGTGAATCGATGGTGGCAGACTGCGGCGTGGGCACATCCGTTTACAGTGCATTGGCACTGGACAAAAATCAGCCATTTCAGATCATCCTGGGCCAATTGGTGGCCCCTGATCTCGGCCAGAATCTCCACGACACCTTCATGCTGGTTGTCTGTGGCATGGGAGGCACCTCCGCCGGCACCAGCGCAACATAGCTGGCCTGGAATCCGCCTCCTCGGTCCATCCTGGGCCCTGATCCCGGCCAGAATTTTCATGGAGCAACCATGGCAACTGACAGCGGCGTGGGCTCCGCCAAGATTTAACCATTTCGGTCCATCCTGGACCACTCTGTGGCCGCTGATCTCGGCCAGAATCACCATGACCTACTCATGGCAAGTGACTGCGGCGTGGGAGGCACCTCCGCCGGCACCAGCGCAACAGAGCTGGCCAGGTAATCGATTCCTCGGTCCATCCTGGGCACTGATCCTGGCCAGAATTTCAATGAAGCCATGGCAGCTGACATCGGCGTGGGATATTCCGGTAACAGCGCATCAGCGCTGGCCAAGATTTGACCACTTTGGTTCAATTTGGACCACTTTGTGGCCCCTGATCCCGGCCAGAATCCACACGACTCACTTGTGGCAAGTGACTGCGACGTGGGAGGATCCTTCTCCGGCACCTGTGCAACGGCGCTGGCCAGAAATCGGCCAATTCAGTGCATTTTTTAGCACTTGGCGGCCTCTAATCCTGGCCAGAATCGCCAGGTTGCAACTACGGCACCAGACTGCAGCGTGGGAGGTTCGTCACGAATCCGAGCAGCATTTCTGGCCAAAATCCGGGCAAAATATGCCCTCCTTGAGCAATTGCCGGCCACTAATCCCGGCCAGAAATCCCTCGATGCAGTGGCGATTCACACTGCTTCACCTGGGGCCAGCTCCAGGCACATCCGGTGGCATTTTGGTCACACACTCTACTCACCTGAAGCCTCGCAACGTCTCTCCTTTTGGCCGCCTTCGTGGCAAGAAGGGGGCGTGGCGTGGCGAAAACGGTGTCCAGCGACGATTCCATGGGCAGGAGCCCATGCCATTTAATGGCTTCTGTGGCCCCTCTCGGGCTGCAGGGAGCCACCCTCAACACTGTCAGCTGTTTTGGCCATGGCCATGGCAGCGGCGGCAACAACAACAGCAGCAAATCCAACGGCGACTGCAGTTCCCGTATTCAGCCTCCAGGTGGCGTCCCAGCCACGGTGATTGGCAGCAACAACTCCACAGGAAAGCTACAAGGACGAGGAGAAACAAGATTAGTATCTCCTAGCATAATTATATATAATCACACATATATACTCACCACTACACGTGCAGCTGCAGTCCACCTGTTGTCTGTACCTGAAAAAAATAATAATATTAGTAATTAAGTAATACTCACCGTATGCATCCAAAGATTGGGCCTCCTCCAGGTCGTCCTTCGCCAGTACATCTGAAAAGAAAAGAAAATTAATTAATACTTGATATTGTTATGCAATCTGCTGGACCATGTTTTTTCAAATTGTACAATTATTGTTTTTGTTGTTACCTTTTGTTTTTTGCATCGTCCTAATTCCATTTCACCATGTTCCTGATGTCACTAACTGTTGTAACCTGTAAGATATCCGATATTAATGTTTGTATAAATAATTATTTAATAAGCACTTACTTTGTTAAAAGTTTAAGGGAAAATTATGACGCAAACAAACCACATGTAAAAAGACACGCACACACACATACAAACGAGCGACCTGCCAACTCGAGTTCATCTTTGAACCAGTTGGCTGCCCTGTTTGTTCATTTAGTTCATTTCTAGTTCTACCAATTTTTGAACACAATGAACTGAGTGAGCGAACAGGAGCAAGTTCATTAATGTGAACAACAATTATAACTTTAACCGTTTCACCCGATTGGCTAACTTTTCGCGCCAAACGAAAAGAAAGTCGCGGTTTTGAGTAGCTCGAGCGAGGAGGTGGTCGCTCGCGAGCTGCCGGAAAGCAAAGTCGTAAAATCGTCAACTGTGTCGGTGTTTGTGTGCGTGACTTTGTTAATACTTGTGACTATGCCTGATCAGCTAAAATAATTAACTTTAATTAGGATTAATATTATAATTAATTCTAAATGTGCAATAATAAGTTAATAAACGATCAAAAAAAAAAAAAACAAAAAAAAAAAAAAAAAAAAAAATTAACCGTTTCACCCGATTGGCTAACTTTTCGCGCCAAACGAAAAGAAAGTCGCGGTTTTGAGTAGCTCGAGCGAGGAGGTGGTCGCTCGCGAGCTGCCGGAAAGCAAAGTCGTAAAATCGTCAACTGTGTCGGTGTTTGTGTGCGTGACTTTGTTAATACTTGTGACTATGCCTGATCAGCTAAAATAATTAACTTTAATTAGGATTAATATTATAATTAATTCTAAATGTGCAATAATAAGTTAATAAACGATCAAACGCTCCTAGTGAATAATCACCAAGGAGAAAAAAAAAAAAAAAATCCGTGTTATCCTATAATGAGTTATTGCTTGCTCTATTATTTTCTCATCTCTAAGTTTTCCCAATATAATCTAACTAAATTTGTTCTACTTTACTTTGATTTTTAATAAGCTCCACTTTCATTTCTTGATCTGATTGGGTTTTCCTGGGTTTTCCCAATCCTTGCAGCAAATGCTGGATCAAAAGTAGACCCTTACCCCCAGATAAGTTTTATTTGATGTTCATTATATTCTAAATTATACCTCTAGCTATTCTTTAATTGAATAAAATTTGGCTCTAAATTAATTAACTAATATAATAAAATTATGTGTCTTATTTTCTTTTAACATTTTGGGACGAAAACCTTCTCTTTTATTATGATCGGCCTGGCCATAGCACTTCGTCTTCTCTTAAACTTTTGAACCCCTAATGACTGGACTTACTTAAAATCTTTACCGTACCTGTCGCTAGAAAGTATAGCGAAATGTAGCTTTTTGAACGCATTAGCAGATACTGTATTTCCTTTATCACAGCACTTTGTCCATTTTCTTATTTGTGGTAGCTTGTATATTCACTTCTTTTATATGACCACTCTTGAACTATTTTATCTATTATTATAGCCCTAATAACGTATTACTAGACGCTTTAGATTGATCAGCCTGCTTGCGCTTGCCCTATTCTGTCTGCTAAAATCTAGTTTATGCTGTCTATCCTAAACCTTTCCTTATAGTGCGAGTCTTTAATTTGTAAAACACTCTATCTGCTATCTAGTAGTTTGACAATTATAAATAACTTGTTGGCCACTTCCTAATTGCATAAGTCCTATCGATTAGTGCGCGTGTGTGCATAAACATTATCCGACCACTTCATTTTTACTTGAATATATTTAATTTAATTTTTATCTTTTATAGCATTATCTCATACTAATTATCTTTTCAGCTCTGTTTTATCCCTGGTTGACACCTGAATGATCTATGTCTCTTATTATTATTGTACTTTTATCTTTTCAGCCTATTTTTATTTCTTGATCTGTTTGGGTTTTCCTGGGTTTTCCCAAATCCTCGCAGCAAATGCTGGATCAATTGTTAAATCTCACCCCCAGGCTTGTTCTAACTTTAATGCTCATCACATTCCAAATTGCTCCCTATATATTTTTTATATTTTATATTTCATATTTTATATTTTATATTTTATATGACATGTACTGTCATGGCAATTGGGCCCTTCATCAAGGAGTCTATTGACTTTTCCGTCCAAGCTTACTTTAGGTAACTGGCTTATTTGAATGCCGGGAGCCCTGTCTTAATAATGACATGTGCTGTCTTGGCAAATAAGCCCTTTGTCAAGAAGTCTATTGACTTTTCCGTCCAAACTTACTTTAGGTAACTGGCTTATTTGAATGCCGGGAGCCCTGTCTTAAATACATGTGCTGTCATGGCAATTAGGCCCTTCATCAAGGAGTCTATTGACTTTTCCGTCCAAACTTACTTTAGGTAACTGGCTTATTTGAATGCCGGGAGCCCTGTCTTAAATACATGTGCTGTCATGGCAAATAGGCCCTTCATCAAGAAGTCTATTGACTTTTCCATCCAAACTTACTTTAGGTAACTGGCTTATTTGAATGCCGGGAGCCCTGTCTTAAATACATGTGCTGTCATGGCAAATAGGCCCTTCATCAAGAAGTCTATTGACTTTTCCATCCAAACTTACTTTAGGTAACTGGCTTATTTGAATGCCGGGAGCCCTGTCTTAAATACATGTGCTGTCATGGCAAATAGGCCCTTCATCAAGAAGTCTATTGACTTTTCCATCCAAACTTACTTTAGGTAACTGGCTTATTTGAATGCCGGGAGCCCTGTCTTAAATACATGTGCTGTCGTGGCAAATAGGCCCTCCATCAAGAAGTCTATTGACTTTTCCATCCAAACTTACTTTAGGTAACTGGCTTATTTGAATACCGGGAGCCCTGTCTTAAATACATGTGCTGTCATGGCAAATAGGCCCTTCATCAAGAAGTCTATTGACTTTTCCATCCAAACTTACTTTAGGTAACTGGCTTATTTGAATGCCGGGAGCCCCGTCTTAAATACATGTGCTGTCATGGCAAATAGGCCCTTCATCAAGAAGTCTATTGACTTTTCCATCCAAACTTACTTTAGGTAACTGGCTTATTTGAATGCCGGGAGCCCTGTCTTGAATACATGTGCTGTCGTGGCAAATAGGCCCTTCATCAAGAAGTCTATTGACTTTTCCATCCAAACTTACTTTAGGTAACTGGCTTATTTGAATGCCGGGAGCCCTGTCTTAAATACATGTGCTGTCGTGGCAAATAGGCCCTCCATCAAGAAGTCTATTGACTTTTCCATCCAAACTTACTTTAGGTAACTGGCTTATTTGAATACCGGGAGCCCTGTCTTAAATACATGTGCTGTCATGGCAAATAGGCCCTTCATCAAGAAGTCTATTGACTTTTCCGTCCAAACTTACTTTAGGTAACTGTACAAACATAAACTAATTAAAGAAAGATTTGTACAAAGTGCTATCACCACCAAAGAGTCTTATGACTTACCGTAACCTACGACAGACAATGTTATTGTTTGTACAAATCAAATGAAAGGCAATGCCTTACATATACTAACACAATGTAAACTCCTCGACACCTTATGCATTGCGTGGACCCCACCGTGGGCGCAAGCGATGTACTGATTCAATAATATACCGCTTTATGGTACGCCTGTTGGTATATTATTGTCTCGCCTCTGTCATATGTGGTATTGCATCAGGCTATCACATATTATTAAAAAAAAAAAAAAAAAAAAAAAATTAGAAAATAGTTTGTTTAAATACTTTATTACAAAATTGTTGCTATTAAATACCATACTTTTCTATTCTACTAGACAGTGCTTGAGTAGGATTTATAATTTATATATATATACTTTTCTTTTCTGCGAATTAATCCATGTGTGAATGATATAGTTTAGCTTTTTGGTCACTCTTCTACATTCTATGAGCATTGTGGGATGTCGTTTGGCTTGGGATGCATAATTTATTTCTTTTCTTTTCTATTTGTGAGCTTATTTTTGTGTGAATGAATTTAGCTAGCTTATGTTTACTGATTTATTTTTTCTGCTAAAACTCTGCAAACATTCCTCTAGGCTGATTGGTCAATAATGTAGCTTTAATTATTTATGATTTGGCTGCAGTTGTTGACCCATTTGGTGCATTCTATTTCTTTGTTTGTTTTCTACCTTAGTGCTCTTTTGCTTGCCTCAGCAGACGACCTAAGCAGCGCGTGGACCCCCTGTAGGGCGTAAGCGGTGTACCTGATTCAAAGCATTCCTGACCCTTATGGTCCACCTATTTGTATGCTTTGTTTCGCCATGTTTATATGTATCAATGCAATAGGCTGGTGCATATTAAGAACCCTTCCGGGTCTATACACACATATATATATCCATGTGTGTGTGTATATGTAACTATGTATTTTCATGTATATGTATAAGAAGAATTTTATACTAGTCTGTGACTCTCCTGTCACTTTAAAATTTCAAATTTTCAGTTGTATGAATTTGTTTTATCAAAGTTAGCATTGACTTATTGCTGTTAAAAATGTATAAGTAAAATTTTATATTAGTCTGTGACTCTCCTGTCACTTTGAGAATTTCAAATTTTCATTTGTATGAATTTGTTTTATCAAAGTTAGCATTGACTTATTACTGTCAAATTTCCTCACCTCAGAATTCAAATTAAATGTTTTCTTTACTTTGAATTTAACATTCGAAGACTAAGCGTTGAATTTAAAATTCAGTATTTTTAAAATTGCTGCTGCCGACTTCTGGAAAATTTGTGTCATCCGACTGCATCTCTACTATTGATTTTATTGCGCCTATCTTCATCTTGCTGCCGACTTCTGGAAATTTGTGCCATCCGGTGATAAAACATCGAGTTCAAACTAAGCTTTTCTGCTGGAATCAAATATTGTGCCATTCCGGTGATAACATTGAATTTCAAATCTGCTGCTGACCTTGGAATCGAATTTTGCGCCCATCTTGTGATTTTTCCCTGGACTGCATCTCTGCTATTGATTCTTGGACTATACTTCATCTTGTGCACTGACTTTTGCTTTTCTGCTGGAATCAAATATTGTGCCATTCCGGTGATAACATTGAATTTCAAATCTGCTGCTGACCTTGGAATCGAATTTTGCGCCCATCTTGTGATTTTTCCCTGGACTGCATCTCTGCTATTGATTCTTGGACTATACTTTATCTTGTGCACTGACTTTTGGTATGCTATAATATCTTACTTTCCTTTATGAGATGGGGTAAGTGAGTTTTTTCAACTGCTAGCGCAATGCTTCTGGCTAACGCTGCAGTCCTTTCTACCCACTTCTCTCTTTTTGTATCTGTATAGGGTCTCTTAGCTATCCTTGTCTTTGAATCTTTTGGTTCCTTTTAAACTTTCGATAGTTTGCTTTGGCTAACAAGATTTTAATATAATTTCCCACCGTCTATTTTTTCTCTAGGATTTGTTTTGTTTGTCTTTCTTGTGTCAAAACATAATTCACTGCTATATAATACATAATAGCTTCGCTCTTAATTAGAAAATAGTTTGTTTAAATACTTTATTACAAAATTGTTGCTATTAAATACCATACTTTTCTATTCTACTAGACAGTGCTTGAGTAGGATTTATAATTTATATATATATACTTTTCTTTTCTGCGAATTAATCCATGTGTGAATGATATAGTTTAGCTTTTTGGTCACTCTTCTACATTTTTCTGTTATTTGTAAATAGCTCTTTCTATATATCTATTGACGGTATATTTTATAGACATTATGGGATATTATTTAACATAAAATACATAATTTATTTGTTAATAGCTCTGTTTTTCATTAGAAAATAGTTTGTTTAAATACTTTATTACAAAATTGTTGCTATTAAATACCATACTTTTCTATTCTACTAGACAGTGCTTGAGTAGGATTTATAATTTATATATATATACTTTTCTTTTCTGCGAATTAATCCATGTGTGAATGATATAGTTTAGCTTTTTGGTCACTCTTCTACATTCTATGAGCATTGTGGGATGTCGTTTGGCTTGGGATGCATAATTTATTTCTTTTCTTTTCTATTTGTGAGCTTATTTTTGTGTGAATGAATTTAGCTAGCTTATGTTTACTGATTTATTTTTTCTGCTAAAACTCTGCAAACATTCCTCTAGGCTGATTGGTCAATAATGTAGCTTTAATTATTTATGATTTGGCTGCAGTTGTTGACCCATTTGGTGCATTCTATTTCTTTGTTTGTTTTCTACCTTAGTGCTCTTTTGCTTGCCTCAGCAGACGACCTAAGCAGCGCGTGGACCCCCTGTAGGGCGTAAGCGGTGTACCTGATTCAAAGCATTCCTGACCCTTATGGTCCACCTATTTGTATGCTTTGTTTCGCCATGTTTATATGTATCAATGCAATAGGCTGGTGCATATTAAGAACCCTTCCGGGTCTATACACACATATATATATCCATGTGTGTGTGTATATGTATGTATGTATTTTCATGTATATGTATAAGAAGAATTTTATACTAGTCTGTGACTCTCCTGTCACTTTAAAATTTCAAATTTTCAGTTGTATGAATTTGTTTTATCAAAGTTAGCATTGACTTATTGCTGTTAAAAATGTATAAGTAAAATTTTATATTAGTCTGTGACTCTCCTGTCACTTTGAGAATTTCAAATTTTCATTTGTATGAATTTGTTTTATCAAAGTTAGCATTGACTTATTACTGTCAAATTTCCTCACCTCAGAATTCAAATTAAATGTTTTCTTTACTTTGAATTTAACATTCGAAGACTAAGCGTTGAATTTAAAATTCAGTATTTTTAAAATTGCTGCTGCCGACTTCTGGAAAATTTGTGTCATCCGACTGCATCTCTACTATTGATTTTATTGCGCCTATCTTCATCTTGCTGCCGACTTCTGGAAATTTGTGCCATCCGGTGATAAAACATCGAGTTTAAACTAAGCTTTTCTGCTGGAATCAAATATTGTGCCATTCCGGTGATAACATTGAATTTCAAATCTGCTGCTGACCTTGGAATCGAATTTTGCGCCCATCTTGTGATTTTTCCCTGGACTGCATCTCTGCTATTGATTCTTGGACTATACTTCATCTTGTGCACTGACTTTTGCTTTTCTGCTGGAATCAAATATTGTGCCATTCCGGTGATAACATTGAATTTCAAATCTGCTGCTGACCTTGGAATCGAATTTTGCGCCCATCTTGTGATTTTTCCCTGGACTGCATCTCTGCTATTGATTCTTGGACTATACTTTATCTTGTGCACTGACTTTTGCTCTGTTTTATCCCTGGTTGACACCTGAATGATCTATGTCTCTTATTATTATTGTACTTTTATCTTTTCAGCCTATTTTTATTTCTTGATCTGTTTGGGTTTTCCTGGGTTTTCCCA
The DNA here is from genome assembly GCA_951394115.2 of Drosophila phalerata. Taxonomy (NCBI): domain Eukaryota; kingdom Metazoa; phylum Arthropoda; class Insecta; order Diptera; family Drosophilidae; genus Drosophila; species Drosophila phalerata. The sequence goes on along the minus strand of OX596004.2, from coordinate 41,226,623 downwards.
AATCCTCGCAGCAAATGCTGGATCAATTGTTAAATCTCACCCCCAGGCTTGTTCTAACTTTAATGCTCATCACATTCCAAATTGCTCCCTATATATTTTTTATATTTTATATTTCATATTTTATATTTCATATTTTATATGACATGTACTGTCATGGCAATTGGGCCCTTCATCAAGGAGTCTATTGACTTTTCCGTCCAAGCTTACTTTAGGTAACTGGCTTATTTGAATGCCGGGAGCCCTGTCTTAATAATGACATGTGCTGTCTTGGCAAATAAGCCCTTTGTCAAGAAGTCTATTGACTTTTCCGTCCAAACTTACTTTAGGTAACTGGCTTATTTGAATGCCGGGAGCCCTGTCTTGAATACATGTGCTGTCATGGCAATTAGGCCCTTCATCAAGGAGTCTATTGACTTTTCCGTCCAAACTTACTTTAGGTAACTGGCTTATTTGAATGCCGGGAGCCCTGTCTTAAATACATGTGCTGTCATGGCAAATAGGCCCTTCATCAAGAAGTCTATTGACTTTTCCATCCAAACTTACTTTAGGTAACTGGCTTATTTGAATGCCGGGAGCCCTGTCTTAAATACATGTGCTGTCATGGCAAATAGGCCCTTCATCAAGAAGTCTATTGACTTTTCCATCCAAACTTACTTTAGGTAACTGGCTTATTTGAATGCCGGGAGCCCTGTCTTGAATACATGTGCTGTCATGGCAAATAGGCCCTTCATCAAGAAGTCTATTGACTTTTCCATCCAAACTTACTTTAGGTAACTGGCTTATTTGAATGCCGGGAGCCCTGTCTTAAATACATGTGCTGTCGTGGCAAATAGGCCCTCCATCAAGAAGTCTATTGACTTTTCCATCCAAACTTACTTTAGGTAACTGGCTTATTTGAATACCGGGAGCCCTGTCTTAAATACATGTGCTGTCATGGCAAATAGGCCCTTCATCAAGAAGTCTATTGACTTTTCCATCCAAACTTACTTTAGGTAACTGGCTTATTTGAATGCCGGGAGCCCCGTCTTAAATACATGTGCTGTCATGGCAAATAGGCCCTTCATCAAGAAGTCTATTGACTTTTCCATCCAAACTTACTTTAGGTAACTGGCTTATTTGAATGCCGGGAGCCCTGTCTTAAATACATGTGCTGTCGTGGCAAATAGGCCCTTCATCAAGAAGTCTATTGACTTTTCCATCCAAACTTACTTTAGGTAACTGGCTTATTTGAATGCCGGGAGCCCTGTCTTGAATACATGTGCTGTCGTGGCAAATAGGCCCTCCATCAAGAAGTCTATTGACTTTTCCATCCAAACTTACTTTAGGTAACTGGCTTATTTGAATACCGGGAGCCCTGTCTTAAATACATGTGCTGTCATGGCAAATAGGCCCTTCATCAAGAAGTCTATTGACTTTTCCGTCCAAACTTACTTTAGGTAACTGTACAAACATAAACTAATTAAAGAAAGATTTGTACAAAGTGCTATCACCACCAAAGAGTCTTATGACTTACCGTAACCTACGACAGACAATGTTATTGTTTGTACAAATCAAATGAAAGGCAATGCCTTACATATACTAACACAATGTAAACTCCTCGACACCTTATGCATTGCGTGGACCCCACCGTGGGCGCAAGCGATGTACTGATTCAATAATATACCGCTTTATGGTACGCCTGTTGGTATATTATTGTCTCGCCTCTGTCATATGTGGTATTGCATCAGGCTATCACATATTATTAAAAAAAAAAAAAAAAAAAAAAAAATTTGTCTGTCTCAAGTGCGCCGGAGACCACGCCACAACCTTGTGCACCAAGCCGAGAACAACGAAAGCCAAGTGTGCTAACTGCCAAGGCGAACACGTCGCCAGTTACAAAGGATGTCGCGTGTACAAATTGGAGCAATCCAAGATGGCGACGAACTTAAAAAATACGCCAGTCAAGTCACGCCAGCAACATACGCCTGTCAAGTCACGCCAGCAACATACGCCAGTCAAGACACGCCAGCAACATACGCCGAAGCCACGTCAGCAACATACGCCGAAGTCACACCAGCAACAGCAGCAACAACAACAACAACAATCTGCCAAAAAACAACAGAAAGCTGTCACGTATTTGCTGCACGAACAACAACATCAGCAGCAGCAACGTACACCAATTAGGGGCAACATCAACAACAACAACAGCAGCCATAACAATCCTGGGCATCTGACTTATAGCCAGGTTGCCAAACACTTCAATGCCACGACTGAAAAAACACAAGCTCCTTCTGGTCCTGCAAGCCGTCACTTGCAGTCGTACCAGGAGAAGCTTCGTGCCGAGCAGCAACTTAAACGCCAACAATTCAGCCAACAGCAGCCAACCAACAATCTGGCAGCTATGGTTGAGAATAATGCCCAACTGATTGCCCAAATGGACAAAAAAATTAATGCCCTTGTGGATTTAATCCAAAATATGCAAAAAAATTTAAATCCTTGCCCAAAAAGCCACCAGCAACAGCATATAGAACCCATTATTCTCATTGCACCACCGAACCCGAACGACATGTCTGTAGACACACGCTCTGACACAGACTAAATCGGACAAAAGGGAATATAACACACAAGCCAATGAAACTACATACTATGAACAAATATTCTATAACCAAATACAAATACAATAGCCAAATAATCATTAATTCTGCCTATACTGCTACAGAACCAGCAGCAGCAACAGAAATAACAAACAAAACAAATAAAACATTCAACACTCACCTGAGTAGCAAGAAGAAGATCGACACTTTGGAATCCGCTGCTAAAGTCATCATTAAAAACATCGATCCAGATATATGGAACCTCCAAGCGGGTGATGTGTACAAAACCGTCTATTCTATGAGCCTGGAAGTTGCCATCGCCAACTTCAAATGCATGTATCCTGAATCCTGCATATATAATCGGGAATTAATGGTCGAAAACACGATTAATATTAACAAATACTCACCAGATGAGACTTCTACGTTCGCATTCACCTGCAGCTGCGAATCACGCTCCATATGGACGCCACTGTCTCATGAAAAACGGTTTCAAAATAAGCCGCACGATAAATGCCAGCTTATATACATGCAGCTGGAACACTGGCGCTCTCCAACAACTGGTTTGCGCTCGCAAAATAAATCCCAGCAGGAACAACAACAGCAAGCAAGAAACGAAAAGAACGTTGCACGGCGGCGGAAAACTAAGCAACAGCAGACGTACAATAAAACCATCAAGTTGTCCAAGAAAATGCAGCACGGTCAACACCATACTCAGCAACATAGGCAGCAATCAAACATGAAAAAGAAGAATGACCAAAATCAGACAAAACACACAACAACAAAAGCAACTACAAACACTACAGTAGAATTACTCACCATTAAGCATCCAGAACGACGAAAATTGGCCAAACCAAACCAGCATTCACCACGGCAGCAGCACACAAATCCGGAGAAGCGATGCTCACTTGGGAGCATCCCTCCGGATATAAAATCCAAACTTGCCACAACAAGTGGCATGCAACAACGGCAACACCAGCGGCACATCCTCCAGCAACGATTGCTGCAACTCAAACGGCAGATGGCGTCTCCAAATCGTCAATCCAATGGCAGCATCATTGCTTTTATCAAGCAAAAATCCAACGGCGTTTCATCAAATTGCCACCTGGCTGCCAAACATCCTGTGTGGCACCAACCTGGGCAAACGGCAACTGAGGAGCTGTGGCGGGGTCTCCTCTCCTGTCCCGAACAGAAAAAACACCACTCCATTGGCATCCAAAGAGTCCAGGAGAATCCTCAGCAACATCTGAAATATACAAAAAACAAATTAATTAGTATTTATAAAAAACACATAAAAACATTAAATAAACATACAATTCAGCAAATCCTGCGGCTCCACGTTGCGTCAAAGGTATCATCACACCATCCTGCAACACTTTGTGGCAACTTGGTCCAACCACGGAAGCGGCAAACCAATCCAGAGCAACGCAAATCAATACGGAACCAAATCCTGGCTCCAAAATCCAATCCTGCCACAATATGTGGCATGCAACGGCGACAACATTGGCGGCACACCCTTCAGCAGTGGCCACAGCAACTTAAGGAGCAGGCGGCGTCTCCATATTGCGACTTCAATGGCAGTAATCCATCCCTGCAGGGACAGATCCTAAACGGCAATTTTCCCAATTGCCACGAGGCTGCCATTCACCCAGCGAGGCAACCACATCGGCAGAAAACATCTCAGGAGCTGTGGATGGGTCTCCTCTTCCGATCCAGAGCAAAAAATCGCCGATCCATGGACACCCGTGGCGTCCAGATGGAATCTCAGCAACACCTGAAAAATACAAAACAAGAAATTAGTACATGTCACAAAAATGCATATAAAGGCATAAAAATCAAAAAATGGCAGCTACAGCAACATCTTGCTGCACTAGAGGCATCATCCCTGCTGCCTGCAACCATGGACGACAACTGGGATCCACAACGGGAGCAGCATTTCAATCCAGAGCAGAATTATCTGCTTTGGAACCAAAACCTGGCTCCAAATTCCAATCCTGCCACATTGTGTGGCATGCAACGACGGATGCAAGGACGGCGAATCCCCGACGAGCTGTTGCAGCAACTTAAGGACCAATTCCTAGGTCCAATAAGCCACTCCAGTGGCATCCAAACTGCTTCTCAGAATCGCTCCCTCAACTGCGATTTTCCCAATTGCCACGTGATTGCCATTTATCCAGTGAGGCAACCACATTGGCAAAAATCACCCGAGGAGCTGTGGCAGGGTCTCCTCTTCCAACCAACACCAAAAAATCGACGATCCTTTGACATCCATGGCGTCCAGGCGGATTTGCAGCTACACCTGAAAAATAAAAAAATCACATTAAAAACATATTTAAACAGATTTTTTAGTATTTGCAGGTACAAAACTTACCTGCTCCTAACAGCAACTAGGCAGCTCCAGCATCCCTATCATGATCCTGCAGCATCTGGTGACAGCAACCAGGTTGCAACACAATGTTGCAGGTGGCAACTCTGGCAACCCTGGCAGCAGACGGCAGCGCGGGAATGCCATCCGGCACCGGTGCAACGACTCAGGCCAAAAACTGGACTACTAGGTCTATCCTGGACCTTGTGGTGGCCCCAAATCCCGGCCAGAAACACCATGGAGCAAACATGGTGGCAGACTTCGGCGTGGGCACCTCCGGCATCAGTGCAATGGCACTGGCCAAGAACTTGCCACTTTGGTCCATCCTGGACCACTTGGCGCTCCCTAATCCCGGACAGAATAGCCATGACTGCAGCGTGGGATGCACCTCCTCCGGCACCAGTACAACGGCGCTGGCCAAGAACTGGCCTCCTCGGCCCATCCTGGGCCTTCTGGTGGCCTCCGATCCCGGCCAGAATTGCCATGGTGCAATTTGGCCATTTGACAGCGGCGCAGGCACCACCGGCACCAGCGCATCAGCGCTGGCCGATAATGGACTATTTCAGTCCATCCTGGACCACTTTGTGGCCCCTGATCCCGGCCAGAAATGCCATGTCTGCTGCTTCGGATGCACCTCCTCCGGCCCCAGTGCAACGGCGCTGGCCAAGAACTGGCCTCCTCGGTCCATCCTGGGCCTTTTGGTGGCCTCCGATCCCGGCCAGAATTGCCATGATGCAATTTGGCCATTTAACAGCGGCGCGGGCACCTCATGCATCAGTGCAATGGCACTGGCCAAGATCTAGCCACTTTAGACCATTCTGGACCACTTGGCGCTTCCTGATCCCGGCCAGAAATGCCATGTCTGCTGCTTCGGATGCACCTCCTCCGGCCCCAGTGCAACGGCGCTGGCCAAGAATCGATCATTTCGGTCCATCCTGGACCATTCCGTGGACCCTGATCTCGGCCAGAATCACCATGACTGCGGCGAGGGATGCACCTCCTCCGGCACCAGTACAACGGCGCTGGCCAAGAATTGGCCTCCTCGGTCCATCCTGGGCCTTTTCGTGGCCTCCAATCCCGGCCAGAATTGCCATGGTGCAATTTGGCCAATTGACAGCGGCGTGGGCATCACTGGCACCAGCGCTTCAGCGCTGGCCTAAAATTAGCCATTTCGGTCCATCCTGGACCACACTGTGGCCCCTGATCCCGGCCAGAGTAGCCATGACTGCAGCGTGGGATGCACCTCCTCCGGCACCAGTACAACGGCGCAGGCCAAGAATTGGCCTCCTCGGTCCATCCTGGGCCTACTGGTGGCCTCCAATCCCGGCCAGAATTGACATGGTGCAATTTGGCCAATTGACAGCGGCGTGGGCACCACTGGCACCAGCGCATCGGCGCTGGCCTAAAATTTACCACCTCGGTCCATCCTGGACCAGCTGGTGGCCCCTGATCTCGGCCAGAATCACCATTACGGTTCCATGCTGGTTGACTGCGGCATGGGAGGCACCTCCGCCGGCACCAGCGCAACAGAGCTGGACAGGAATCCGCCTCCTCGGTCCATCCTGGGCCCTGATCCCGGCCAGAATTTTCATGGAGCAACCATGGCAACTGACAGCGGCGTGGGCTCCGCCAAGATTTGACCATTTCGGTCCATCCTGGACCACACCGTGGCCCATGATCTCGGCCAGAATCACCACGACTGCAGCGTGGGAGGCACCTCCGCCTGCACCAGCGCAACGGATCTGGCCAATAATCGGCCTCTTTGGCCCACTCTGGGCCTTGTGCTGTCCTCCGATCCCGGCCAGATTCGCCATGGTGAATCGATGGTGGCAGACTGCGGCGTGGGCACATCCGTTTACAGTGCATTGGCACTGGACAAAAATCAGCCATTTCAGATCATCCTGGGCCAATTGGTGGCCCCTGATCTCGGCCAGAATCTCCACGACACCTTCATGCTGGTTGTCTGTGGCATGGGAGGCACCTCCGCCGGCACCAGCGCAACATAGCTGGCCTGGAATCCGCCTCCTCGGTCCATCCTGGGCCCTGATCCCGGCCAGAATTTTCATGGAGCAACCATGGCAACTGACAGCGGCGTGGGCTCCGCCAAGATTTAACCATTTCGGTCCATCCTGGACCACTCTGTGGCCGCTGATCTCGGCCAGAATCACCATGACCTACTCATGGCAAGTGACTGCGGCGTGGGAGGCACCTCCGCCGGCACCAGCGCAACAGAGCTGGCCAGGTAATCGATTCCTCGGTCCATCCTGGGCACTGATCCTGGCCAGAATTTCAATGAAGCCATGGCAGCTGACATCGGCGTGGGATATTCCGGTAACAGCGCATCAGCGCTGGCCAAGATTTGACCACTTTGGTTCAATTTGGACCACTTTGTGGCCCCTGATCCCGGCCAGAATCCACACGACTCACTTGTGGCAAGTGACTGCGACGTGGGAGGATCCTTCTCCGGCACCTGTGCAACGGCGCTGGCCAGAAATCGGCCAATTCAGTGCATTTTTTAGCACTTGGCGGCCTCTAATCCTGGCCAGAATCGCCAGGTTGCAACTACGGCACCAGACTGCAGCGTGGGAGGTTCGTCACGAATCCGAGCAGCATTTCTGGCCAAAATCCGGGCAAAATATGCCCTCCTTGAGCAATTGCCGGCCACTAATCCCGGCCAGAAATCCCTCGATGCAGTGGCGATTCACACTGCTTCACCTGGGGCCAGCTCCAGGCACATCCGGTGGCATTTTGGTCACACACTCTACTCACCTGAAGCCTCGCAACGTCTCTCCTTTTGGCCGCCTTCGTGGCAAGAAGGGGGCGTGGCGTGGCAAAAACGGTGTCCAGCGACGATTCCATGGGCAGGAGCCCATGCCATTTAATGGCTTCTGTGGCCCCTCTCGGGCTGCAGGGAGCCACCCTCAACACTGTCAGCTGTTTTGGCCATGGCCATGGCAGCGGCGGCAACAACATCAGCAACAAATCCAACGGCGACTGCAGTTCCTGTATCCAGCATCCAGGTGGCGTCCCAGCCACGGTGATTGGCAGCAACAACTCCATAGGAAAGCTACAAGGACGAGGAGAAACAAGATTAGTATCTCCTAGCATAATTATATATAATCACACATATATACTCACCACTACACGTGCAGCTGCAGTCCACCTGTTGTCTGTACATGAAAAAAATAATAATATTAGTAATTAAGTAATACTCACCGTATGCATCCAAAGATTGGGCCTCCTCCAGGTCGTCCTTCGCCAGTACATCTGAAAAGAAAAGAAAATTAATTAATACTTGATTTTGTTATGCAATCTGCTGGACCATGTTTTTTCAAATTGTACAATTATTGTTTATGTTGTTACCTTTTGTTTTTTGCATCGTCCTAAATCCATTTCACCATGTTCCTGATGTCACTAACTGTTGTAACCTGTAAGATATCCGATATTAATGTTTGTATAAATAATTATTTAATAAGCACTTACTTTGTTAAAAGTTTAAGGGAAAATTATGACACAAACAAACCACATGTTGAAAAGACACGCACACACACATACAAACGAGCGACCTGCCAACTCGAGTTCATCTTTGAACCAGTTGGCTGCCCTGTTCGTTCATTTAGTTCATTTCTAGTTCTACCAATTTTTGAACACAATGAACTGAGTGAGCGAACAGGAGCAAGTTCATTAATGTGAACAGCAATAATATATAACCGTTTCACCCGATTGGCTAACTTTTCGCGCCAAACGAAAAGAAAGTCGCGGTTTTGAGTAGCTCGAGCGAGGAGGTGGTCGCTCGCGAGCTGCCGTAAAATCTAAAGTCGTCTACTGTGTCGGTGTTTGTGTGCGTGACTTTGTTAATACTTGTGACTATGCCTGATCAGCTAAAATAATTAACTTTAATTAGGATTAATACTACAATTAATTCTAAATGTGCAATATTTAAGTTAATAAACGATCAAACGCTCCTAGTGAATAATCACCAAGGAGAAAAGAGAGAAAAAAAACAATTGTGTTCACCATTTCTTTTGTGTGTGAGAAAATTTTCACAAATTGACCTTTGGCCAGTGCAAGGAGACATTTTGTTTGACAATTAATTTAGTGAAAAATTAATAAAAGTCACAAAATAGCAAAATAAAATAACATTATTAATGCTTTTTAAGCTGCCATTAATTATTCCTAAAAAGAATAAAATAAATTTAAACAAAAATCGCCCACAAACATGATTACCGACCAGTGACTGCAAAACTGTGTTTAAACATAAGCAAAGCTGCCAACACCAAACTATTGAATATTAATAAAGTGCAATAAAATTATAATAAATAAAATAAAATTAACTTTTATTTTAATAAAATGAACATTAACAATGCCATTAATTATTCCTAACAAGAATAAAATAAATTTAAATAAAAAACACCCACGACCATGATTACCGACCAATGACTTTCAAACTGTGTTTAAACACAAGCAAAGCTGCCAACATAAAAATGTTGAAAATCAATAAAGTGCAATAAAAATATTATAAATAAAATAAAATAAACTTTTATTATAATAAAATGAACATTAATAAATAATTACATAGTGACGACAAATAAAATGAGAAAAATAAATAAAATTAAAATATACATAAAAAAGTGTGCAAATACATATATATTAAATTATATATGTAAAATTGACAAACCGCCATTAAGTGAAATAAAATATAAAAAATACATAATAAACTATTTGTATCGCACACTTAATGTTTTATGTTAAGTGTTTCAGTGTTAGTATGCAAACTGTCCATTTGTGTGTTTTTTGTGACAATTTTATTCGCATAAGTTTATGTATGCAAGTCAGTGAATGTAAAACTGTGTCAGACTTTGTATTTTCTCTGCTCGTCCCTGTGTAAGTGAGTGTGATTTATTGTACAAAATAATAATTTGTACAATAAAATAAATCGCCGCCAATAAATGTCAAATACTGACGTAAAAAATGACAAAAAAATGACAAAATAAATAAAAACGACATTAATTTACAAAAATAATTAAAAAAGTGCAATAAAATAAATTTGACGAGTGATTAAAAATCCGACGAGATAAAAATTAAATATATTCAGACAATAAATCATAAAAATTAAAAAGAAAAGTGCAATAAAAATTAACTAAAATAAAAATAACAACAACAAAAAATGACGCCAAAATTCTGATGCCAAAAAGCCGCCAAAACGGCAAGAAAAATTGCGCCAAATTTTTTACGAAGGAGATGGAGAAAGAAGAGAAGAAGAAGACGCCATCTTCGCCATTAATGCCATGCCAAGAACAACCACAACTACTATGCCGTGATCATTGGAAATTAACAGCCAGAAACTTCAACAAAACAGCAAGTAAAAACAATCTTTTAAATTATGAACATTTTTAATAAAATTAAAACAAATTAAAATAAATAAAACAAATTAATAAATTAAATTAAATTAAAATAAATTAAATTCAATAGCCCTAAATTAAAAATATTCTGCCTACGCTGTAATAACAACAAGCAGCAGCAACAAAATAATTAATAACTACAAAAAATAAATAATAAATCAAAAAAATCAAAAATAAAAAACACACACTCACAATATCGTAACCACGGCTGAACATCAGTCAAAAAAAATTCAGACAACTGCTAAATTGATTCTGGAGTCATCAATAACCTCAAGTTCCAACTTGGGTACGGAAATCTCCGGAGCAATCCATTTATTAATTTGCAATCGCAAAGTAAGGCCACTCAGTTGTCCAAAATTATGCAGCTTGGGCAGCACATTCTCAGCATATAGGCAGCAAATAATCACATGAAAAGAAAAATTAAAAATCAGACAAAACATAAACAACAATAAAAATTCAGAACACTACAGTTCATAATACTTACCAATAAACTTCAGTTGCAACTACGGCCAATGGCGGCCAGCACAACAGCAATATCCAGCTGAGGAGCGGTGGCAGCGTCTCCTCAATGTGACTGGATTCCAAAATACCTGCTCCAGTGGCATCCACGGCGTCCTTTTGTTATTCAACGGCACCTGAAAATAAATAGAAAAATTAAAAAAAAATATAATAAAATTCAAAAAAGTAAATAAATGCACAATTAGAACATGATTCACCTGTTCTTGCAACATTATGTTGCATCCTCCTCACGGCAGCGGCAGATTTATCCGGAGAAGTGAGGTTCACTTGGGAGCCTCCCTCCGGATCCAAATCTGCAACTTGCCACAAAATGTGGCATGCAACAAAGACAACGTCCCCGGCTCATCCTTGTGGAGCAGCTACAGCAACATCAGGAGCAAGTGACGTCTCCATTAAGCCATCCTAGTGGCAGCAACTCAGCTTCTCAGAAGCATACAAAAACGGCGTTTTTTCTCAATTGCCATTTGGTTGCCACAAATCCTGTGGTGCACCAACATGGCCGAAAGTCATCTATGGAGCTGTGGCAGAGTCTCCTCTCTTGACCAGCACCAAAAATTTGACGATCCGATGGAATCCATGGCCTCCAGACGAATCCTTAAGAGCATCTAAAAATACAAAAATGACATTAACATATTTCAAAAAACAAAATAAAAATATGTAAACAAATGAAAAAATTGACAACAACAGCGGCAAATCCTCCTCCAGCAGTGGCAGTAACTGGACGACCAAACGGCATCTCCATATCGCCACCCTGATGGCAGCCATTTTGCTTTTTACCAAGCATTTAATACATGGAGTTTTGCCAATTGCCGTCCGGTTGCCATCTGGCAGCAGGAACTGCAGCACGGGCAAGAGTCATCTGAGGGGCAGTGGCAGTGCCTCCTCTCCTGTCCAACATCGCAACTTTGCCGATCCAGCATCATCCATGGCGTCCAGGGTCACCATTTTGAAATGACCTGAAAAAACGAAAATTACATTTAAAACATGTTTTTTAACAACACTTTGAGTTTTTGCAGGTATAAACTTTACCTGTACTTACCTGCCACTCAGCTGCTTCAGCATCCCAGCGGGTCCTGACGATCCTGTGCCATCTGATAATCATCCAGAAAATCCAGCCAAGTTGCAGGTTGCAACTCTGGCGTCAGACAGCGGCGTGGGAAACACTCCTCGCATCATGTGCAGCACTTCAGGCCAAGGAGCCACCAATTTGGTCCATCTAGGGCCTCACAGTGGCCCCTAATCTCGGCCAGAAACGTCACGATTTAGATCATGACAAGCCGACTGCAGCGAGGGATCGTTTTCCTGCACTGAACCGGCAACACAGTCCAGTTGACAGCCATATCGATCCATCCTGGGTCACATGGCCATCACCAATCCTGACCAGAAACACCATGGTCCATCCATGGTTTCCGACTGCGGCGTGGGAGCTGCTCCTCCATTGGAGAAGCAATCCAGGCCAAGAACCAGCCACATCGGGCCGTCCTGGGCCAATTTACGGGCATAATCCTCTCCAGAAATCGCCACGGTGAGTCGCAACGACGATCCTTGGCAGCCGACTGCAGCGGGGGACCTCTGAACCCGCACCAGAGCAGCATTCCTGGACGGAGAGTGCCCTAAATCTGGCTCCAGTGGACCAAATCCACACGCGAATCCTGGCCAGAACCGCCATGGTCATACCATGACATCCGACTGCGGCGTGGGACACTCGTCACGCGTCTGTGCAGCACTTCCGGCCAGAATCCAGCCTTTTGGTCCATCCTGGGCTGTGTTTTTGCCCCTAATCCCGGCCAGAAATTCTTGGAACTTGCTCCAATCCGGCTCAAACTGGAGTCAAATCCTTGATCCATCCAGTGGCAGTGTGGCCACATCCAGGCAACACCCGAAGCATCGCCACGTCTCTCCTTTTCGCCGCTTTTGTGGTTTGAAGGGGGCGTGGTGATGCGAAAACGGTGTACTGCAGCTCATCAATGGACAGTAGTCCATGCCAGCAAACGGCTACTGTGGCCCCTCCTGGGCTGCAGGGAGCTGTATACAACATCCCCAGCCGGTACGACATCCCGTCTGCCGGCAGCAACTACGGCCTTTTGGTCAATTTGGACGAGATGACCGTGGGCACAGCAGCACCCCCAGATGTGCTTTGGTGCACCTGGTTCCTTGCTGCTGGTGTCCACAACGCACCTGATGCCTTTTGGACGCATCACAACATCAGCGTGGGATTCCTCGCCGCCTTTGCCTTTGGCATGGCAATGGCAGCGGCAACATCAACGGCAGCTGCAGCACAACAACAACAACAACTGTCTCTCCATCGACGACTCCAGCTCCTGTATCCAGCATCCATTCGATGCAGCCAATATGCAGGAAATCTGGAAAGAAGAAGGAGAAAAATATCAGTAAATATATAATATTATATATTATATAATTAACTTGCCATCACATATGCAGCTGTACGTGTTGTTGTTAAGATTCCTGAAAAGAAAAATAATTAAAAATTAGCCACCACTCACCTGATTCTCCAAAAAAAGATTAGATCGTCTCCTGACGATCTAACGCCAGTAATTTCCCTGAAAAGAAAATAAATAATATTATTTTTTACTTACCAACACACGTGCAGCTGCAAATGTAATCACCTGTTGCACGTACCTGAAAATAGAAAATAATATTAGTAAATAAGTTCTTAAAACAACATTAATTTGACAACTTACCAAAGATTGGGCCTCCTCCAGGTCATCCATCAGCCAGAAATCTGAAAAGAAAGAGACATTTAAATTAATACTTTGTATTTTTATGTAATTAATGGACTTTGATTTTTCTAATTGTGTACATAATTGTTTATTCGTTACCTGTTAGTTTTTTGCATTGTCCAAGGTCCATTTCTCCATGTCTCCTGATACCATTAACTGTGTTTACCTGTTCAATCTCTGTAATTAATGTTTGTTATAAATTATTGTAAAATAAGCACTTACTTGATATAGTTTAAGGGAAAATAATGACACAAACATAAACACATGTTAGGGTTACGCACACACACACACATACACGAGAAAAAAAACCTTCACCGACATTTACGAGGACACAAATTACACCTGAAGAAACCAGCACCTATAGCAAAAATTTAATACAAAACTGGCTTTCTAGTGTCCCGCCTCTTCTGCCCCAGGAACTAATTATTCCAGGCCCAACAGCATGTTCCACCTCATGGCAGTCCCCACTAAAAAGGAGATGCATTGCCATGGACGAGCCTGATGGCGAACATACCCTCACAGGACAGCCCATTACAACACCAATCTTCAAGAGCGGATTTGCAATTAAACTTCACCAAGAGTCACGCCGACAGCAACTTAATGTACAGACCCAGAAGGAGCCTGAACACAAAAAGCAACGAAATGAGAGTCACCAACGAAACAGCCAGGAACAACTAATACAAAAGAAGACACAACTGCAGCAAACACAACAAAACAACGAGCATATGTCTCAGCAGGCACAACCGCAGCAAGCTTCACAAATTTTAATAAATACAACAGAAAGCAAGAAGATCCCGCCTATTTTCTTACAAGTAGTACCTGAAATCATGCCGCTCCTGGAAAAATTAAAAAACAATCGTGCCGTTGGTAAATTTAAAACAAAAGCAACAATTGGAAGCGGGCTTCGCATCTTATGTGACGATATGACTACCTACCATGCTATTCAAAATGCTTTGACAGAAGACAACATTCACATACATACTCACCAGCTGCGTAGCAATAAGGGATTTCACGTGATACTGCGATATTTGCACCACTCCACACCTCGCCTTTGGCTGCAAGATGAGCTAAATAAGCTCGGTTTCATAACGCGCTCCGTTCGCCTTATGAAACATAGGTTCACTGGCAACCCCCTAAATCTTTTTGAAATAGAATTAGAGCCAAAGGTTGACGGAAGTCATGAGGATATTCTCAAATTAAAAGAGCTGGACAGGCAATCTGTTGTAGTTGAGCGTCAAGCCAAACCGCGCGATCCAGCGCAATGTCATCGCTGCCAAAACTTTGGGCATACAAAGAACTACTGCAGACGCCCTTTCAAGTGTATGAAATGTGCTGGAGAACATCCTTCGACTGCCTGTACCAAACCCAGAGCGACTGATCCAAAATGCGCCAATTGTGGAGGCAAACACATCAGCTGCTATAAGGGCTGTCCCGCCTTTAAGGAGGCTCGAAGCAAACTCAACGCAAATCGAGTCAACTCCAAGGAGCAACGTCATAAACAAACTCAACAAATTCACCAGCAAAGGCAGTCGACTCACTTCGACACTCATCAACTGCAGAGATCGCAGCCTCCTCACACGACAGATAACTCGAGTCACCCAGCAGCCAATCCTCAAACGTCACAAGAACGTTATGCAAAGATGTCCTTCAGTCAAGTTGTGCGTGACGGTGGAAAAGTCAATCACACACGAAATCCGGCGGAAAGTCACCTGACTAATTTCCAGCTAAAGCTTCGTCAAGAGCAGTATAAAAATATTCCAGATCCAGAGAAACAACAGCCAACACAATCAAGCACTATCATACCAAAGCGTCCTTTGCAGCCGTCTTACAATCATGTAGTGCGTGACAGCGGAAACCCAACTACTCGACGACATTATTCGATTCAAAGGCATCCAAACAAATTCCAACAGAATTCACGTCAAATACAGCAACAGCATTCAGGCACCAAGAAGTCAGCAGCAAGTTTAGCAGCTTCATCAAAGCAGGCAGCGGAAAACAGTGTTATGCGTGGCAGAAAGAAAACTGAACGTGTACCCAATCCAGCCGAAAAAAACTTGGCGAATTTACAGCAACAGTTACGAGAAGAGCAGCAACAACTCCAGCTTCAGGTGGGTAAACAAACAATCCCAAACAGCACATTATCTCAGGCACTCGAGCAAAACATGGCAATGTTCACCCGTATGGAAAAAAGAATAGACAGTTTATTTAACATAATTATGCAATTTATTTCTTCGCAAATTCCAAATAAACATAATAATATTAATAACTCACCTACTTCTTGGCATCAACGAAATAGCGCTGCGAATCAAAACCATGAATGTCCCATGGACCTCGAATTTTACACTGCCAATGAAATTGCAAATAATGAATAACTACACACAAAATAATAATTTTAATAATAACTCACCAGCCATCACGGTCGGCACTTCGGCCATTAACTTAACTTCTAACCCTCTTAAAATTGCGTTTTGGAATGCGTGCGGCCTGCGCAATAAAATGACAGAAGTTGAATTATACATGCGGCGAGAATCCATACAAATTATGATGATCATCGAAACACGAACTCCTGCCAGTTCTAGTATTCTAAACGTATCCGGCTATCAAACTTATACAGCATCCCACCCAGAAACACACAGAAAAGGCGGCGTCGCTATCTTTGTGCGATCTGATATTCGACATGTTGCCCTTCAGCCATTAAACGAAGAATTTCTCCAGTGTGCGCCTATAGCTTTATTGCCTGCAAATAATAATAAAAAAGAAATTATTATAATCGCGCCGATATATTGCCCCCCTGTATATATATGGACCCAGGAGCATTTCTCTAAATTATTTAAACATTTTGAGAGTCCAGCACATGCGGTAAATTCTAACTTTATACTCTGCGGTGATTGGAACGCCCGCCACATGTGGTGGGGAAATCCTAGAGGCTGCCAAAGAGGAAAATCTCTATATGCTTCTATACAATCACACAGACGCCTCAACATTTTGGCCACGGGCGGTGCAACGCATTTTCCTTATAACAGCCGAAACAATCCATCGTCAATAGACTTTGCAGTCTACAGTGGTATAGATAGTTCCCGCCTTCAAATTCACTCTTGTACGGATCTAGATTCAGATCACCTGCCACTGAGAATCGACCTCCTGACTAATAAAAATCAAGACTTCGAGACTCAAAATAGCAATCCACGACTCCTCTCCAAAGGCGCTGACATGAAACGTTTCCAAGAAATATTAGAGCAGAAAATTCATCTTGATACTGAGATTCGCTCCGGCATAGACATCGAGGACGCGGTCGACATATTTATACGCAACATAAATGAGGCAGCTCTCGCTGCATCACAAAACTCAAGAAGGCCTCAAAGCAACCAGCTCAGATCCAGATATCATCATAGACACGACCTAGAATTGGACGAACCAACCAGAAGTCTTCTACGGGACAAACAGCATCGTAAGCAAATTTTATTGTCAACGCGCACTCCAGAGGCAAGACGCCTTTATAACGCAGCGCAAAATAAACTGAAGAAAGCTCTCATTAAACTAAAAAATAAAAACATTAATAAACTATTTGAGGGAATCGATACTCAAGATCGATATAATATGCAAAAACTCTGGCGTCTCACCAACAAATTAAAACGGCAAGTACAACCAAACTATCCATTAAAAATTCCAATAACAGGCAACACTGGCGGTGATGCTGGAAATGGACGTGGAGCAAATTCCCGCGTAACTTGGACGAAAACAACAGCCGAGAAAGCCGAGGCTTTTGCCACTCATCTTGAGGAAAGATTCAGCCCAAAATTTTCCAACACAGAGGGGGAGAGAGATGAAATCCGCAATACACTAAGGCAAAATATACTCCATAAACAGCAGCAACTCGCCGACGAGCAGCAGCAAACTTGCAGTCCAATCACACTCAACGAACTCAAGATTGAAATCCAAGCACTAGAATTGGCCAAGTCACCTGGAGAAGACAAAATAGATAACAGATTAATAAAATGCTTGCCACAAAAAGCGCTCGAATATCTTGTTATGATCTACAACTCCATAATAAAATACGGGCACTTTCCAAAACAATGGAAGCACGCTGGCATTACTTTAATCCTAAAACCAGGTAAAAAAGCAACATCCGAAATGACGTCTTATCGCCCGATAAGCCTACTCTCTGGGCTGTCGAAAATTTTTGAAAAATTGATTATGTCCAGATTGTTTGATATACAAGATTTTTCCAAGGCTGTACCCAACCACCAGTTTGGTTTTAGACGCGAACACGGCACAGAGCAGCAGTTGGCCAGAGTCACTCAATTTATCTTACAGGCATACGAAGAAAGGAAATTCTGCTCGGCAGTCTTTGTTGACATAGCAGAGGCATTCGACCGCGTGTGGCACGACGGTCTACTCTATAAGCTAATCCAGATTCTGCCTCTTTGTCTATTCAACATCCTCCAGAGTTACTTAAACGAGCGCACCTTCACAGTAAACATAAGCGATGGCATAAAATCAAAAACAGGTCGTGTTTCAGCAGGTGTGCCGCAGGGTAGCGTTTTGGGACCAATTTTATACACCATTTATTCCTCGGACATGCCAATGCCAATACTCACACAGAGACGCGTGAATTTACAACCAAACCAGAATCGCATGCTACTATCTACGTACGCTGATGATACGGTGATTATGTGTGCCTCTGACGTTCCTGCGTCCGCCGTTAGAGAAAATCAGAATTATCTCGAGCATTTCTCCCAATGGGCTAAAAAGTGGGCCATCAATATCAATCCAAGCAAGACAGGCCATATTATCTTCACGCTGCGTAAATTAAATGAAACAGATAAGAGAAGGTCTCCACTAATTAACGGAGAACTTGCTCCGTGCGTAAATGCTCAGACTTACCTGGGCGTCACACTTGACAGAAAACTCACTCTCGAGCCTCATGTCAAGCAACTCAAAATCAGAGTAAGAGCTCGTGAATGCAAGCTGATGTGGCTGATCGGCAAAAAGAGTTGTCTGGCAAAGGAGTGCAAAGCGCTAATCATAAAGCAACTTATTATGCCTATTTGGCAATACGCAATTCCCATCTGGGGTGCCCTCACATGTGACACTCATGTAAATAGATTACAAAGCCTGCAAAATAAAATAATAAGGAATTCAGTGAATGCGTCATTATACACGAGAAGCTCAACACTACGTGACACTTACGATTTAAAATCAATTGAGGAAATTTTTCAGCTGGCCAGCGGACGTTTTGCCAATTCTTGCTCAATTCACGCAAACCCCGAGGCAAGAAATTTGATAATCCAGCCATACGAGCCGCAGCGACTACGAAGGCCACGTTATTTACAACAATTACAGCAACATATTCGGCCGCTGCAATCACAAGCTCGTCGTCAAATCGAAGACCTGCCAGATTTACAAGTCCAGAATGCAAATATCTATCGCGAAGACAGACTGGCACAAAGGCGTCAAATCTTTCCGTTTCTTCCCACGTTACTGCGCTTAGAAGAAGAAGATCTGGACAGACAAGAGACCGAAAGATTGGCTGAGGAAGCCAGGCGTCGACAGCAATTAAGATCCCGTTCTCCTCCTAGAAGATTTTGTGAAATGCAAATAAATGCCTATAGACGAAGATATAGAAATGGCCAACTTACAAGGGAGGCAGCGGTGGCTATTATTCAGGGCCAGCCAACGGCTATTCAGCGAATAATTGTTCCAGATTATATATTTGAAAGACAAGACCAGACTCCGCATTCAACGATTCCGACGCCATCAACGCATAGAAATCCAGACCAAATCATTGAAAGACAAGAGCATACTCCACAGGCACCGATATCGAGGCCTACAGCGCATAGAAATCCCCCGCCTCCTAGAAGATTCAATCAGCCGCCTGTTGGATTAAGATTGACAGAAGAACAGATTAATATTTATAAGCGTAAATACAGAAATGGAGAACATACCAGAGACGTTGCTATAGCCCTCATCTGGGATCAACCGCCAGCTATCCAACGAATCGTCATTCCAGATTATGTTCGACCAGGCCAAGAGCCGCCGCCACCTGTTGAAACATTTTCACTAACGGATTCGCAGCCTTCACAAAACACAGATGAGCAGCCAACACACTCGTTTACACAGCAGCCAATCATCGCAGAGCAACACGAAGCCGTCACTTGCCAAGATACATTGCTAAATATTGGCTTGGAGCAGACCCAGAGGGAGCTCATACGCATTCTTGATGACGACGAGATGGCAGAACGACGCAGTGTGCCCAGAAATCCGATCTGTCACAGTCGCACTATAAGACGCACATTCATGTCTCGCAGACTCACGGTTGCAGATAATCTGCTGCTTGGTTGGTCAATCCTGACTAGCCTGGTATGTATGCCAGCGCCCGTCACACTTTTGGCGCCTTTTTTTCAGATCCCACTGACTCCTGCCGGGAGACGCCCCAGACGACATTTTTGGTCACACGAGACGTCAACTCTGCCCCAGGCTGCCTCTATGGCTGGCCAATGGCGATTTCACAGACAGCGGCCACCAGAAATGACAAGTGGACGAGACGCCCAACACTGTTGCGCGCGGTGCGTCCTTCAATTTGGATTGGGCTATATTTCCCATATAGTCCAAGCAAATTACAGCAGCGATGCCTCCACACGTCTGCAACGACTCCGGCACGCACCTCACACCCAGTACGGTCTGTCCCTGGGTCATGTTATCCGAAAAAGACGAACTCTTCAATTTCGCTGCGGCGCCTCGTGCTGCTATTGTTGCACACGTACATACACAATCTGGAGGAGATGCGCGACATGCAGAGGGCGACCGCCAGACGTCCCGTGACACAATCAAAGTAGTTTTCCTATTAATTAATTGTAATTTTAAAATCGTTAAGAGTTTTTAAATTAATTTAAACTTACTTTTCAATTGTCTCATTTTTCAATTTGCTGCTTTGTTTACATTTGTTATTTCCAATATGGCTTCTGATGTTAACAGGGCTGCCAACCTATGTATAATGTAAAAAAAATACCAAATACTTAGTATATACGATATTTACAGGGCTGCCAACCCGCTGATAATAAGAAAATAATTAATTTGTTATGCGATATATTTTAAGGCTGCCAGATTGTTTTGCCAACGTAATGTAAAATTCAAAAAAATTGCTGTAACGTAGTAATAGTTGAGTTTAATAAAATGTTACCGGCAGTGTGATTCTGTCGGGCAAGTTGTAAAGTTAAAAAAAAAAAAAGTTGTAAAGTTAAAAATAAAGTTAAAAAAAAAGGCAAGTTGTAAAAAAAAAAAAAAAGTTGTAAAGTTAAAAAAAAAAAAAGCAAATATTAATGCCGGGATCTGACGTGGAATATCCGTCCTCAAATGTTTCTACATTATCGGTTGGTTACGACTTTGGTATCAAGGCATCATATATAATGCCTGTCCCCAGTGAACTTGATAACTCAATCGTGGAAAAATCTAAGCCTGCGTATTTAACCAAGCCGATTATCACCAGTGCTACATCAGACCGACAACCAACCATGGATGCCTATGCTACTATAATTTCTAAGCAAAATGCAGAAATTAAATCAACGACGACTGACAGAGTAAACGGCGAGTATACCGTTTCTCTCCTTACCCAGTCCGACTCGAACATAACCACCAAATCAGCTGGTGGTCCAGGTTCCCTCGTAGCCGAGACCACGTACGATTCTGATGAAAACGGTGACGCAGCCGCAATGGAAACGTCACCAGATATTTTTCAAACTACGATGGTTGAAAATTCCACGAGCCCCATGAACTTCAGGCACCTGTATGTAAAAAAATTGCCGCCAAAACACATACTATCACCACTTTCCCCGCCAAAAACTAATACAAACGCAGACACACTAATGACACGTACCAATGCAAACGGTACACACACACCACAAGACAGTATGCAAAATGTACCACACGTACACAAACCAGCGCCATCTTCCCCGCCTACACACACCAACACAACCACAGCAGAAGAGAAGAGCGCACACACACCACCAATACTCGCGCCAAATATACTGACCGATGCACTGCAAAAAATTAATAATGATCTGACAAATGCCAAATTGTCTGGCATCCCGAAGCAACAAAACACTCAACAACAACAGCAAACAAGCACAAGCAACAACACAACAGAAATGGAAAAAGCTACAATGGCTGCAAAGAGAAGTTTATTGCCCTCTTTAGTACATGAAACTCCTTCACCGACATTTACGAGGACACAAATTACACCTGAAGAAACCAGCACCTATAGCAAAAATTTAATACAAAACTGGCTTTCTAGTGTCCCGCCTCTTCTGCCCCAGGAACTAATTATTCCAGGCCCAACAGCATGTTCCACCTCATGGCAGTCCCCACTAAAAAGGAGATGCATTGCCATGGACGAGCCTGATGGCGAACATACCCTCACAGGACAGCCCATTACAACACCAATCTTCAAGAGCGGATTTGCAATTAAACTTCACCAAGAGTCACGCCGACAGCAACTTAATGTACAGACCCAGAAGGAGCCTGAACACAAAAAGCAACGAAATGAGAGTCACCAACGAAACAGCCAGGAACAACTAATACAAAAGAAGACACAACTGCAGCAAACACAACAAAACAACGAGCATATGTCTCAGCAGGCACAACCGCAGCAAGCTTCACAAATTTTAATAAATACAACAGAAAGCAAGAAGATCCCGCCTATTTTCTTACAAGTAGTACCTGAAATCATGCCGCTCCTGGAAAAATTAAAAAACAATCGTGCCGTTGGTAAATTTAAAACAAAAGCAACAATTGGAAGCGGGCTTCGCATCTTATGTGACGATATGACTACCTACCATGCTATTCAAAATGCTTTGACAGAAGACAACATTCACATACATACTCACCAGCTGCGTAGCAATAAGGGATTTCACGTGATACTGCGATATTTGCACCACTCCACACCTCGCCTTTGGCTGCAAGATGAGCTAAATAAGCTCGGTTTCATAACGCGCTCCGTTCGCCTTATGAAACATAGGTTCACTGGCAACCCCCTAAATCTTTTTGAAATAGAATTAGAGCCAAAGGTTGACGGAAGTCATGAGGATATTCTCAAATTAAAAGAGCTGGACAGGCAATCTGTTGTAGTTGAGCGTCAAGCCAAACCGCGCGATCCAGCGCAATGTCATCGCTGCCAAAACTTTGGGCATACAAAGAACTACTGCAGACGCCCTTTCAAGTGTATGAAATGTGCTGGAGAACATCCTTCGACTGCCTGTACCAAACCCAGAGCGACTGATCCAAAATGCGCCAATTGTGGAGGCAAACACATCAGCTGCTATAAGGGCTGTCCCGCCTTTAAGGAGGCTCGAAGCAAACTCAACGCAAATCGAGTCAACTCCAAGGAGCAACGTCATAAACAAACTCAACAAATTCACCAGCAAAGGCAGTCGACTCACTTCGACACTCATCAACTGCAGAGATCGCAGCCTCTTCACACGACAGATAACTCGAGTCACCCAGCAGCCAATCCTCAAACGTCACAAGAACGTTATGCAAAGATGTCCTTCAGTCAAGTTGTGCGTGACGGTGGAAAAGTCAATCACACACGAAATCCGGCGGAAAGTCACCTGACTAATTTCCAGCTAAAGCTTCGTCAAGAGCAGTATAAAAATATTCCAGATCCAGAGAAACAACAGCCAACACAATCAAGCACTATCATACCAAAGCGTCCTTTGCAGCCGTCTTACAATCATGTAGTGCGTGACAGCGGAAACCCAACTACTCGACGACATTATTCGATTCAAAGGCATCCAAACAAATTCCAACAGAATTCACGTCAAATACAGCAACAGCATTCAGGCACCAAGAAGTCAGCAGCAAGTTTAGCAGCTTCATCAAAGCAGGCAGCGGAAAACAGTGTTATGCGTGGCAGAAAGAAAACTGAACGTGTACCCAATCCAGCCGAAAAACACTTGGCGAATTTACAGCAACAGTTACGAGAAGAGCAGCAACAACTCCAGCTTCAGGTGGGTCAACAAACAATCCCAAACAGCACATTATCTCAGGCACTCGAGCAAAACATGGCAATGTTCACCCGTATGGAAAAAAGAATAGACAGTTTATTTAACATAATTATGCAATTTATTTCTTCGCAAATTCCAAATAAACATAATAATATTAATAACTCACCTACTTCTTGGCATCAACGAAATAGCGCTGCGAATCAAAACCATGAATGTCCCATGGACCTCGAATTTTACACTGCCAATGAAATTGCAAATAATGAATAACTACACACAAAATAATAATTTTAATAATAACTCACCAGCCATCACGGTCGGCACTTCGGCCATTAACTTAACTTCTAACCCTCTTAAAATTGCGTTTTGGAATGCGTGCGGCCTGCGCAATAAAATGACAGAAGTTGAATTATACATGCGGCGAGAATCCATACAAATTATGATGATCATCGAAACACGAACTCCTGCCAGTTCTAGTATTCTAAACGTATCCGGCTATCAAACTTATACAGCATCCCACCCAGAAACACACAGAAAAGGCGGCGTCGCTATCTTTGTGCGATCTGATATTCGACATGTTGCCCTTCAGCCATTAAACGAAGAATTTCTCCAGTGTGCGCCTATAGCTTTATTGCCTGCAAATAATAATAAAAAAGAAATTATTATAATCGCGCCGATATATTGCCCCCCTGTATATATATGGACCCAGGAGCATTTCTCTAAATTATTTAAACATTTTGAGAGTCCAGCACATGCGGTAAATTCTAACTTTATACTCTGCGGTGATTGGAACGCCCGCCACATGTGGTGGGGAAATCCTAGAGGCTGCCAAAGAGGAAAATCTCTATATGCTTCTATACAATCACACAGACGCCTCAACATTTTGGCCACGGGCGGTGCAACGCATTTTCCTTATAACAGCCGAAACAATCCATCGTCAATAGACTTTGCAGTCTACAGTGGTATAGATAGTTCCCGCCTTCAAATTCACTCTTGTACGGATCTAGATTCAGATCACCTGCCACTGAGAATCGACCTCCTGACTAATAAAAATCAAGACTTCGAGACTCAAAATAGCAATCCACGACTCCTCTCCAAAGGCGCTGACATGAAACGTTTCCAAGAAATATTAGAGCAGAAAATTCATCTTGATACTGAGATTCGCTCCGGCATAGACATCGAGGACGCGGTCGACATATTTATACGCAACATAAATGAGGCAGCTCTCGCTGCATCACAAAACTCAAGAAGGCCTCAAAGCAACCAGCTCAGATCCAGATATCATCATAGACACGACCTAGAATTGGACGAACCAACCAGAAGTCTTCTACGGGACAAACAGCATCGTAAGCAAATTTTATTGTCAACGCGCACTCCAGAGGCAAGACGCCTTTATAACGCAGCGCAAAATAAACTGAAGAAAGCTCTCATTAAACTAAAAAATAAAAACATTAATAAACTATTTGAGGGAATCGATACTCAAGATCGATATAATATGCAAAAACTCTGGCGTCTCACCAACAAATTAAAACGGCAAGTACAACCAAACTATCCATTAAAAATTCCAATAACAGGCAACACTGGCGGTGATGCTGGAAATGGACGTGGAGCAAATTCCCGCGTAACTTGGACGAAAACAACAGCCGAGAAAGCCGAGGCTTTTGCCACTCATCTTGAGGAAAGATTCAGCCCAAAATTTTCCAACACAGAGGGGGAGAGAGATGAAATCCGCAATACACTAAGGCAAAATATACTCCATAAACAGCAGCAACTCGCCGACGAGCAGCAGCAAACTTGCAGTCCAATCACACTCAACGAACTCAAGATTGAAATCCAAGCACTAGAATTGGCCAAGTCACCTGGAGAAGACAAAATAGATAACAGATTAATAAAATGCTTGCCACAAAAAGCGCTCGAATATCTTGTTATGATCTACAACTCCATAATAAAATACGGGCACTTTCCAAAACAATGGAAGCACGCTGGCATTACTTTAATCCTAAAACCAGGTAAAAAAGCAACATCCGAAATGACGTCTTATCGCCCGATAAGCCTACTCTCTGGGCTGTCGAAAATTTTTGAAAAATTGATTATGTCCAGATTGTTTGATATACAAGATTTTTCCAAGGCTGTACCCAACCACCAGTTTGGTTTTAGACGCGAACACGGCACAGAGCAGCAGTTGGCCAGAGTCACTCAATTTATCTTACAGGCATACGAAGAAAGGAAATTCTGCTCGGCAGTCTTTGTTGACATAGCAGAGGCATTCGACCGCGTGTGGCACGACGGTCTACTCTATAAGCTAATCCAGATTCTGCCTCTTTGTCTATTCAACATCCTCCAGAGTTACTTAAACGAGCGCACCTTCACAGTAAACATAAGCGATGGCATAAAATCAAAAACAGGTCGTGTTTCAGCAGGTGTGCCGCAGGGTAGCGTTTTGGGACCAATTTTATACACCATTTATTCCTCGGACATGCCAATGCCAATACTCACACAGAGACGCGTGAATTTACAACCAAACCAGAATCGCATGCTACTATCTACGTACGCTGATGATACGGTGATTATGTGTGCCTCTGACGTTCCTGCGTCCGCCGTTAGAGAAAATCAGAATTATCTCGAGCATTTCTCCCAATGGGCTAAAAAGTGGGCCATCAATATCAATCCAAGCAAGACAGGCCATATTATCTTCACGCTGCGTAAATTAAATGAAACAGATAAGAGAAGGTCTCCACTAATTAACGGAGAACTTGCTCCGTGCGTAAATGCTCAGACTTACCTGGGCGTCACACTTGACAGAAAACTCACTCTCGAGCCTCATGTCAAGCAACTCAAAATCAGAGTAAGAGCTCGTGAATGCAAGCTGATGTGGCTGATCGGCAAAAAGAGTTGTCTGGCAAAGGAGTGCAAAGCGCTAATCATAAAGCAACTTATTATGCCTATTTGGCAATACGCAATTCCCATCTGGGGTGCCCTCACATGTGACACTCATGTAAATAGATTACAAAGCCTGCAAAATAAAATAATAAGGAATTCAGTGAATGCGTCATTATACACGAGAAGCTCAACACTACGTGACACTTACGATTTAAAATCAATTGAGGAAATTTTTCAGCTGGCCAGCGGACGTTTTGCCAATTCTTGCTCAATTCACGCAAACCCCGAGGCAAGAAATTTGATAATCCAGCCATACGAGCCGCAGCGACTACGAAGGCCACGTTATTTACAACAATTACAGCAACATATTCGGCCGCTGCAATCACAAGCTCGTCGTCAAATCGAAGACCTGCCAGATTTACAAGTCCAGAATGCAAATATCTATCGCGAAGACAGACTGGCACAAAGGCGTCAAATCTTTCCGTTTCTTCCCACGTTACTGCGCTTAGAAGAAGAAGATCTGGACAGACAAGAGACCGAAAGATTGGCTGAGGAAGCCAGGCGTCGACAGCAATTAAGATCCCGTTCTCCTCCTAGAAGATTTTGTGAAATGCAAATAAATGCCTATAGACGAAGATATAGAAATGGCCAACTTACAAGGGAGGCAGCGGTGGCTATTATTCAGGGCCAGCCAACGGCTATTCAGCGAATAATTGTTCCAGATTATATATTTGAAAGACAAGACCAGACTCCGCATTCAACGATTCCGACGCCATCAACGCATAGAAATCCAGACCAAATCATTGAAAGACAAGAGCATACTCCACAGGCACCGATATCGAGGCCTACAGCGCATAGAAATCCCCCGCCTCCTAGAAGATTCAATCAGCCGCCTGTTGGATTAAGATTGACAGAAGAACAGATTAATATTTATAAGCGTAAATACAGAAATGGAGAACATACCAGAGACGTTGCTATAGCCCTCATCTGGGATCAACCGCCAGCTATCCAACGAATCGTCATTCCAGATTATGTTCGACCAGGCCAAGAGCCGCCGCCACCTGTTGAAACATTTTCACTAACGGATTCG
Source organism: Drosophila phalerata (assembly GCA_951394115.2). Classification (NCBI taxonomy): domain Eukaryota; kingdom Metazoa; phylum Arthropoda; class Insecta; order Diptera; family Drosophilidae; genus Drosophila; species Drosophila phalerata. The sequence goes on along the minus strand of OX596004.2, from coordinate 41,199,058 downwards.
CAGCCTTCACAAAACACAGATGAGCAGCCAACACACTCGTTTACACAGCAGCCAATCATCGCAGAGCAACACGAAGCCGTCACTTGCCAAGATACATTGCTAAATATTGGCTTGGAGCAGACCCAGAGGGAGCTCATACGCATTCTTGATGACGACGAGATGGCAGAACGACGCAGTGTGCCCAGAAATCCGATCTGTCACAGTCGCACTATAAGACGCACATTCATGTCTCGCAGACTCACGGTTGCAGATAATCTGCTGCTTGGTTGGTCAATCCTGACTAGCCTGGTATGTATGCCAGCGCCCGTCACACTTTTGGCGCCTTTTTTTCAGATCCCACTGACTCCTGCCGGGAGACGCCCCAGACGACATTTTTGGTCACACGAGACGTCAACTCTGCCCCAGGCTGCCTCTATGGCTGGCCAATGGCGATTTCACAGACAGCGGCCACCAGAAATGACAAGTGGACGAGACGCCCAACACTGTTGCGCGCGGTGCGTCCTTCAATTTGGATTGGGCTATATTTCCCATATAGTCCAAGCAAATTACAGCAGCGATGCCTCCACACGTCTGCAACGACTCCGGCACGCACCTCACACCCAGTACGGTCTGTCCCTGGGTCATGTTATCCGAAAAAGACGAACTCTTCAATTTCGCTGCGGCGCCTCGTGCTGCTATTGTTGCACACGTACATACACAATCTGGAGGAGATGCGCGACATGCAGAGGGCGACCGCCAGACGTCCCGTGACACAATCAAAGTAGTTTTCCTATTAATTAATTGTAATTTTAAAATCGTTAAGAGTTTTTAAATTAATTTAAACTTACTTTTCAATTGTCTCATTTTTCAATTTGCTGCTTTGTTTACATTTGTTATTTCCAATATGGCTTCTGATGTTAACAGGGCTGCCAACCTATGTATAATGTAAAAAAAATACCAAATACTTAGTATATACGATATTTACAGGGCTGCCAACCCGCTGATAATAAGAAAATAATTAATTTGTTATGCGATATATTTTAAGGCTGCCAGATTGTTTTGCCAACGTAATGTAAAATTCAAAAAAATTGCTGTAACGTAGTAATAGTTGAGTTTAATAAAATGTTACCGGCAGTGTGATTCTGTCGGGCAAGTTGTAAAGTTAAAAAAAATGCTGGCTTTTATGGCAATACCTTTCTGGTCAAGTTTTGCTGATGCCGCACCGTACTAAACGTGTCCGCGTTTTTACTAGTTTAATTACTAATTTCTTCTTATTTTTGGTCAATTTTCGGGTCATATTCATTGATTATTATATGCATTTAAAACACAATTGGCAATGGCCCCAATAGTGTGCATTAAATTCACGTATCGAAACGGTCAAATGACCAAACATATTTTAACGACATTATGTTCATATACTCGTAATTAAGACACCGAAATTGTTAGATATTAAGTAATAGTAATTAAGAAACTTTGTAAAAACACCCTGTAATGTCCCCAGCCGGAATCTGCGTCTGCGTGTGTGCACATATGCGGGTGAGGACACGTATCATAACTTAAAATTTCTCCTAAAAAAAAAAAAAAAAAAAAAAAAAAATCACAAAATATACATATGTTAAAAAAAAATATGCCAAAAGGTCATGTTGAATTGAAGAATTTACATTGTGCCCAACAGTCCCCAAATTAAAGAAAAATATAAAAATATTTGTTTTCTTACAGAAAAACAATTTGTCTTTTATTAATTCAGAAAAGTTCAGTTTCTATTTTTTCGGATGACAGCATTTTCTCTTTAATGTTTGTAAAGAGACCTGTTTGCTTTGTATGTTTTTCAAAGTTCTTTTAAATCTTTTGCTAATCGCAGTTTTTTTTCTGCTGCTATTCGCATTTTAGCGCACTGTCTCAATGATTTCGGTTTTCCTATTTTTTTTTAAATTACTTATAGTTAGATTTGTTTTCCGTTTTTTCAACTAGTCTTACTTTTCTTAAGCGAAATAAGCACAAAAGCTGCAAAAAGTTAGCTTAAACTAATTTTTATCTTCATTAATTCATTTTAATTTTAAGTCATCTCCTAAGCTTCATTTCTTTAATATATGATTTTTTGCATTAAGATTGAGCGCACATATCGTACGCTTATAAATTTGAAAGTTTTAGCAAAATTGTTGCATTTTTCCTTACTCTCATATATTTCGCTTATTTTTTATCTTTATTCTGTTGCTTTCTGATTTTCTAGGTTTTAATACAATTCTTTCCACATGCATATAAAAATGCTCAAAAGCGTCACATTGATGCAAAAAATAATACCTTAAAAAAATACACATAGATATTAAGGGGTTTTGTGGAGAGCAACAAAGATAAAGATATACTTAGTTACCAGTTAAAGCGGTGATATCGCTTACAAGAAAATGAATAAAGTTCTTTAAAAGACTTTGATTTAAAACTTAAAAATAGCAACAAGCGAAATTTACATTACTTTGCGCCCGGCTGACCACTTATTATTTGTAAAATTTATTTTCTTTCATTTTTTATCATTTATTTCATTAACTTCTAGGTTTAAATAGCTGCGTTTATATGCTTACTTTTTTTTTAAGATTACTTATGACTATGTTTATGTTTTGTTGCTCTTATTATAGAAATCATTTATTTTATTTTTTTTTTTAATTTAATGAGCTTGTTTCTAGACTCTTTATTAGGTTCACTACACTCTGCTGACATTATACTTGTCTCCGCTCATGCTGAATTTATTAGATCTCGTTATTACATTTTGTTATATTCGTCTGTTACTCATTTATTTAGTTCTTTTATCATTATTTTGTCAAAAAAGTTTCAAAAAAATATATATATGTATTTATTACTTTCATAAATTGGCTTAATTCATGTTGTTCTCATTTATGCTTTCTTTTTCACTTTTCTGTCAGCCGATCTCTACAACAGCTTTTGTCCTTTGTATAAAATATAATTCAATTAATTTAAAATTTATTATTGGAAACTATTTGGTTTATGGTAAGTAAATTCACTATAAATTTATACATAACGTTTAGCTACTAAATAATTACATACGATGCGAAAAATAAAAAACAATTATGTTAAACACAAATGCTAAACGAAAAACAAACAGTTTAATTGTGTTTATTATTTTAAGTGTTTTATTTAATTTATTTTTTGTGTTTATTTTGCAGTTTTATACATTAGCCTTTTGCTTAAAACTTAATTTAAATAACTCATCAATTTCGATTTTAATTTCTGTTTCGTTGTTAAAACAGGTTCAAGATAAGAACAATGGGCAAATACCCTCTAATTTGCTTTGATGTAGTTTTTAGTTTAACACAAATAATAAATTAACTACTTAAAATTAGTTAAAAAATAAAGTACACGTATTAAACATAAATTAAACAAAATTCAGGCGCAAAACGAATAAATAACTTATTAAGTTTGGTTGGACAAAGTAGATTTGAAAAAAAAAAACGTCTTGCAATAGTAGTCTTCATTTCTGTAGGACTACTTGCTAATCGATAAGACATCGATAGCATTTTTAATATAAGAATATGTCGTTCCCATTACTGCGTGCGAATTTGTCCTGATCTAACTACACAAAAACCATACATTCGGCGGTGAACTTCCACTCAAGCCAACTAATCAAACGCATATACGTTTCTACCAATTAAAAAAACATATGTCCTAATTCATCTGCTCTTAGTATTCATAAACGCAACGCGTCTTGTCAATCTGACCTTAGTTATCCTAAGCTTAATTTCTAATACTTTGATCTTAGTTTCTAAATTGTTTTTATATATTATAATTTTTTTTTTTTTTACTATTTTCTATAATCTTTTCTTCCATATTTTTCTTACTCATCAACAGCATGTGTGTGTTATTCATCAGGGGCCTAGTATGTTTCGTTCTTTCCTTAAAACTAAGGTTGCTAAACAATTGCAGTTAAGATTTAACTTTTTCTACTTGTCCTTAAGTAACTTAAATTCTAAGGATTTTCTGCCTAAAACAGTTCAAAAATGTTGCTTATATGTATTATGTTTTGCTAAACGCAAAGACAAAAAGTTCAAATAAATAAAAACATAATATTTTTCAATTGCACTTTATATAGAGATACAGAGTATAGAAGAGGGCTAAAAATAAAAGCTTTTCAAATTATTGACGTATTTGTGATTTTTCGGCATTTTATCTGTTTTGAACTCTTTCCGCAGAGGCGTCTCTTGATTAAAATTTATTTTGTGTATACAATATCTTAAATCATTATTTGATCGCTTGGAATGTTTTCAAATTTATTGTATCATTTCCTTTTAGTTCTTTGCGTGGTTTCAGATTAAACTTTTATACATATATAGTCATATACATTTTAATAGGAGGAAAGTGAATTGTGTATGTGGCTATTAAATTGTTCTTTTTGATATTATTTTTGTTGTGTCAATTACTAATTAGTCTAAAGAAAAATTAATTATGAAAAAAAAAATAAAATTTTTAATCATAGTAACGAAAACATCTTTTTCTTTTAATGCCTTTAATTAGTTTGTTTTGTTTTCTTTTTTTATAATATTGATAAACAAAAACATACATTCCATTTATGTTTTGGTTTAGGCTTAGGAAGACTTTTGGCGTTGTGTTTTCTTTTGGTATTTATGTTATTTATTAATTTTTTGTACCTGTTTTTAAAATGAAAATTCATTAATTTCAATTATATAGACTCGAACATATAAAAATCAAAGACTTGGCTCAGGAATGCTTGTTTGTCTGAGTGTAAGTGGACTATGAGTGCGTGAGGATCTAACTGGATTTTAATTTAAAAAAAGTGTTTTTTCCATTTAATAGTATTTTAAATCTTCTACCTCTCATTCCCTGAAATTCTCATATCCACTTAGTGTTCATCAATATCTCATTCAATAAAATCACAAATACGGTCTATGTTTAGGCGTGTTGTGTGAGATTTGAACTTTGTTTAAAAAAATCAAAATAGATGATAGGCTGTAATTTTTAACTCTGTGCTGTCTGTATTATTTTGTCCATTGATCTATTTACTTATTAAATACTAAAGACTTCTAATTAGAGACTTGGGAAATAATCACTGCACTTCTCAATTTTGTTGATTTCTAATTTCTAGTTATGTTATCATATGATTCTTTTTAATATTATTACATTATTATTTCCTTTTTGTTTTTATTTCTGCTACTGCTGTGCCTTCTACTATTATTTGTTGTTGATTCTTTCTTATTAAAATAACATTTTGCATCCTTTTCCTCTGAGGAGTTAACTACGGATTGAAACTAGAATGCTTTATTAATTTTCCTTTCTTGCTTTTGTTTTCTTATTTGTTCAATTTCCCGTGTATGCCTCATTGTTTGGCTTCAGTTCTTCATGTCCCTTTCTATCTCTTTTCGTATTCCGTCGCTTAACAACATCATTGTCAATAATAATTCTCGCAACAGTGTTTCCAGAGGAAATACACTATGCTATTTTCATCTTCTTATTTTTCTTGTTCTAATTTAAATATGTGCTTTTAATTATTTACTTACAAAAACACACACAGTTAAACATAAAAACTCAAGACAGCTACAAAAATTTCATTAAATCGACTGATGATCGCAAAAATATGCTATAAATTAGTACAATATTTGTTTTTTTTTTTTTGTCCTAATTCGTCATTTACATTTTCATCGGATTTTATTATTCATAAACTTGTTGATCATTTCTTTTTTTAACTCTAAAACTACAAAAATTACTGTTTACTGCAGTTTTGCTAGTATTTAAACCTAGTTTTCCCTTTGTTAGGGATGGTTTCTTAATTACATTATTTCTTCTGTATTTATGCTTCTTATTAAGTTCCAAAAAGTTCAACGCAAAAATTTAAAATTAGTGGAACGTTTGTATATAACAAAATATTTGAATTATAACATCCGTTTAGGGTTGACAATTCGTTTATACAATTTGATGAAAATTAAAGAAAAATGCATTTCTCTTTGTTGGTTTCAACACCCTTTTCCTATTTTCATTTATCTTTTGTGCTTGCAATTAGCTTAGAACACTATAATCTATGAACTCACACCATATGTTTCAATTTAACAACAATTGCGCACTGAAATATAAATAATACAATTTAAAATGTATAAATATCCGAATTCTTTTTTTTTTTTTTATAGGCGACATATACAATAACAATAATGTTGCCGTTCTGTAAAACTAAACTTCATCTCATTTGCTTAACTTTGCAGTTTGCTTGTATTTCAATTTCGTTAATATTTGATTTTTCTTAATCAATTTTTTTTTTATTTGCTTGTGTTATTGCAGATAACATACATTGCACACATTTTGGGTTTTCGGTCAAAACAATCTAATTTTTGGTTAGTTTGTTTTTACATTGATTCACATGTGCTTGCTGTAATCGCCTTCTGTCTACTTGCTTTAAAAATTTTGTTTGGTTTGGTGACTGAATTACACGGTAACACAAATATTCTGGTGTTTGCGTTCATTCAATGAAAAGTTGTTTGTTTCAAGTTTTATTTATTCTACTTCTTTTGTTTACTGCTGTTAAGCATTTTTATTTCTTTTTATAATAACTATATTGTATTATTTAATTTTAGTCTTTGCTTTTCTTCACTTTTTTACGCTCCACCTCTCAACATATACAATCATTATTTTTCTTATCTCTGCTTTTACTTTTCCACTATAAATAACTCTGACTCTGCTTCTCTCTTCCCAAATTTGTAAACAATATTTTTACTTAACACCACCATTTCTTTTGACTGTTGTTGTTGTCGTTTTGCTCATCAAATTGCCTCTTGTCTGATTTTCTTGTTGTTGTTTCTTTCACAGCTTATGTTATAGTTGTTGTTTTTGCTGCTTCTTTTGTAGTTGGTAATATTGTAATTCCAGTGATTTCATAACAAAGTACTCAAATAGAGTACTAAAATATTATACCTGAAACGGAAAAAAGCTTTTAGTTTTATCTTAATGCTCAGTTCAGATGGGCACCTTTAACTGACTCACAGAGTGTGGTCACACTTTGAACAATTTTATACAAAAGTGCTTTAGAATAGTAGGCATTTTACCGACGCTGTCAAATTTTGTGTGTTCACACGACACCTGAGAGTTTTTCAGCAAAAAGTATCGGTGAAAAAAGCTCGTTTGATCCGGGCATTAATTTAATTTTCTTATCATGAGTAAATATATATCCAAACTTAATATTTCTAAGTCAATCTGATTTTATCTTCTTAATCCATTTTTATACCCGTTACCTAAAAAATAAACAAAAGGATCTCAGAGACTAAAAGAGATAGAGTAACCAAATTTAGCACACAGATTTCTATAAACGCCACGCAAATAAAGCTCGTTTTAAATATAAGTCACGCCCCCTAAGCCCGGCGAATTGCGAAAAACCACTACACCCACAGTTTTCAAGATAATACGTTTTTTTTATGATAATTAACACTATCTATTAATATTATCTATTATCTCACTTAACCGCACAAGATCGCACAAGGAGAACGGCAGTAATAGCTTATCAAATCTATTAATACTTAATTTCATACAAAGTATAAAGTATATTATTATAAATTGAAATAAGTAACGGGTATTCTATGGTCGGGATCTCGACTATAGCCTTTCCACCTAGTTATATTTCAAAACATTTTTTTTTTTAATAAAGTGCATGCCGGCTCATAAATATTAAATTTAAATGTCTTATAAATTATTATATTTTGTGATAATTACCTAGTATATATTACCAATATTTAGGCTGCTTAGTAACTATACTGTATAGAAAAGAACGTGTTGTATTGTTGTTGTAGTTTTGGCACGCAGAAATCAAAAAGAAGAAGTATAAAAATTGTTTTTAGTAGGTATGATATTTTGAAGTTAACAAACAGATCGAAAGCAAACAGGCAAGCAACAACAGGCAGCACTCGAAATAGAAGTATTGAAAAAATGATTGGTGTTTATAGTTATTGAAAATCTGCAATCAGATGAAATTATTGCGAAATGAAATGAGGCGAGTGAGTATTGAAAATTGTTTTTGTAGTTTTTGTAAATGGGGAAAAAGCTTTTAGCACACAGCACATGCAAATAATCTTGATAATTGTGAAACAGCAAAAGCGCTCTAGTTAAGTTGTCAGGTACACAGAGTGCCTGGTTAATAAAGGTCTGTGTAAGGGATTTGAAGAGATCAGAAAGCGTTGAGCCATGGTTCTAGTTCAACATGACAGACAGTGAGTTACAGACAAAGATGATACAGAGACAGAGAGAGGGAGTGAGGGAGAGAGAAAGAGAGAGAGACATCACTCACCTCGCAAAGATCTATTTAGGAGCGGCTTGATGTGCATACTGTGTGTACGCCTCGTCGGGTGATGCAGCTGTGCTAGCCTGTTCGGAATCTGTCATTGGCATTGTTGGTATAATAGTTGGTGGTGCGTAATATGGATAAGTTGGACTAATATACTGTAACGATGGAGAAAAGTTCTATAATGGAACCGAAAAAGGAACGGAAAAAATGGAATATAAGAACATATATAGAATGCAAAATATACATATATCAGCATCATTCAAACCCAGCACACAACACATGTGAATATTTGAAATATATGATTATGTACAAGACTTTTCAAGGATTCAAAGTCTGTAAAAGATATTCCAATAGACACAAATGCTTATTATAAGAACTATATTACTTAAACTTTTATATAAGCATTAGAGTGGGTTAATTTGTATGGAATAAAAAAAATGCAGAAAGCAGTTATGAAATTCGTAATCTGCAATGAATTCTAAGATAGATAGCCCAAGAAACCATGGGTCTAAAATCAATATCGAGCTTCCATTTTTTACAGAGAAGCTTTAACTATTTTAATTTTTGGTAATTGTTGATTAGGTGATACTTACCTCAAAAAAAAAATAAAAATTAAAAACCCAAATAGAGGGCGATTTATGATGAAATTAGAGATAAGAATAATTTGGCGGTCTCTTTTCACTTGAATATTAAAATGAATGCAAAATGAACATTTCTATTGAAACTTGACAAAAGAGCTTATATCTAAAATTAAATTAAAAATAACTAGGTAAGTCCGCCAATTAAATATTATCTCTAAATTCATTATAATTCGGCTTTTATCTGTGGCTTTTTATTTTTGTTTTTCGATGTAAGTTTTACCTAACAAACAGTTTCGCCATACAAAACACATGAAAACCTTCCACGAAAAAAGTGGAAGCTCTATTTTGATTTTAAGCATTGACCCACTCTAATGTACACACATATAAATTTATATATGTATATATATATATATATATATATATATATATATATATGTGTGTATATATTATATTGTTTAAGTGTTGTTATAAGGGACCTTAGATTAAATTGGTCGCCAGTTAGCACTTACAGAGTTGCCAATCTGCAGTGTGGCCAACTGCGGCATCATTGTTCCATAAGGCACAGCCGTTTCGCCACTAACCATCATTGAGATGCCGCGTGGCTGCACCTGATTAACAGCATCCGGTTTATAAGATGTGACACCCAATTGTGGTGCGGCAGCCATTTGCATATACTGCAGAGCAGATGAGGAATACTGATAAATGTTGGGCAAATGCAAAGACATGCGTTTAGTAATTACTTCTCTACTACTCACCTGATCATCTACCTGAGTGATCGGCTGTGTCATCATATAGCCGGGTATCCACTGCGACCCAGCCACTGGATAACCCCCGACTTGAGGTGCCCCAAAACGAGAATATGGCATTCCAATGGGTGTGCCAACGTTGACGCTGACACCATTTTGCTGCATGCTCGGATCATAGGTAACGGGTATACCCTCGGCGGAGACTTCGCGCCACGCGCGCGCATTTGGATCAGGTGTTTTAAAGAGATTCTTCTTTTTGGGACCACCATCGGCGAATTTCACCAATAGCGGATCTTTGGCACCTGGTATTGTATTACCGTTGAATATTTGAATAATTTGTTCACATTTCTCACGGCTTTCCATCCGTGCAAATCCAACACCTAAACAATAGTTAATGTTATTAAATTAAATAAAATTAAAATCTGCATTAGTGTGTTTTCGTTTACCCTTTGAGTTCATTTGCTGATCTCGCAATATTCTGGTGGAAACCACTTGACCGTATTTTGCTAGCATTGCCTCCAGATCGGTTTCCTTAAAATGTGGCGGCAAATTTGCTATATACAAATTTGTGGGATCCTGTTCCTGTTGCTGTGTAGTTGTTGGATGCATTGGACAGCAGTGTGTACAATTTAAGTGTGTGTATTTGGTTATTGTTGAAGGATCAATCAATTAGTTAAGTTCATTTGTTTGTTTGTATTCGGGGTTCCACACAAAGGATAACATATATAAACAAAAGCATTTTTGGCATGAGCGTGTGTTGCATGTACGTATGTGTATGTAGTTTTTAATGTGTTTGTGTGTAAATAAACAAAACGAAAGACACATATTTCAAAAGAGAGAGAGAGAGAGAGAGGAGGAAAGAAATTAAAACGTGAAAATTTTGTCATTAGTAAAATTTTCAAAACTTTTCTTTTATTTGTTTTCTGGTTTTGTTGCTATTGTAAGTGTGTTCTTGAGTGTAAGTGTGTTGTGTGTGTTTTAGTGAATTTTAGTGTGCCTGACTTAATTGGTTTATCGAGTGAGAAATTTGAAATACCGTGATAATATAAACTGATTCTGCTAATGACTTGAAATTTTGCTTAAATATACCTTAAATGTGTTTTAAAACTCACTGACTTAAACAGCATATCTTTATGTAAATAGTATAAACATTTCCGATTATTCTGATTGCGATAAATATATGAATAAATGAAATATACAAAGCTGCCTATTACTGTACTTAATTAAGTTAAATACCTGATCACACATATGTATGTATTTTTTAGTTTAAGTGAGTTTTATACTTAGAGTTTAGCTTTGGTTTTTCATTTCTTAGTTAGATTTTGGCCGGCGCAGGCTTGTAGCATTTTGCGTATTCAAACAACAAACTTTGAAGGTTGGTTATATGGCTGGCTATAACTTCAAATATACGAGTTCAATTTATACAGTTTGAGATGTAGAGTACATAGGGCTATAAATAGGTTAAATGATTATTAATTTGTGAATATAATTCTATCTAAGGTTATTACGTTACTTTATATTTCATACTCGACTTTTTTACAAACATATCATTCTATATCTATTTGTAAAGCTAAGTTCGCTTTTCCAATCGAAAATATAGAGATTGTAGTAGAAGTTGTTTATCTGTGTTCAATCAAATAAATATTAATTAGATTAGCAAGTTTTCATATGCACCATAATAAATATTTGTACTAATATTCTGTTACGATTTAAATACAAATTTTAATTAGAATTAAATATAGTATTGACTATTAGCTACTTAGTCTGTCAATATGAGAGAGACTTTTTTCGGTTATTAAATTTTTCACTTTTAGAATACCTACAATAAAAATAAAAACTCTAAATTTAAACATATATTCTATGGATTTGTCATACTTATTTGTAAAGCTTTATACTTTTAATTAATACGATAACAAACAAAAAACTACAAACAGTGGGGAGCAAACGTGATTACAAATTCACAATCTTTGTCTTAAAACAACGGCCAAAAATTGTTTTATTTTCATATTTATTATATAATTTGTAAGAAATATGAGCAACTAGCAAACATAAAAATATTTATATTCAAGGATTGAAAAAAAAAACCAAAACGACTCGCATGGCCGTTACTTTAGTTGTGATTGTGGATGCCGAAGCACATAGATTGTGAACTTGTACTCACCTTTGCTCCCCACTGTATATGGGACTCTCAAGATATTAATAAATGATGAAATCTTTTTCCTTTCTACCTATTTTAGTTCGTGATCTGAGATTTAAAGGATATGTTGATAATACAATAAAATCTGTATATAGTTTCAAACTCGACTACAATTACCTTTGAAATTATATAAGTTACAATATCAAGATACAGTACAGATATTTAGATTAGTATTTTATATATATAATTCCAATTAGAATAACCTGTACATCTATTAACATGAATAATATGTTAATTTTAAAAATAATTATTCGGTAAATATGTAAATGATCGAAGATATTTCTGTTTCTGAAGTGAGTCTATTATGATAACTAGTCTTATTTTATCGTATGATTCTAGTTTAATAATTGTGACCAGATTCAACTGAAACGCTATTATGGGACTGATAATTACTCGAATTAAAATACTTGACAACTATTTAATCTAAATTGTTAAAATTTAAAAATAACTTATTCTATAATTAATTTATCAACAATTCCACTAAATTGTTGTATACGTTTCATTATTTTATTTCTGTATAAATATTTCTGCGTATGGAATATTAAAGCAAATGACTATAAATTGAAAAAATACAAATATTGCTATTCTATAATATAGTAATATAACTGGGAGTTAACGATTACAACCAAATAAATAAATTCATTTGCTTATTATTATTTAATCTAAACTAAATTTGTACACTTCAAAAATTAAATTTATTTTTATTTAAAAATATTCTTGTCTTTGACATGTCCATAAGATGTCAAATACATAAGATGTATCAGTTGGTACTCTAAAAATTAATTCAACTATTTCGTGTGGCTTCATTAATATTTGATTAAACTACACTAATACGTATTGATGACTACTAAATTTTGAATACGTACTAATTTAATTGTGGCTATCAGTAAGGATGCTGTGTATGGCGTATACTATACTTATTACGATACAAAATATTCGTTTATATAGAGCAACAACACTATAATCTAGGGGAGTCGCTATCGTTGGATTTGATTTCTATTTAGTTCTGGGACATTTTCGGTAAGGGATTCAATTAAATAAAATGGAAATTAAATAAAATTTAAAATGGTATAAAAAAGAAATTACTTTTAGTTTTAAAAAAATAACTTAGTTTCACAATTTAGAAGATAAGTGCTAGGTACACATAGACTGACGGGACAAAAGGGCCACATTAATTCAGCTGTCAATATTGATAAAGAATAGTTTTAATTAGAATAGATCCCAAATTTGGAGGATATGCATTGTGCACACATAGGTGGACGGGCGAAAACAATTCAATTTTCAGTACTGATCAAGAAAATAAATAATTGGATGGTCGCAGATATCTGTTCAGTTCAACAAAAAATACATAAAAATGTTTACTATTTTAATAATTACAACAATAATTAAAACTATTTAAATATCATAAGTAACTAAATAAAAAAAAAAAGTGTCAAAAAATTAATATTTTGCACATTAAACCTTTCATTAAAAACAAAGTAAACGAATAACAATGATTTGGAAATGGGTATTAGTTTCGGGTTAAGTAGGAATAAGGATTACGGATTACGCGGTTCATCGTGGGAATGGGATCAGTTTGCAGTGTGAGGAGTGAGTATTACTTGCATGCAAACAAACGTACAATGGCCGGCCTATGAAGCACCCAGATACCCACTTTGGCCATCTGAGCTTGAACGCCCTTCGCCTGCAGTCCCTTTACGGCGCCCTCAGCGTACGCTGGCTGCTCGAAGTCGACGAAGCCGTAACCTGTAAGAAACATATTTTGTTTTTGTTTTGTTTTTGTTTTTTCGTTTCGTGTGTGTTTCGTTTTACATAGGGAGGTGGAATTTTTTTTTTAATTGCATGTTTAAATATATATAATTGTACGAATATAAAAATATATTATATCATATTGAGCACACATTTAATAATGTATAGAAGAGAATATATTGTTCGTGCAAAATTAAAATTCGTTTTATCAAGTGAAGAAGGAAAAACAAATCAAAAACAAAATATTTTCGAAACGTATTTCGAGTTTAGTTTTTCAATATTGAAAAATACAGTGGGAGAACAAGAAATAAAGTGAAAAATAAATTAATAATCTGTTTTTGTACGACTTAAAAAAATACAGATATATATAATAACCATTTTGTGCATAATTATCTTTCAGAAATTTTTCAACTTTTTAATGCTTTGATTCAACATCAAAAATACATATGGTTGCCATATATTTAATATGAAAAATTTACACATTTACAAATGTAAAGAGACAAGAAAAAACAATTGTACAGTTCGTTTTCGTATTTGTTAAAGTTATCACATATATTATTGCTATCATTTGTAGTAGTAGGAAAGATTCGGGTTAGAGTTCAGTAGAATGAATGCATGAATGATACGATTGCCAAAGAAAAAGTATACGAAATTATGAACTCATAATTGAAAGTAATGAAAAAAATGCTAAGAAGTTGAAACATAGAAAGTAGAAAATCTTAGCTGCCAATCGATCATTTTTTAAAAATACATTAAAGACAACCCAAACAATACAGAAATTCGAGAAAAATATTTCAAAACACAAAAAAAATATATATAGATCAATAATGTGAAAGGTAATTTTACTTATTAATATGCTTAGTAGTCAATGGTTTTCCTTTATAATTTATTCGTTTGAGTAGCGGGATTAGTATCTTCATTCCAACACAAATTTTTTTGTATATTTTTAATTTTCTTAACGAATTGTTCTTTATTATTCAAAAAAAAATTTGGAAGGCAATCTAATATATAGGAAAAAAATATAATAAGTTTTGTTTTGGAAAAAACAACTCTGATAGATGTTGAGTACTGAGCATATTAAAAAAACTACAAAGAAGAAAAAAAGAAAAGAAACATTTGAGGAAATCTTTTCTTTTATACTTGTTTGTATTTTTTCTGTTATCTGTTTTTGTATCTTGATTACATAACACATACTAATAATACATATACGAAAAACACACATAAATAAAATAATGATGAGAATGGTGAAGAAAAAAATACCTTTACATTTGTTTGTTGTTTTATCTAAAATAGCCTTGGTTGATATTATTGTTCCATATCTGCAAGGAAGGTATAGAATAGAGAATACCCGAAGTTAGAAAGGGAAAACCAATGTAGGGACTAAATATATTTATAAATACGGTATTTAAAAATTTAGACATCAACGTATGAGTAAATTTGTACATTACAAAAAATTTTAATATATACTTAAAAAAAACTGGTTGTGTGACTGCATTTTTTAATCCACTGTAGACATCGTCGCATCTAATGTCCATTTTGCAGATAAATTTGACACATTACCAGCATAAATACTTTGTTTTTACAATTATGTCAATGATAAAAACATTGTTTTGATACATTACATTTGTAACATTAAGTTTCTTTACGACAAACATTTATTTATTGTATATTTTCTCAATAAACGTTAACTAAGATCTGAGTATAAAAGTTTGGTTTAATTTATTTATTGAATACTCACTGTGCACACATATTAACTAAATCCTTATCGGTTGTCCCTTGTTGAAGTCCACGAATATAGAGGTTCGTTTTTGACAATTGCTCACCGCCCTGTTGATTTTGATTCTGTACCGCACCGTTGGGACCCATTGTGGTGTTTGTGTTTGTAGTGTTGCTCAGACTGGTGCTCAGTGTACCACTTTGGGAGCCCGTATTTGATGAGCTGCTGGAGTTCGTATTGCTCGGTGACGCAGCAGTTGGAACACGCTGTCCGTACTATATAAATAATCGCAAAAATAAGACAGATAAAGTGTGAGCAAGCTACAAAAAAACAAATACTATAACACGATATTTAAAATATTTAACAATTCAGTTAACTTTTGTTAAAATGTTGACAACTGAAATCATTCGGTAATTGACAAAGAATCAAATAAAAGTACATCTGCATATGCAAAGTCGGTTAACTTTTGTTAGAATTTTGACAACTGAAGTAGCAGTCGGTAATTGATGAAGAATCAAATATAAATACATCTGCAAATGAAAATATCGAAATACCAAGTCTATGGTATTGAAATTTAGAAATTGATGTTTAAAATCTTTCTCTTTTCTAGAGATATCTTTACCATTCTCACAAGAACAATGAATTATAAAAACTACATCATATATTTGTATATGAAGCCTACCATGCAGCCCATATGAATATGTTTTATAGTTAAAAAAAATTAATATTTCTGAAAAACTATTTGAATAAAACGACGTATGTACACATTTTCAATTATACACACTTGGCCCTCACTTAATACGGACTCTTTTAGCGCCAACTCGGTCTTACACGATTACAAATTTGCTCACTTCCCCCTATTAACACGCTGAAAACCTCGTTCTTACACAAAAATTACTGATTTTTAATATCACTTAAAAGAATCTGCTTCCGCACTATTAAGCGAATTTTGCGTATAAGAATCTGTATGAATATGTTTTATAGTTAAAAAAAATTAATATTTCTGAAAAACTATTTGAATAAAACGACGTATGTACACATTTTCAATTATACACACTTGGCCCTCACTTAATACGGACTCTTTTAGCGCCAACTCGGTCTTACACGATTACAAATTTGCTCACTTCCCCCTATTAACACGCTGAAAACCTCGTTCTTACACAAAAATTACTGATTTTTAATATCACTTAAAAGAATCTGCTTCCGCACTATTAAGCGAATTTTGCGTATAAGAATCTGTTTCGAAAGAGAAAATGTTTCATAGCTAAAAATGTTAACAAAAAATTACTTAGATTTTAATAAAACGATAAACTTTTTTGATTTTTTAACAAGTTTAACCTGTTAATTAATTATATGGAGTAACTTTTTTACTGTAATACCAATGAATGTTATACATATATTTAAGGCATAAACATGGTAATTTTTGGTTAATTTTGAGAAAATGTATGAAACTTTATTAAAAACAGACCAAATTTGAGCAATAAAAAAATATTTTTGTTGCCAATTTTGAATTTCATGTTTCGCTTAACACGATTTCGCATAACACAAAGTTTTCTAGGAACTTAGCCCCCGTGTTAAGAAAGGGACAAGTGTAATTAAATTAACAGACAGAGACGCATATATGAGCGGAAATAACGACTCCTATTTGCTAAGTACTAAGTACTTGTACTTGCCGTGATAAGTGTATGAGTTTGTGTATATACATATAAACATAAAAAGAGTGAGCCTGTACAACTGGTTGTCATTTGCCGCAACAATAAAATGCAAAAAAAAAAATTATTAAATTAAAGACGATAACGCATTTGAGTAGGCGACCAGTTCAACGCAGCTGGGATTAAACTTAAAGAAAGAAGAAAACTGCAGATAATATACTCGATGAGTCATGGGTTTGGGTCCACAAGGGAAATGGACAATACTTTAAACGGAGTAACGGGGCAAGGCATCTTCTGAACCTAACAACTGACAAATACTTACAAGTCTGTGTGGACTTTTGTGTTTTTTTTTTTTTTTTTTGCTTTCTGTCGGATTCGTACTTGTACATAAATTTATTTAACTTTAAATTGATTTTTTTTTTAATTCGAAAGAGAAATAAATATATTACTTTGAGCGCAGATTTGATAGTAAATGTTTAAATTTAAGCATATTATTTGCGATTTGTTAGTCTCTTGATTATAAGTTGATACTAACAATTGCGATAAGCACTGAAATAACAGTTACCTAGAACTGTTTTGAGCAAAACACTGAAGTCATAAGATTGTTAATAGTGATGTTAATCCAAATTTTAGATCGAGTTTTATATCGAAATAGAAAATCGCCAAAAATATGTATCGAGTAAATCGAATGGCAAATATCGAGTTAAAAAAAAAAAAGATTTTTTTTTTAAAAACGCAATTGGAATCACAAAATACACTCGTACTTTTATTAGAAATCTTATTTTTTTTTGCTTCGATTTCCTGCCTAATTCAAACTTTGAGAATTTTGTAGCTTATATATTACGGATTCTTATCAAAAATTGAACGACAAAACTTAATTTTGAAAATGAACTACGAAACAAGCACCAGTGAGTTGTCGATTTTTCATGGAAATCGATTTAATCAACTCGATAAATCGTCAATAAAAATCATCGAGTTGAAGTACTTGATTATCGCTTCCGCGAAAATCGAGTTGTCGATGTTTCCATATATTTTTACAGTACTAATTGTTAAAGGTCACGAGTTGGCACTCTAGTAACTGTAACTGTGACTGTGACTGCTGCAGCCTTTTGCAATTTTAATAAGTTCGATGAATCAGCTAAAAGTCAAAGTGTATTTCACCTGTTCCTAGTACTTATGGAACATATCAGTTTCTGGCGTTGATGACCGTCGTTATGGACCCTATTCAATTGAGCCTTTAGTCTGCCCATAAAAGGCTGATTGGCTGCCAATTAGGAACCGTTGGATATTTGAGTGGAAGGTTATTGTATTAAGAACATAGAAAAGAATATCGTTAAATAGCGCTTACTATTTTTTATTATACTAAAATCTATTTTCATATGCTATCATACTAACTAGAAAACTATGTTCCGTTATGCTGTGACCCACACAGCTAGGGCATATGTGTACCTTTCATAAAAGCTAAGGTTGCACATATACGCATGTATCCGACACTATATACAGAAAAACAGATGTATGCTACTGATTTATTGTTGTCCTATTAGCAATGACCACTAATCACTGCAATATT
This sequence comes from Drosophila phalerata, assembly GCA_951394115.2. Lineage (NCBI taxonomy): Eukaryota > Metazoa > Arthropoda > Insecta > Diptera > Drosophilidae > Drosophila > Drosophila phalerata. Next base: position 41,180,583 of record OX596004.2, on the reverse strand, counting down.
CTGCATTTCTGTAGTGGCCAAATAATTTATGTGACACGTGGAATACATTCGCAATTTTGCGATTGTGCGAATAAAGCCTCAAGCGAAGTTACACAATCAAATATAGCTTCAGAACGTGATCGGAAACCACGTTGAGCTGCAAATGGAGCTCAAAACCGGCCGCCCCCTTTTTGGATACGTTTGAATTAAGTAACAACCAAAAAAACTTTTGTTTTGTTTCATACATTTAAAATTAGTTTTGTTGTTTCTTGAGATCAATCACTCTTACAGATTGTGTATAAATTCGAATACAAGACTTTGAAAGTGTATTAAATCTTCAGCTAGCCAAGGATATCCATTTATTATTGTTTGAGTATATTTTTATTATTCTTGTGTCACTTTCTTTACGCTTGAAAAATGAATGGATGCCACGACTCGTAAATAGCTCTTAAATGTGTGAATAGCGGAAGTAACACTTAACTCAAATTTGTGAGCGGGCGTATAGTAATGGAGTGTTGGCTAGGGTTGCCTTTAGGGCACTTAATACAACGATACAACACACAATGGCTTCATGTCAAATTGTCGAATACAACACGTTTTGAGCACAACAAAAGCAAGGACGGCAACGACAACAACAATGGCGGAGTCTCAGAACAAAAGCCTCTTAAATATATATTATATATATATGTAAATGCGGGTATTTAAATTTAATTTAGAAGCTGAAGCAAGTGTGTCACAGAAAGTAGCACCAATATCTAATTCATTTTTTATTTATTAAAAATCAAGTCATCGTCGAATCACTTGATTATTTAAAAATTTAATTTAACTAAAAATTATTTAGAGATATAATTTTGGTTATATATGTTCATTAAGTACATGTGCTGTATTATATGATTCGTCTAGAAATTTAAATTTATTTTAATTCTTAAATATTTTAAATTTTTACTAAAAGAATTTAAAAATTATTTTTATTGTTGATTTTTGTAGTAAAATAAGTTTTATTGGAGAGCCCTTATTTAAGATGTATCTCTTAAGCTTAGTCTTTTTTAAATATATTTTTTTAATTTCTTATCCTTTTGCACTCATTTTTAAAATACATTTTTATTAAATCTGGCAGCGCCAGAAACCAAACACAGTCACACACACACATCCACACTCACACACAAAAAATAATGAGGAAAGGGAAAGCACACAAAATATTGTATCACTCATATGTAGAATGTGCCACGAGACGACACTCATGTTGACGATGGCGGTATGTGGGAAAACAAAACGCCTAGAATACTTACATACACTACACCGATTGCAAAAACCACACCAACAACAATCGTAATCTGAGACACACATACTTGTGTAATGTACAATGTACATGTATATACTGTATGTATATATGTATGTATGTCTGCTTGCATGTATCTAATTAATTATGACTCATTTGAAATATCACAAATCGAAATAAAACGCAAACGGAAACACAATCGAATTGACCTTTTAATTTTTATGTGTAGTGAATTTAACAAAAAACTGTTAGAGTACAGCTTTAGTAAGGGATATAAATTCGGTTGGATCTTCGATTTGTTGATGGATTCAACTTCTTTATTTTCAATTGAAATGTTCTCCATATTGATGACGTCATCAAACTGCCAAATATAAAATTTATAAGAAAACTAAAAATTTCAGTTTATTTAATACACTGAAAAAAAACTTAAACAATTAAGATATTGGTCTCAAAACTAAGATTTTTGGTCTTAAAAATGCGTCGAGATCATAAAATTATTAAAGTTAGAAAACACGTCTTTGTTTTGAGAACATTTTATATAAGACCAAGTTCTTATTATGAGAATAAATATTCTTAAAATTAAAGTCAACATATAAAAAAAAGGCAGTTATAATTTAATTATTGTTGTTTTGGTTTGATATATGTATATACATACATTCTTTTCTGACTTGATATTTTAATAATTTTTATTCGAATGTTAAGAATTGCGATTTTTTAGATCAATATTCTTAATATTAGCAATTTGGTCTTAATATTGTCTTATTTTAAAAAAAAATTACTTTGATGAACGTTGTTTATTTTAGAAGTTGATATTCGTTTAGTGTTACGATATCGTTCTTATTGTTTTGCTGTCTTCTTATCGCGTTTAAATGCAAATGTAGTTCCACATTGCTGAGTCACCGATCTACGATTCCCACTCTTCATTCCCGTGGCGGGCTACTTCGACAGAAAAATGAAACAGAAAAAACTTCAAAACTTGGGTTTGTCACTTGATAAGGCGATAGTTGATCGTATTGCCGACATGCCGGTACTGACTGGTACTTCCATGGTACTGCTGGTCAATTTAGTTGAATTCCGAGTATTGCTGGGTATGAATTCGAGTGGATAACAATTAATGGCTATACAGAGAACAGCTGACATAATTTCGATTTTCTTATTTCAGTTGTTGTTGTTGTTGCTTTTAGGGGGTTTTGTTTATACTGGGTAAGTGCAACGAATAAAGAACGAGAAATAAAATATATATAAGGACATATATAGAGGTCAGAGGATATTCAAAGAAGCAAGCAAGAGAACATTAAGAGAAGAGAATAAAAGATAAAGTTCAGTTAGTTGTTTATCAACCTTACGAAATACAAAAGTAAAATGAACCAAATAAACAAGAAGGAAATCGTAAAACAACGCTTCATATAAAATACGTCTAGCTATTCCCCCATACATTCCTGTTCCTTCTGCTTCTGAGTAAAATATATGTTTATTTATACAGACGTACCCATATTATATTTAAATTTGTATTTCTGTATTCTTTAAACTGACTAATCATCATAATGGGTCGAAGAGGAATCAAAGAAATAAAAAGTTGGATGAATTAAAACTGACTCGATAAAACTGAGACAAAGAATACACTCGCTGAATTTGATATTAAAATTGATCAAGTCTAGAAGCATAAGCTGTTGAAATTAATTGTACTAACCTCCAAAGTGTTGAGCTGATTAACCCACTGGTAAGCCTAGAAACAAATGCAAATCGAACATTCTTATCAGGCATATGGAAGTGTTATATATTTATATGTAGAAGCAGACAATAGTTGAAAATCATTGAATAGTTGAAAATTGAAAATAATAAATTAAAAAATAATGTTCTTCATTCTTTTTGCTCTTAGCATTTGGAAAACAGTTTAAAATCGAAGAAACAACAAACAAAGATCTTAACAAAAATTGCTGATTCCTTGCTTTCATTTCTACAGTGTATCATTTTGACACATATACATATTACAATTACAATTTAACCTAAATATTTTCAGTTGTTTTTAATAAATTTAAGCTTAATGTATTGATTTGATTTTATTAAAATTAAAAATTAAAACCAAACATTGCCACATATGCTGTGAGCCACAGTGCACACACATACGGATGCAAATACAAATATGCATACATACGTACATAAAGATGCAGACAAAAGCTAACGGCTGCGGTTTAATTAATTTTTCACACAAGAGAAGAGCAAGGCAATACATTTTATTTAAACGAAATTCGGTACAAAAATATTTAGCTATGCTGATGCTTTAAATGTTGTTATTGCTGTGGCAGACATTTAACTTTATTACAGTAAGCATTCTATACAATCTACCAAGGCTGCAAACCTCCAAAATTTTGTTAAAGGTTCGGTTCGCCGGTTCGAGCCATAGAGCAGGACATCGGTAAGGTTCGAGAATTGGTTTATATACCCCCTGAACCCAAGGTTTTGGTTTAAGCCTTGGTTCAATTTCATACAAAAAATAATTTTTATGTTACACATTTTCCTCTACATTTTGAACTAATTACATTTTTTTTTTAAGAAATTAAATTTTGATGATAATTTAAATTTATTTGAAGACTTAAGTATGACTTATTTTAATCCGAAGTCTCAAATAATTGCATAATATTAGAAAACCATATCAGAAGAAGAAGAAGATTTAAAATCATATTGGACAATTGCTTTTATTTACTTTGTTTTGTGTTTGACAGCTGCTGCTGCTGCTGGATAAGGAGAATGAGAATTGTGACGTTGACGGCGTTTGCTCTTTGCCGCTGTTTCTTCACTTTTCTATGCACACAGCCAGAGACACGGATACACAGATACAAAGATACACTCTCGCAATAGCACACGCACACAGTTGCAGAAAGCTTTCTGCTGTTTACAAACTTTTGCGACGTTTTCAAGTGCGCCCCTGGTCGTAGACGGAGAGAGCGACAGAGCGGGAGAGCGAGTACAAAGTCGGAGCTTTAACTATTTTTCTTGTATGCCTCTTTTATTTGGTTTTGATGAATATATAAAAAATATGTATGTATGTATTTTCGCTTGATTTTGCACTTTGCTGACTTTTTTTTTTATTTTTTTAGCAAATCGCTTTAATAACTTTCTATTGCTATTTTTATATTTTTTAATGCCGTTTCACAGCCGCACATAAATATGCTCATATATACATATACACATATATACGAACAACGAAAGCGATGTAGAGAAAACAAGGGAAAATACCGCACAAACGATAATATTTCAATACCTTATTGTTGTTATATATATTTTATAAATTTTGCAATAACTTTTATTAGTCGCTGCTCTCTGGCAATTAATTTTGTTGATGACGAGACGACGTCAACTTTAGGTGATAAATATACACACATACACAATTATATATACGAATAGATACGAGAAACTGTATACATATGCACAAAGACAGTTAGTAAGAGATGTGTTTGTGTTTGTGGTTGTTTTTTTTGTAGTCGGCGCGTACACGTAGCAAAGAAATTTGCAAGCTTTGAACGAACAAACTGTGACACTGTGCAGCCCAGCTGATTTTAACTTTGGTTTTTGAATTTTAGTGTTTGCTTCAAGCACGCGCACAGCACAACCGGCCACGACAAAAATTAAAATGAAACTGAATGCCGCGATGAGCAGCGACGAACACAAAGCTGAAACCGGCGCAGGAGAGCGACGAATGCGCAGTAGCCGATGCAAAAGAGAACAAGAGCGCAACAGCGGAAGTGAGAGTGCTTAATGAGAGTGCGGGTGCGATTGCGAGTGCGAATGAATGGGTGGATATCTAGTAGTAGTAAGAGCGGAGTAGCAAAATATAAAAATGTTGGAGAAAAGCGCCGGTATGCGGCGCTTTATATATGTATGTATGCCTATATGTCTATATGTATATTATATGTATGTACTATATAACGTTATTGCTCTTTGTTCGAAATGCTCTCTAACCCCAGCTTTCAAATAACTCCGCCATCAGAGAAAAGCATTTGCGTTGGGGTGTTTTCTCACATATTTGTGTGGCGCTTAAAGCACCTAAAAGAGATGAAGAGAGAGAGAGAGAGAAAGAGCGATGGCTACATACAAAGATAAAAACAAACATATGTATGTTGACGTCAGCGCCGTTGTCGTTGTCTGACTCAACCGCAGCGCTACCACCCGAAATTGCACAGTGGAACAAAAGTTCATCATATTGAGGCAATTATTGCTTCATTCATAAATTTTTCAACCTTCGCTTTTGGTCATTACTTTTACGTTAATTACCCCAGGCGTCGACGCTGGTGTTATATATGTTTGTCATGATTTCAACTGAGTAGCGTCGCCTCCCTCCCTCTTACCACTTGCCTCTCGCTTGTTTCTGACAGAAATAAAAACTTTAAACAAGTGGTTTTGGTTTTGGCAATTGGTCAACGTTGACGTCAACGCGTGAGAGACAAATTAAGGCTCTCACAGATTGAGAGCCGCGACGTCAACATAAACACACATACACTGAAAAAAAACCAACTTTTAAAATCAACAACATATATCCTAAATATTTTGTTCATAAAATAATACCATTTTAAAACAAAATTACTAATACTAAGAAAAAATCGCAGTTCTTAACTTAAGAATAAAAATTGTTAGAAAAGTATAAATATGTCATATTTTATTTTAGGCCAATAGTGGTCCTGTGGCGCTCTTATCGCTGCATACTTTTAATAAAAATGTTAAAATAAAAAAAAATGAAATAATTACATTAGTTTATAATTATATAGCTACGATTCCTTAATTCTCAATACAAGCAACACACACATGTTCATATGTACACAAGAAAAAAGATAATATGATAAAAAAATTTAACAATCGAAAAATCTTGCTTTAACAAATAGGCTGTATTTTCTTGTTTATGACTAAAAGCTGAAAAGAAATGAGATAAAAGTAAAGTTTTATCAAAATGGTAAAACAACAATAATTGAGAATTCCATATGCTAAGGCAGCAAGATAATCATGATGGGTTGGGGGGTTTTGGAACGAATCAGCAAAGCAAAAGCAACGATAATAACACTACAAACGAGCGAATGGCATTAGACGAGAGCCATAGCGGAGCGGGTCGGAGCGAGGCAAGGGAAATTCTCAATTGAATACGAATGCGTATAAATTCGCCCATATGGAAAACACAATTCACGGCGATGAGAGGATGTATTGTGTCTACGACATTGTGTGTGTGAGTGTGAGAATGGGATGGGAACGCTGAACGCGGAAAATGGCAATTTTGAAGTACATATGCTCATGCAGTGTCTCTTAGCTTATTTGACCATGCTTTATTTTAAATTCTTAATTCTGATATAATATATTACAAAATTAAGGACAAATATTTTATTTTAATTTTTTTAATAAAGAACTCTGTGCTGAATATATATATTTGTTTCATTTCCATTACGAGACAAATTCATTTAAAACTTCTAATATGTAAGAGTAGTGGATCAGATGAGCTGACTGCCACTGTACATACAGTTAGTCAAGAAAGTGCATTGATAAAATCTAAAACAAACATATTTTCTGTTGCCAAATGTTTAATTATGTAAGCCTATATTACTTGCTTATCGGTTGCCTTTTGTGTGCAATTTTTATGCTGGTCCGACGCGGCGTCGGCCTCTCAGTCGGCGCTGGCATCAGGGTGTGAATGCGTCAAAATTATCAGCTAGCGCCTGCGCTGCTTACTCGATTATATTAATGGGCAGAGCAGACAGCAGCGCTGCTGCTGAGTCACCCCCACCATCTCGCAGCGATAGCGATAGCGCTCGGCTTTGTGTTTGCTTAGCTGGTCCTACATATGTATGAATGTATTTATGTATGTAGTTTTCGTAGGCAGTGACAGCGGCGTCAGCATCGCAATAGCATCATTATTGGAGTAACTGTTTGTTACGCAGTCAGAGTCAGCGACTGTTGCTTTCCACTCTCCCACTACACACAAATTTATTTAAGCATGTTTGTATGTATTTATCTATGAATGTCTGTATACCACTATCTTATAGGCATAACTTTATTCATTTCGTCTACAGGTTGTCATGAAATTAAATGCTCGTTATTTTCTCCTTTTGATGTACATCATCATTTTATTTCCTTATCAATTTTATTTCTTTTAGTTATATAGTTCTCTCTCTCTTGTTCACTTTGTTTTCAGTATCGGCAACGTCGAATATTTCGGCGACACATCAATTTGTGCGGATTCATTGTCAAATGAAATTTAAGCTGACCAATATACCTTGACCACGACCCCCACCCCCATTCCGACCCCCGAAATTCGGAATTGTTCACACTTCACCGCCCGCAGCAGCCCACATAACAGTACGGCGATACATACATTTATAAATACATACTCATCAAACATTTACAGCATGTTGCTTGTCAATCTGCAATTGTTGTTGGTCGTGACGTCGTCGTCGACAACGACATCGTACGACAAAATTTTCGCAAAAAAAAAAATACATATGCATAAAATCTTGCCATTGTTGCCAAAATGTAAATGAAATAACTTTAAATAGCGAGTAGACTATATACACATTAGTATTCCACATTAACATAAGTATCACAGTCTCTCTTTCAATATTCAATAAATTTTAATTATTAATTTTCGTAAGAACTAAAGAAAATTTTAACCAACTTTGGTCGGGATATAAAATGTGAGTCCAGTTGCATATTCTGTCAGTTTGGTTAAGATATCGCAAGAAATATGAATTAATGAATATACAAAAAAACTTACATTTGCTTGTGAATTTTAGTAGAGAGTATACAATGATACAATCCAAGAATATAGATTCAATATAGCAAAATCAGTCTATTGTATTCTCTTAACTGTCAGCTTCGAAGTTGACGACCAAAACTGGCTTTTACTGCGAAGCAGCAGTTGGCTAAAAATATCAAATAGCCGTCCGTAAGTCGTTATCTTACCAGGCACAAATAAACTCCGGAAACTAAGAGAATACAATATGAAGAAATCAAAAAGAAAGAAAAACGTCGATACACAGGGTTTAATATAGAAGTCAGTGGAATTATTTCCAAGTAATGTTTTGGGGCGTAGGCGTAGCTACATACATGTGTACATATGCACATTAACATATGTACAATGTACATTGTACATATGTGCATATATTTAAAATAAACATAATATTTGATAGTAGAATTTTGTGGGCGGTTTGTTGCTTATCGATTTTAGTTATGGGCTTGCTAATAATCTTTTTGTGTTTTTTTATACCCTGAGCCCATTGAAAATGGGCAAAAAAGGGTATAATGCATTTGGCAGAATGTATGTAACAGGCAGAAAAGGGCGTGGCAGACCCTTAAAAGTATATACATATATTCTAGATCAGGATCAACAGCCCAGTCGATTGAGCCATGTCCGTCTGTCTGTCCGTCTGTTTGAACGCGCCGATCTCCGAAACCATAAGAGCTAGAGACCTTCTAACTTGGTATGTAGGTTCCTGGATACCGTACGCAGATCAAGTTTGTTTTTATTTTTGGATCGGACAATTATATCATATAGCTGCCATAGGAACGATGCATCAAAAATGTAGTTTTAGTATGAAAAGCTTCTTCGATTTTTGAGATATCTTAACCAATCTCACACGATACACATTTGGGATGGTATTATATATCCTGACCAAATTTGGTTAAAATCGGTCTACTATATCAAATAGCTGTCATAGAGACGCTCTGCCGAAAATCATGTTTTAGTAAGAAAAAGTTTTTTGTCTTTTGAGATATTGTAACTAAACTGATAGAATATGCATCTGGGCTGGTATTATATATCCTGACCAAATCTGGTTCAAATCGGTCCACTATATCATACAGCTGTCATAGAGGCGCTCTGTCGAAAATCAAGTTTTAGTATGAAATTTTTTTTGGTTTTTTGAGATATCTTAACCAAACTGATAGAATATGCATTTATGTTAGTTTTGTACATTCCAGTTTCCAGTTTCACTTTCGACAAGATTTATCGGAAAATCTTTAAACTGTTCTAATTTCATTCCGGAAATATTTTGCGCTTTGAATTCACTTTGAGTTCAATAAAACTTATGATTTTGTCTATATAAATAAGTGCCTATCACGGCATTTAAATGGCTTGTGTGTGAGTAGACATATTTATTACTACTCATGAAGCATAACATACATAACACTGAAAGGCACTCTCAATGCAAGTGGTATTTACAAAAGGCTGAACACTTCAAGGTATAGTCTTTGTGTTCATATTTTAGGGCTAGAAAAACAAACACACGCACAGCCTGGTTAATCCGACGTTATTCAAACACCAAAGGACATTTTCTCCATAATAGTGCGGTCGTATAAGAAATACAAAACTTACAAATTTAGTGTAAGTGCAAAAAATGTAATAATTGAATGGATAAGTGGACATAGTGTTAAAATACACATTTTAGCCGGGAATTTATCGTTTAAAAATTCTTTCCAGTATAAGTATAAAGGTATATTGTGTTCGTTGGAATGTATGTAACAGGGAGAAGGAGTCATCTTCGATCCTCCAAAGTAAAAATATTCTTTATCAGCATTAACAGCCGAGTCGATACAGCCATGTCCGTCAATCTCAGAGACTATAAGAAATAGAGTAACCAAATTCGGTAGCCAGATTTGTAATGTAAATTACTAATGTTAATGTTTTCAAAGTAATACAAGTAATTTCTTAAAAGAACTTTTACATATATTGAAATAAGTAGAGGGTATCCTATGGTGAGAATCCCCTTTCCGACTAGTATTTTTCTAAATTTTTAAACCCGCATAAAGTCCCTAAAATCAAATGGTGAATAATGACACGGATAAAAAAAAGGAGAGCTGCGCGCAAATTGTGAGAGTACGTGACAACAGGAGGAGGGTAGATGGGGGGGGGGGGGGTTGGTTACGGCATTCTTTGTTTGACTTCTGACTAACCGGGATGTCACTTAATGGCAGCTCCACTGCATCCTGCCGTTATATGGGGTTAACAGGAATATTTTTTTCCCTCGACTTGTTAAAAGTGTCAATTTTCGCTTTACGACACGTGGGCGCTAAAAATGAAGGAAAGATGAGGGAGAAAGAGCGGAACAAGTGGGTGCTCTGTTTGCTTGTGCTTAAAAGTAAAGATGAGGCGAAAAGTGGGGTTGCTCAATGGCAAGGTACAAACAGCACAAAGACAGGAATGTGAACAAGAACACAGTTGCTCCCGCTGTGTAGCTGCGGGGGAGGTGTGAACTGTATGCTCAACTGGGGTTTGTATGATATTGAGGGATAGGAAGGAGGAGACGTTGGTTCATGTCCATGTCGTGAGAGCTGCGACAACATTGGGAGCTTATTGTGTTACGCACACAGGAGCTGACATCGCTACTAAAGCTGGAACTAGAGCTGCAAGAGGAGAAGGACCTTCTGCCTGTCAGCTACTTTTGAGTCCTCAGACAAAATTGCCAATTAAAACGTGCCACAAGCTTTGGGCACACTGCCTGTCCTGTAAATTCGTCAGCCTGTAAATTTTTTTTTTATTTTTTTTTTTAGTTAACTTTGAGCCGATTAAGTGGCAAGCAAACAAAGCAATGCGGAACCCTTGTGTACGCAGAAGGGCTGCAGCCTTCTTAATAGTTATGCAACGTCCCCTTTAATAATTTACCTTTACATTTCGTTATGGTTGATTAAAAGTTTACACGTATACCTACATATATGTCAATAAAAATAAAACCTAATTGCAAACGCTTGTATGCGTTTATAATTCCAATTACACATGTGCATGTAAATATGTTCCTGAGAACAATATATTATATCTGATTATCCTTACCTGGGCTAAGTATTTGTTTAAGAACAGGTTCATTCAAATTATTCAATATATTGTTATTTGTCAAGATAAAAAATCATCACATACTGAATTCTGCCTATCAATCAATTTTTCTGGCGTTAATTGACAAGTTGCCAGAGCTAGTATACTTATTGGTTCTCATGTAAAATAAATAAAAGATAACATCAAATGAAACGAAATAAAACAACAGTCAAATCTCAAGTGATCTAAAGTAGAAAATAGTGCTCCACTTTTTGACAAATACGTATATAGAAATGCAAATACTGATTAATGTATCTTGCGATAGCAGACACATAGATTGATGATTGATAGTGTCGCATAAATATTAACAATTCATGACGCACTACCGTACAGCAAATAAATTATGGATATAAGAGAAGATCTGAGGTGAGAGACTAAGAGATTGTAGTTCTGTTAAAAAAAACGTGCAAAATGTTGACAAGTGACAAAAGAGAAAAAAACAAGTTGGAAAGGCTATAGTCGAGATCCCGACCATAGGGTACCCGTTACTTACTTCAATATATATAAAAGTACTTTAAAAAAATGACTTCCTTACTTTCAAAACATTAAATTGCGAAGGAATTGAAGGGGGCGTGTCAAAAATTTAAAACAAACTTGACATGCGTGGGATCTATGGAAAACTGTATATGAAAGTTTAGTATCTCTATCATTTATAGTCTCTCTATAGTCTCGGACGGACGGACATGGCTATATCGACTTGGCTGTTAATGCGGATCAAGAATTTATATACTTTATGGGGATGGAGATGCCTCCTTTTCCCTGTTACATACATTCCAACGAACACAATATACCCTTTTACTTATTTTTTAAGTAACGGGTATAAAAATCACGAAAAAGTCGTAGAATATTAATGGGACCGTTGCGATTTTTGTATAGGGTGACTTTTGATTTCCATGCAACAAATGCAGAAAAGAAAACAATTCTCTATTTCGGAGTTTGGACATTGCGTTATGAAGCATAAATGAAGCTAGAACGCGGTGTTACATACATTTGAGATCTTTAAATCATAGCAGGGATGGAGGACTGACAATGACGATGGATTTGAAAACTGAAGCAAAATTCGATACGGAAACGACACAATGTATGCAGACCTGAAACTAAAACCTAGCGAGCGCACAAACAAAATTTCCGTAGGGGGCAAAGTTTTTTTTTTCAACGAGAACGAGACCACAATACGCTTTCTCAGTTTCAGGCACGTTTGACATTCATCTTTGCTCTAAAATTATGCATGTGTCGAACATTGTTTTTGTTGTGGCTGTTTCAATAAAGGTGCAACGGAAGAGTCTAAGCGAACGCGTGGGTGTTACAAAATAATGTCACTAAGGAGTGAACAAAGCTGTACGGCGAACCAGTCAAATGGGAAAGAAAACAAAGAAACACTATTTTTTAGTTTTGACATTCCGCACGAAAATCGGTCCAGCTTAAACAAAATTGTGAAATTTTAAAGTAGCCAAGCCTGCGACCTAACAAGCTTACAAGCCAAAATTATTCTTAACAGGATTTTTGACAGAAAAATGAAACGTCTCAAATCAAGTTTAAAATTTTTTTTTTTTATCATTACAATATAAGGAGTTGACTAAAAGTGAAAACTTGAGGTTTAAAAATTTAAATTTTTAAAATTTTAAAAGGGGTAACCCCTTCATTAAATCATGGCTATTATCGAAAAATGCTAAAATAAAAATTAAAATGCAAAATGAATTGAGAGAACAAACCATTATCAGAATGACATTTCGCGTCAAAATCGGTTAAGTTTTGTCAAAGTTATGACAAATCAAAGTAAGTCATGCCTCCTAGCTAACAACTTTACAAGTCAAAATATTTCTTAATTCTTAGATGATTTTTTACAAAATAACAAAAGTGCTGTTTTATACTAATAACGCAATTTTCAAAAAATTACAAAAAATTATTTCCTGATTTTAAGATTGATGAAGTGATTCCTGATCAACTTAACTGTACTATTAAAACTATGTATAAATATTTTATTTACATTGTTCAGATTTAAATTAAAAATTCAGTTAAATCTGTGCTTTGATTTGATTCTCTTGGGCAAGTTTTATGCAGTTGTCTTAAATTTCTATGACCTAAAACGGTTAGAGCACCATGTCAATTGGGACATTGCCAACGTTTCGTATTGGGCATATCAGTAAATGGAAATCTAACTAAGAAATGATTGAGACTTGTAGACATGGCTGCGTCTTGGGAAATGCTGACGACTTATTGTAAAGTGCAACGAGACGCTGCTACCAAATTATATAAATAAATATTAAAGATACTGATCCCAGAGCATATTGTCAGAGCTAATAACAATACATGTACACATATAAGCTACGTTGAACAACGTATCTTTATAATAACTACTTATTGGTCGTATATTTGAAATATATCATTTCACAAATAGTTGTACTTAATTTAAAGATGGAGTAGAATATTTAATTTAAATAGGATTAAAATTGTAAGAATTTATCTTTGCCCAGCCAGCAATTTACACATTGCGCATTAATGGAAAAATATAATTTGTAGTCATGAAATCGAAACGTTAAATGTATTATCCTTTTTATATATTAACATATATCCACACAGCAAACACTTTCTTGCTAACCAGAGATTCTAGGGAGCGGGTAGAAAGCACATCTCAAATATAACCGCAGACTTAACTCCGGCAGCTGTTGATGCACCTCCACAGCGGGTAGGAAAGTAGTAAAAATACCAACGAATGCCGTATACTCTGGGCACACAAAACTGCACTCGGGGCGTGTCCCAAAACTTAGCAGAAGCTTTAAGAAACAATTTAAGAAGTTGAACAAAAACTTTGTACGCCTCACGCAGTTTTAATATGTGCGAAAATATTTGTACAGAATTGGAAGAGATAAACAGCGAGAGAAAGGGACGAATGAAAAGACCACAAGATGAGACAGAGAGCAGAAAACAAAGAGAGAGAGAGAGAGAGCAGAGAAATAAAGGAAGGAGAGAAAGTAGACAAAAAAAACTCTAGGCACGTATGAAGCGCAATTATCCTGCAAGAATTTTTTAATTTTTGCGGGATGCTGGAGCTTGGAATGCCCCTAAAATATGAGTTTAGCAACGCGATGCGTCCAGCGGAGTGAATGTAGATGTAGATAGATATATAGAGTTTGGGTGCAAGCGTGCCAGCAAAAAATACCATTGTGTTAGTAGGAAAAATATATATACACATATAGAAAAAAACAGCAAATCATTTTTGGAACAGTGTACTAAAAGCATACCAGTACAAGCGTATCGGTTTTCGAGTGTTTCGTTTCCAGTACTTAAGATGGAACAGTTAATTTCGGTTAACGGTTCCGATATCGATTCCGGAATCATTTCCCGATTACAAGCAAATTCGATAGGTTTTATTTTCGCAGTCAGGGTTTTATATGTTGAAAAGGGCTTTCTATTTTTAGAAAATTTCGAGTACCCTTACAAAATCTTTAGCAGCATTGAGAACTGCAAGCAATTAGCTTGTCTAGTTAATTGCCAAAAAATAAGTTAAAGTTCTGCATCGCTAGCACCTTATATATACTCATCAGGACAGGCAACGCCCTTGCAGAACCCGCACTTGTCACCTTTTCCCAACTTTCACCTGCACACACCGAATATGTAATTTGCGTAAACATTTATTACGCACTTGAAAGTGCTGCAAAGTTGTATGCAACATTTTATAGCATTTTCTTTTTTCAGTTTGCTTTCGGTTTGCTAAAGGGCGTAATAGACGCTCTGCATAAATTCGGGAAGACAATTAATTAAACCCTTATCAAAATTACGCAATAGTGTGTGTAAAAGCTTTTTGCAAATTTATGTCATATTATTGAGTCCATAAGAAAGTGTCAACAGTATTATTTGTTCATTTGTCCATTTGCTGGAAGAATTGTATGGTTGTGTGTATTTGCTTCTGGATTGCAGGGTAACTCGTTGTCGAGAAAATTTCGCCAAAATCTATCCCACCAACGATGCCCTCTATCCTCTTACCACCTATTTGCTGATTGTTGAAAATTGCTCAAAATGTCTTAATCATTGCGGAAATTTTCGCAAATTACTTAAGGATAGTGCACTTAACATCAACCCCCATCTAAAGTTCCTGAAGCTCAGTGCCTAACGCCTTCTAACTCGTTGGTATTTTGTAGTTACAGCAATGGTGACTACTTAGTTTGTGCGGTTTCACATTTTGTGGTTGCAACTTGGAGGCATCTTTAAGCCTGCCTTGCTTCATGAGTGCCTGTTGAGATTTTGTGCCCAGAAAACTTTGCTCATTTTCGAAAATGGTACCCGATACTTAACCCACTCGTTTTATCTCTGCCTTTGGCGAGCCATTTGCATTTTCTCCCACTGGCCACGCCCACACGCACAAGTTTGCCTCAAGCTATCTCGTTTTATGATCATTATTTGTGGTTGTTGTTTTACTGTTGTGATTTCCAAATTCTATATTTGTAGAGTAATTTCGTGAGTTTTTCTGTTCGATTTTCAACAAACTTTTTTGTCAACCCTAAGGACTTGGGGTTGGGGATTGCGGTCTTCAAGGCCTTTTGTATTTTACTTTTGGGTTTTGATGTTGTTTAGCAGTTGCTATTTTAATTGTATTTTGTATTTTTTTTACCCTCTGTTGCAACGTTTGAAGTTTCGTGTCTGTGGTTTCAGTTTTAACAGTTTTTTTTATGACTATATTATTTTTAATAGAAGAAGTTTTTGTCCAAAAATCTCTTTGCTCGTTTTTAATCGGTTGACAATCTTTCGTCAACATCTATTGTATTTAAAATTTCATTTTGTCGACTCACCAATTTGATATTATATTTTAAGTATTTATTGACTTACCTAAAAGAAATAAAATAAATATAATTAGATAATTTTTAATAGAAAGCTTGCTTAAAAAAATTATATATCTTATGAGCAAAACTATTGTGACCAATTGTTAGTAACATGCACCCGATATTGAAATCATTTTTAATTAAATAAGTTTTTCCAGCCGGGGTCCAGTATATAAAAAAAATCAAGAGAAAATCGGTAGGAAATTAAAAAAAAGAGAGGCAATCAATCTACAGGTTGAGGCGCTCTAAAAATTGAAAATAAATAACAATTACACCAAAATCAATATTGACAAGAATGCTGGCAGATAAAGGATAGCAGAGGAGCAAAAAAGCACGAAAAACAAACATGAGCTGAACCAAGTACCCTTCCACAAACAAAACACAACACAACAATATGTCCATCTAATGCTGAACTTAAGCCATTGCCATATGTTTCCAAAATGGCATAAAAACGTTGCCTTTTCCTTGGGCACTGAAAGTTAAATACATACATATGTTGCAGTTGTTGTACGTTTTGTGATTATTTGTAGAAATGGTTTTTAATCAAGTGTCAAGCATTGAAATTGAAATAATACATTTGTCACTTTTAACGCAAATTTTAATGTCAATCACAATCAATTTTGTCGTGGTTCAATGAAATAACAAGTCTATTTATTTTATCGTGTATTCTGACGACAGCTGTTGCACACGTATGCAGTTCTCTTAGCGAATTGAACCTTTTCTGATTCTTTGTATACACCCTATTGGGTCACAAACATTATTCTTACAACGATGCCAGTCGGTAACTGAGCTCTGCCAACCTTAGCTCTCGGACAACTGACGATAAAGGGCAAAGACGACGACAAAAGCACAGTTGCCTGAAACGATGATTGAAAACAGCGAACAAATCTGAGTCATAAAACAAACCGATAGTTTTCTATAAAGTGCAAGTACAAATAGTGATCCAAAAAATTTCAGCATTATGGACAGGTGTCTCAATAGCTTAAGCATCTATTTAAAGTAATTATTTTTCCAATTTTTTCCATCAATAAACAGATAATTTATTATTTAAAGTTATTTATGTCAACAACAGCTTAATTACCTCAACACTTACTTAAATTTAATCTATTTTAATTTTTATTAAGATTTTCTTCTCTTAAAAATACATATTTTGTTAGGTATTTTCGCTTCCGTATTCAAAATGCTGGTGGTACTAAAAACGAAGAACAATTATCGCATAATTTCAAAATATTGAATAGAAAAATAATATAATCTTTTGGGATATTCTCAGAGATGAGATTCATCAAAGATAATGCTAATTATTATAGAGAGAAACATGACAACAATAAATCTCAATGAATAAATAAGTCTTGACCCAATGCTTAAAATCAAACCACGTTATTTAACCACAAGAAATGCACCACTGTGCGGGAGTATGTCCTGTGGGTTGTATTGTGGGTTGTGTGATGCTTGTATCTACAGTCCACAGTCCGCAATCCTATTGCGCTCTTGCCATATAATGTTCTCTTTGCTTAACCGCTCTCCAAGAATCCCACACACTTAAGCATAGACACATACAAATAACTCAAAATAACCAAAAAACGAGTCGACCGCGGATTTGAAATATTTGTCACCACCACTTAAAAGAGCACCAAACAGAAAAAGAAAAAAAAAAGAGCTACCAATTCGTTCATTTGTCGCTCTTTTGTGGTTTCAAGAACCAAGAATTCATTCTGTTTGGCGGGACAATACAGAGAGTAACGTTTTTAAATGTCAAGGATACAACAAATGCCAGAGTAACATCTACATCTACAACTGCCAACAACAAATTGTGGCACTGAGACAAAAAAATAATGCACAAGAACATCAGCTGCAACGAAAATGTTCGTCATTGACTGCAGCAATTAATTATTGTGTGCAAAAAAAAAACGGTCCGATTTCTGACAAAGCTGGGGGTGGAAAATGTATCTTTGTATAAGCTTCTAATTGGAAATCTTCGCAACACAATGCATAGAAAAAACAAATATAGATTTCACAATATATCTTGAACTATCCTGAGAGACATCGTAAACTATTAATATATATATTTTTTAATATTATAATTATTAATATTTTTAACTATATATTTTAACACTTTCCTTTTACTTTCACCTAATTATAATTATTAATATTTTGTAACTATGTAAAAAGATTTTTATTATTTTACAAAAAGTATTGGGAATGAAATTTATGTCTTATAAAAATGCAGTTGCATACTTTTAACATGTTGATATAATTTTTTATTATAATTTAAAAAAAAATTGATCAAACAGTTAAATCAGTGTTCCAAATAAAAATTTTAAACTAATAACTAAAACTATATATCAAATTAAATCTGAAAGAAAATAAAGAAAAATGTATAAAGTTAAGTTCAGATAATAATGGACGCAATTAAGTTTTGACATTTTAGCAACTTATACAGGTGACAAAGTTTGAGGATTTGTCTTATTGCATTTTACATTTGGTTCGTAAAGCGCATTTGTCGCTACACAAAATGTAGTTAAGTTCAGCAAAAAATTCTGACAGGCAGGTCGCAAATTTGTCGGCCTTAAAGGAAATCGAGTACAGGCAAACAGGAAGCAAGGATCCAAGCTCACGCACATACTAAGGTATGGTCTTAAGTTGTCACAGTAAAGTACTACGCATATCTAAAACGGTTGGCGCCAAGGTCTTTCGTTAAGTTATTACCAGAGGGCAACCTCAACCAAAAAAGCCGACATTATTTCAGCTGTGCCTTGAGTTAATTGAATTCAGCGTAGTTTAAGTTTATACAGCGCAGTCATAAACGAGCGAAAATGCGTAAAACTCAACTTAACTCTGTAGCTGTCATATAAATATATACATATATGAATGTACATTAAAATATATGTACATAATGTAGTCGCATGCCATTATTTATGTAATGGCAACACGCATACACATTTCTTTCATGCTAAAGGCATGGTGCCATCATAAAGTGGTTTTTTTTTCACCGAAATATTTGAGCAGACATGAGAGACGACTATATTGCTATATCGGCTATATCGATCAGTCGAAAACATCACCTAACATATACAAGAGATTGAAATCGTGTAAACTTAAAATTGTAGGTATATTTACTTGTGAGATTTCTATGAGTGCATATTAACACATATGTATATATTTAAGAGTGGCATTTCCGATACAAACATTGTCACTTCTATCGGTGGAACACTCAGAACCTTTTGAACATAATAGCTTTTTTTTTATGCGTTTCAGTATTTGATTAACGACTTAGCTATTATACAGAGTCGATGTGAGTTTCTATTTCTAGCTATTGATAATTCTAAAATGAAGTTAGGAAGCATTGTTTATGTAGAAAATGTTTCGCTCAACATCAAAAACGGACACCAGACTTTCGCTTGGTGTTGGAAATAACACCTATTTGAGCCTTATATTTAGTTTTAGTTTCAGAGTTTTCAAAAGAACGCTCTGGTAGCTTGGGTTAATTAAATTATACAATTAAAATGCGAGTTTAATTACAAATCAATATATATTTTTAATGTCTCCACCGGTCGCTCTTCCAGCTCCGACTTAAGAGAGCGTTCGCAAAAAAGTCACTCTCTTCAGCACATTGAGAGCTGCTTTGGAGCCTGCGCAATTATCAGAATGGTAAAGGAACGTGAACGTTAGCAACGTTGCTAACGGTATAACGCATTTTTTGGTAAACGCAATTACGAGGTTAACAAGCCGGTAGTTATTAATTTGTTCACCCATTCCTAGTGGAAATTTAATTAAATATTGTTAAACAAATTATGAAAAATGCGGATCTCAAAAAGGCAAACCTATAATATTACTGCAAAACATATATTTTGTTTCTCTCGAGACCATTGTGAATTGGTGTTTCAAAATCCAACAGTTCAATTGAATCTAGTGAATTTTTCATGTTGTTTTATTACAAATTATTAGTTTAATTACAGCACGGTTCTGCAAGCTATTATGATTGAAAGATCTTAACAAAGTTCATATTAAAAAAGGCAGAGAACACAAAGTTAGTTAAATAGTAGAAGAAAGAAAAGCAATGACAATTGCTTTATGTGTAATATTCGTTATTTACTATAGATAATAATGTGGAGCGTTTTGCACCACGATTTGTGGACAGTAGTGTCTGTTTAGGTCGAAGGAACTGGCAATTATTATAGAAAAAATAAGTGTAAACATTTTGAACTGGAATTCATGGGAAAAGCAATTACTTTAAATGCCAGAATCATACGCATTTGAATGAGTGATTTTTAATACTCGGCCCAAATCCGCTTTAAGTTTTAAGCACCCAAATCCACTTAATGTGGCATCCATACAATTTGACACAGCTGTACTTTTCAAACTTTCCAAATTTAACAATCAAAAATGCAACAACAACCAACAACATACTGTAACTTTAACAGTAAAAACTTTTGTAATAACTCTTGTTCGGATTGTCTGAAAAAATGCGTGCTTCCATAAAATAAAATTTGTTTTCGTCGGCATATGAAAGCAAAATTAACGAATCACATCGATGTTCGTAGTGAACTCTTTGGGAAATCTATATTAAAGTTCAAGCATGACTCGTGGCCTTTGGCAATTCAAGTTCACGTCTGAGTTGGAAGGGTGAAAAATAAGCAAATAAATTCTGCGTAAAAATATATAATGTACAAGGGCTTGGATAATTTAAAATTACTAAATACCTGGTCAGGAGCAGAAGGACTCTGAATGATTGATAAACGGTCATCACTTAAATATTATTTAAAGACCGTCTGTATGTATAATTTAGTTGAATACGTTTTCTCAATTTTTCTATCATCACACTCTCTTTATTTTTCTAGGGCATCTTCTCCCTCGCTGTCTTTCTTTCTGACTAACACCGGCCAGGGTAAATTTCAACGGTCAGCCAACGCCTACGTTGCTGTTTAAGTTATCTTTGCCGCATTTTTTTGATGACATGTCTTTTTTTCTAAAACACACATTTTTATACTCATTTCTAGACAAAATTCTAATATACCCTGTTTTGGCATATAAAATTAATGTGCTTTAAAAAAAAGCCTTAGTATATATCAATTGAATTTCGTATATTTAAAATGAGTTAGTTAAATGCATAAATTGTGTCTGTAAATAATAAATTGTAAATAATGTAGAAATATCTGCTGTATCTGTATCTGTTCATAAAATTCAAGTTGGCGCTCAAATATAATTCTCATAAATTTTAAGTTGTGTACTCTTACTAGCTAGGTAAATCTATAGCTATTTTCAAATTGTAATTTTCTATATATATAGAAAAACTTATAATAATTAAAGTTACTTTAAATTGGCCTGTCAAGGTACATATAGCTTAAAAGCGAAAGGGTTGTAAGCTAACTAAAGACCCCAGGGCTGTCGCCTAAAGACAGTGAAATCAAATGCCACAATCTATTATCCGAGGGCGGAACGCAACTAAAAAGGCTTACACAAATCATACTTTGTATTTATGATAATAATTTGTATGCAGCCATCATGACGAACGACAAACTAACAAAGTGATCGACTACGAGATGCCCTGCATCCAGTTATCAACTTCTCAATAAAATTATTCTTTGAACAGTTTTTACCTTATTTGTATATTACATTACTTGTTGTCATATTCTTTAAGAAATATTTTTTTGAATTGCTTTGAAGTCGAACGGCTTTGATTCACAATATTTGAGAAAATCTTAAGGACAAAGAAGAATTAGCAATATGAGGAATTTACATATTAATTTTGGTGCTTCTAGCTCTTAACATCTCTGAAAAATGTTTGTTAATGGGGATCAAGAATGCAGAGACTTTATGGGGTAAGCTACGCCTTAATTTACTTATTAAATAAGTTGCACAAACTAATCACATTTTCGGTAAAGGGCAGTTGTAGTGCAAAAAATAATGGAAAAATGAGTGAGCGAGCAAAGGTCGGGGGCGATATAATGCTGAGCGAGCGACGCCCACAAGAATATGAGTATTTACATTTTTCTGGCAACTGGTAAGACATTGATAAGTACGTCGGTTAAATGAACATTGTTGAATGAATGAATGCGTGAAAGGTAAACGAACGAACCTTCAACCTAGTGGACACCGCAACTAAAAATAGAACGTAAAAGGCGCCAGCGGCGAACTTTAGGGGTGCAAAAACCGGAGCCACGAAAGCCAAGACGTATCACAAAAAAAACAACAGAGAGAAAAAAGCGATTGGCAAGCTAAGGGCTAAAAATAAAAAGAATCGCTACCCGATATGGTACGTTCATTTATTTGCTCATTTATACGAATCACTTTTCGACGCATTTATTACTAGTTGTTGCCGTTAGCACTGAACATAAACAAAACCACGACAAAACATGCATATATACATATGTACATACATGTTCATCTAAGTTAGCTGTTGGTCGAAAGGGGTTGAAAAGTATTGCCACCTTCAGTGTTTGAGGTTTGTGTAATGCAATAAAATGCTGAAGGAAATACATGTAGATAGAAAAGCAAAAGATCTCGACTTGAATACTCCTACTCAAATAAAATACGTATAACACATACTACATCGATTTTTTTCTGTTGAAAAAAAATATTTTTTGCGGACGCCTGTGGTGAAAGATGAAGAGCAGCTGGGATCAAAACAAGGAGTAGGTACAGTGCTAAACCAGTAATCGCCATCAATTGTTTTAAAGTAAGAATTAGATATCATTTAAAAATTTTATTGCTAAACTAGCTATATTGTGATTTTCCCAGATCAAAAAGACACTAATAAATTTTATAGTTGTAATACTTTTAAAAAATTTAAATAATCTTATATTATTTAAAGTGTTCTTAGTTGAACTTAGATCATCATTCGTGAAATGCACTTTCCGTAATTAAATTTTAGTCATATGTAAGCGATATATTTTCTAGCTAGCTACACTTGTTAACAACCAGTTTGTAACTTTTACCAAAACCAAGTTTTATAAAACTTGGGAAATCCCATATGAAAAAATTATTTCAAAATTCTTCATTTACTTTTTTTTAAGGCAGACCTTAAATTCACAAACAGTCCGGTGTGCAGCAGGTCATTATTTACATTATTAATATACAGCTATTGAGGAAAGTGTCGTGACAAAATCAATAATTTACACATATTCTTTTGGAAAAAATATATGTATATTTATTATAGATATTGCATTTAACTCGCATTATATTTTCGCTTGTCAAAAGACATTTCTGTCACAGAGTATATTAACAGTGTAATACAGTGGGTATGTTACATCGCCACAACGAGTATGAAAACCTGGTACTCAGGTACTCAGTTACTTACCGTGGTAGCGCCTGGGGTGGTGGCCGTGTGGGGAGTATAGGCGGCATATGCCGGTTGGGGCAGTGGAGCCGTATAGCGATAGGCTTGTTGGGCGACCGCAGCAGCAGCGGCGGCCGGGGCGTAACCCTGCGGTGTCCAACTGGTGGCACCGCGATAAGGAGCGCCGGCTGCCAGAGCAGCGCCGGCAGCAGCAGCAGCAGCTGGACTAGTCATAGCCGGTGGACGCTGTGGGATTGCGCCTTTTAGTGTTACGGCAGAGGCACTCAACGGTGCGCCGGGAAATGCGCTGCGTGGCGTTGGCGATGCGGTTGCGATGCTAGCAGCACTGGAAGAGCCCTGCATACAGACAGAAAGAGAGAGAGAACAACTTGTGTGTGAGTGTGATAGAATGGTTTTTTATGTGTATGTGTGCATCTATAAATAATGCAGACGTAAGAATTGGAGTTTGGATTTAGCCGTCGTAAATAGAAACCGCAGCACATCAGCTGTGGCTGCATCTGAAAACCTTTGCTTACCGCTGACATAGACCGCCATAATATACAAAAACGTCAAGTAAATAATCCAAAACGTATATTGTATCATTTTATATTGTCGCTTCGATTTTATTCATATATGCCGGAATTTAGATTTTAAAAAAGCAATGTCTTAATTTATTGTGTATCTGAAATATACATTTTTCAACCTGTTCTAATTTCATTCCGGAACTATTATGCGTATTGCATTTTTTTCTTTGCTCTAAAACTTACAAATGATAAAACAAGAAATTTAATAACCTAAAAGAAGAATCGGGTATAAAAGCCAGTTATTTAAAAATTATAATACGAAAATTACCCTTATAACTTTCATTTCATTAATTTAAATTCTCTATCTAATCAGAGGGTTATACAAGTATGCATATATGTTCTATTAAATAATATTACAACGTGGCATATCACCCAACAATTTACAACTCGTATCAATGACTTTAGTTTTGGGTCGTAAAACGAACTGTCAAACATTTAAAACGCTCGAATGAAATAAATTTAAGCCGGTAAATTAGACACACTTGGCACATTGTGAAGAGAACGGAGAATGGAGAAGTCGATTCCACCATTTTGTTCAGGGCTATAGTTTCTGATTCGCCTCCACCACGACGGCTGCCAAAAATAATCATAAAGGTAATTATTTTATCGTTCGTTCAAAGTCGGTTTGAACGAAAAATTAAAAAAAATATTAAAAATTTCAAGCCCTAGCATCTAGTTGGGACACGGAACTAGACAGCTGGAAGGAAGAAGCGCGATAGAACGAGAGAGAGAGGCAAAATAATGAGGACGTGATTAATTATCAAATTTGCAGCCATTATCGCGCACATCATGGAGAGTCTTATAAAGTTTGTGGAAGATGAACACACGTACCAATAGATGAACACGCACACAAACAATATTCTAGTTTCCTTGTGTTGGCACTCTCTCATATTTTTGGTAATTCTCTCGCGTTTTCAACATTTTGTTGGCGCTTTTGTTCTATTCTATTAAATATTTTCGTTTGCCATTTTTATGCAAAGGACGTTTTATGCCATGCCACCTTCTTTCTTCCTTCCTTCCTGGCTGTCTGGCCGACGAACGGGACCCCAGTTGAAATCAAGCGAAAATATTAATAATAATAATTTATTACCGACTGACAGGTGGATAGGGAGGAAAGGGCGGCCAACGGGCGGAGGTGTCGCTTCTGTCAAGCCTATACTCTTGGGCTCAGATAAGCGTTTTGTGATTAGCGCTTTAAATGTTGTATTTGGTCGCTTCTCCTGCTTCTTCTTGGCAGCCATTGTCACTTTAGCCGTTATATTGGAATACGTGAGCTGTGGTAATTGCTTTGCTATGAATTAAAGTCTTTCCTGAAAGCTATTTGGGAGTGCACATTTTAACTTTGAGCTCGGCATTTCACAAACATTTTTTTACCGTCGGTAAGTTTTCGATTCACATTATTGTATCGATCTCTTAATAAATAAAAATAAAATTAATGTTAAACTCTAAAATTAATTTCATATAAATTAAATTATTCTATTTTGGAACTATCCAAATATAATATTTATTCCATGTTCTTTGACATTTGTCATATCTAACTTAGAAAGTTCTTGGAGTTATCCAAGTCCCATTAATTCAATTGACTCTAAGACTTTGTGACACAATCCAAGTTTTAAAATAAATTTTAAATAACTTAATGCTAACCCAGTTACAAAAAAAAAAAAAAAAGAAGAAAGATTTGCGTAGAAAGCGACTCATTTGGCAATGCAAAGCTTAAAACCAGCGTAGTGCAAAAGCGGAATGCATAATATTTGCATTGTGCTTAAGAAATCTCTGCACATATACATACATACATTGTCAGGCTGTGTGGGTATTTGTGTGTGTGTGGGTGCTTGTGTAATTCATATTTTTCAACCACTTATTGTTTATCCGAAATAAAGGAAAAACTTTTCCATGATTAAAACCGACGGCAACGTGCAGAATGTCGGTTCTGTGCTAGTTAAGGGATGCTCGGAAATGACTCGGTCACAGTGAGCTCGGCTAAAAGCCCAGCGGTATAGGCGTAAAGGCTAAAACAAAAACGATTCGTTTTAGAAGCGCAAAATTTTCTTAATATACCCTGTAGGGCGTTAAAGAGAGAGTGTTTGGTTTAGCAGTTGTGCAATTGCTTACACCATAATTTAAATATTTCCTATTTTTAAGGACAATTCGCTTTTTCTTTAATAAACAAATATTTAATTAACGTATCAGAAATCTAGGAACTGATTTTGTTCTTCGTTTCTAAATATTAATTTTTTAGAGCCTTTTAAGTTATGTAAAGAGTGTTCAGTTCTCTACATATTGTTTTTTGGTGTTGGTACTGTAGCTGTTGTTGACTTTCTTTCTTTTCATTTTAAATTAAATACGGTAAATTAAACGTTGTATTGTCCTCGCATTAAGAATACATTTTCATAAGCGCCTCATACATAATAATGTAGGTCTCGCCTACAAAGATACCAACTGAAGCCGGTAGAACAATAAGAGGCAAAAGCAAGAAACACATTTGGCTAAAAGTTAGAAGTTAGCAAAATGTTATTATATTTGATATACACAAAATGTATAATAATATTTGAAAATATATATTTAGTTGTTCTTTTAATTAGTTTTTATTGTACTCGATTACAATCGCTAACGCCGAAATGTAGGCAATAGTTTTTATATCATCACAAAAGTGTTAAATATATTTTTGTTAAATATATTTTTATATTACTTATTCCAAAATAATCAATTTAATAACAAGTGGAAAAGGCTATAGTCGAGATCCCGACCATAGGATACCCGTTACTTATTTCAATACATATTAAAGTACTTTAAAGAAATTACTTGTATTACTTTGAAAACATTAAATCGCCATAACTGCCGTTCTTCTTGTCCGATCTTGATGCGACTCACTGGGATAATATATAATGTTACAAGATTACCAAAAAAACGGTATTATCTTCAAAACTGTGGGTGTGGAGGTGTTTTGCGTTTTGCGGGGGCGGAGGGGGGTTAAATTTGAAACAAACTTGATCTGTATGGGGTATATAGAAATCTGTGTGCCAAATTTGGTTACTATATCTCTTATAGTCTCTGAAATCCTTGTTTTTATACAGACGATAAGGTTGTTTTTCGCGATTTGCGTAGGCAGAAGGGAGCGTGTCAAAAATTTAAAACAAACTTGACCTGCGTGGGGTCTATAAAAATCTGTGTCTGAAAGTTTGGTATCTCTATCTTTTATAGTCTCTGAGATCTATGCACTCGCACGGTCGGACTGACAGACAGACGGACATGGCTATATCGACTTTATAGTGTCGGAGATGCCTCCTTCTCCCTGTTACTTACATTCCAACAAACACAATATACTCTTATACTTATTTTTTTATAAGTAACGGGTATGTAATTATTGCAAATTAAGAGCCAAATTCTTAAAGACGTTTTAATTTAATATAATATAATACATACAAAGAGTAAATGTCATTTCGTAAGTGAGCACTTTCCTATATAACGTTTTATATATTAGTTTATGTTTTAGATAGACATCGAAATAAATTTGCGTAACTTAAAATGACATTTCAGAACTCTCCAGCTGCCAGCGATGCCTATTAATTGGCCAAGTTAATTACAATAATGAGAGTAATTTCGTTGTGAGTTACAAGGCAAAAAGAATAACAGCAAATTAGTGCAAGACTAACGAAGGACATTTTGAGCACTGACCTGATACCTAGTCTTTTTTATTCACTTTAAGACGAATTTTCAGAATTTGGTTTCTCTTGTCATGCACAAATAAATGCTTATTTTCTTTGTTGTGGCTTTCAGGTCAACACGAAATACGTTTGGTTCCTTGAGAGAAAATAGGGTACTGAATGATACTTATTTATAATTTAAATACTATTAGAGTCTAAAATGCTTGCTTTTGATTTATTTAAGTCCATTAAAAATCTGCACTTGTGCAGGTGGCTGGGATACACAGAAAAAAATCAAGTATTAATAGTTATTTAGGATATTATTGTTATATTAAGACACTCTGAGGATGAAATGGCAACGGCTCAATAATAGCGGGTTTTTTTTCGGAATGGCGGAAATTTGCATCAGTGTATACTTAATGTAAGGTCTTGGCAAGAAGTAAGCAGTGAAAATGCTGAACATGACAAGTTGCGTCCAACACCAACAGCAGCATCATCTTAAACTCAACTTTGACATTTCTGCACGTAACTTAACAGCTGCCACCCACATCGCATCATCGCATCGATTGCTTGACAAAAGGCGTCTTACTTTGGATGTGAATGTGAATGCGGGCAGCCAACGCGTTCAACGTGCTTGACGCAAAATGATTTATGACAACACGTTGAAAGTTTTCAAAGCGTGTGTTATGGCTGTCAATACCAGAAACGCCCTGACCACACTCATTTACTCCAAGCACGAGAATTGACAGCGTTTATTAAAGGCAACTGAAGCTTCCCTTACATTTATCTGATTTTCAATTTGCAGTTGGGGAATTGTTTAAAGAAAAATAAGAAAATGGCAAAACGACGGCGTTGTACATGTCCTGCCAAAACAGGATGACAGCTGCAGCAACGTGAAACATCCTTAGGCCACTCACACGTTCTCAAGAATTTCCGAGCTGCGGCCGCTCACATTCTCGAGTACTCGTATACTACGAAATGTCAAGGTACAAGCGGCATGTGCTTGGCATGATGTTCGCTTGAGTTGATGTTGACGCTGATGCTGTGCTGAGAGGGTGTTGATTTGCGTTGCTGGGAATGTTTCGTTTCTTATGTGACATTCCGATACCGTGACATTAATGTCCGCATAGATTACTTGGATATTGCCACACCATTTTCCATTCCCACTCACAGCAGTAGCATACTACATAAACCAGGTCGTCGCAACTCACTCCTTTCCTGTCAAACCAACATTTATAGACGGCTGACATGTAATAAATATATAGCAATGCTACAAAATTAAAAGCAAAAACAAGCAGAAAAATACTTCAGATTAAAATGTAATATCTGCAGTAAATTAAATAATATAATAATTGATGTAAGTTTTTAGATTAAATCAAAGGGTTGGGTACTTTACAAAAAATGTTCCCCTTAAACTAATTAATTTTGACTAAAGCTGGGTATGGGTCAAATGCGTGCGCTTAATGTCAAATCCATTCAAACTTTATCTGGCGTAATTTCTCTTCTTTTTTTATGTCCATACCCAGCGTAAAGAGAGAACAAATACTGATGAAAATTACATTCCGTTTGAAAATCGGTCCAGCTTTGACAAAGTTAAGAAAGTTTGCAGCTGTTCGAGCCTTTGACCTTGCACATTTACAAGTCAAAAATGTTGTGATTTTTTACAGAAAAATGAAATATCTCAGCGAATCTAATTTATACTATTTAAGGTATAAGGAGTTGATTAAAACTGGAAAATTGAGATTCGTAGTTTTCAATTTTCAAAATTCCAAAGGGGGGACCCTTTCAATTGAAATCGAAACGAAGAGGGGCAAAATATTTATTTGTAATAAATTAAATTTAAAGGTTTCTTAATAATATTTGTTATTTGTTAATTAAATTAAGTCAAAAAGTGAAACGTATCAAAAGGTCATGCTGATCGAGCATATATAAGCGTGCACGGTTTTAGATGCCTCTTTTGCATGAGGGGTATAAAAACAAAATGAAGTGGAAATGACTTTGATGGCTGTCCAGGGAATTAATCTGCACGTTTGATTGAAGTACTTGTGGCGCCACTGATTGGATGACACGAAGTAAAAACCATGCATAAACAAATAAGTTGTTAAGAGCAATGGTGGTCTGTATTGTGATATCCCCGCCATCCTTCTATTCCTCGTTCCCATCCATCCCTGACAGACTAAGCCAATTACGTGGATGGAAGCTAAAAACAAAAGGACAATAAAGTGCTAGCTCGTAAATGGAGGAGAAGATATACTGGGAGGCATTCAAAATCTTTCCTTTGGTAGTTCCAAAGCAGCTTAACTAAGCAGATTTTCCAGGCATCAACGTCACGTTACGTATACCCAGTTTTCCGTTTCAGTTTCAATAAAGGGCAAAAACAAAATTCAGAAAAATAAACCACAACAACATGAAATTCTTTTGCACACTTTTGTGCAGAGCTGAATGGGTAGCAAATCCATAACAACAACAACGAGAAAGACTAGTCACAACGGCACTTGATAATCGTTTTAATTCGAGTTAACTATTATCTGGGTGTTGTGTGTTTGTCGGTACTGTGTGCTCATTCTTGAAGACATTGACTGTGCACACTTTTGAAACACATATACAAATTATCATAAGTTTGCCAACCGCAAGCGATAAATTATTATTCTGATTCAGCTCAACCTGTGAAATAACATACAAACACTACTTATGAAGCTTTTTATACCCTGTATCCACGCGGCCCCACGTTTTCGGAAGATATTCGTCTACACTATTCACAATTACGCTGTGACTGTGTGTCGTATCACAAAATATGAAGAATTTAATTCTCACCAAATAAGTTTTTTAATATCAAATAAATAAATATGAATATAGTCAATTTGTATAGGTCACGTTTAAATATCTTTTTATTCATAGTGTGCTTTGACTTTGCAATTTATTTAAAAAAATGTATGTGATTCATTTAATGCAGTACAAGCTGTTAAACTAGTTAGAAATTAGTTTGTGAATATTATTGAAAAGTAACATAAAATTTTTTAGTGACTTTATAAAATGGCAAGTAAGAGGCGTCAAAGTGCGGGATGTGCCTGCTGCACAGGTTTATCCTCACCAACCAAATCCCCAAGCATTTCTGGGTGAGCAGACTATTGAACTTACATATATTTTCTTAAAAAAAAATATATAAACTTACTTTAAACATTGTTTTTTATTTTATTTAATTGTAGTAACCAGCAACAACTTGTTGAATACGATAGCCATAATCCGTGCTCACATGAAAGCTGCAGAATCTACGGTGTGCATGATGATCCCTATATACGACCCTTTGATCCCAAAGAATGTAAGAGTAATGGTCGATCATATATTGACAAATCCTTTGGCTTTCCACTTGGTATTGTGACTGGTACTGTCGCAACAAAGACAGGCACGCCAAATTTAGAATCAGTTCGATTTGCAAGCAATTTAAAGGCATTCGCAACAACCTATTTTACAAGGCGCACCGAATGGAGTCCCGAATTAATCGATCAGATTGTCGCCGAGGGACAAATCTTGTACAGCGACTCAGAAGCCATGGAATTTCCCAATGCGAACGTGTATCCGGAGGTTTATGATGATAATGAACAGGCTGTAACGCGACACTTTAAGATAAATGACATTGAATTTGCCATGGAATTGGATGCACCTTTTGAACTGTATGGAATTCAAAATATAATCGGACGTTTGCGTCGGATTATGAATGCCTACTTTAGAAGGCATAAGACAGCGGTATTTTGGACACCCAATTGGTATTTGCTAGTATGGAAAGATACCGGCGTTTGGATGGTACTCGATCTAAACGGGCGCGATAAGGATACGTTAAAAATCAATAACGATGGTGGCTTCCCAGTACTGCTAGCCATGCGTTCCCTGGATAATGTCATCCATTTGATCAAGGAGGAGAGTAATCTCGAAAAGACAGATCCATTTACGCTGCGTGATATTTTAGTAGTTAGGTTGGTAACACCGGGTGCAAATGGACGCAGTCAGGAGCGCGATTTCGGACCACGTATGAGTGAATTTGATGTAATTGCCTCCGACTACGCGTATCTCAAGTCAAACCTGCATTTGACACTTAATCCAAAGGATGCACTTCGTAATCGCAGCGCTTTACCGGTCGCTGTCGCCACAGCATTGGCTTCCAAAATCGATCATCCGGCCACTTGGGATGCGAAAACCTACGACAAGGTTATTTGCTACGGTGTTAACATGTGTAAGAATTGCTGGGAGCCATGCACGGATATTAATCAGCCAATGGATTTGGATACATTTCCACGGCAAATTCGTTTGGGACAATTTGTAGCTGAGGTAATGATTACACCGAATGTATACGAGGGATGGTGGAAATGTGTACCCATGTACAAATATAATGACTTTCATTTAATGCTTGAAAAGTCGTTGTCCGAAAACGATTATGTCATCTTTCAGATAAACAATCAAATGTATTCGCTTTGGAAAAAGGGTGAATTCATATATTTAATGGATCCATACCGCCATAACATTGTTGGGCGCATTCTTGAAGAGGGCGAGGATCCAAAAAGTGCATCAGTTCGCATGTTTGGCAATATGGATCGGCTTCTTAGCGTATTTCATCAGATACTGCTCGAATCGAATCGCTCTGCAATATTTCATATACATACGTTGCGTATACGCAATATCACGGAATGTCCACCTGGTACAGCGCCAATGCTACTACCACCTGATCAGGACGTCGAAGTTGCTTCGCTTAATGAAAACATACGATTCGATGAAAACTATGACAAATGTCTTGAGGAATTGGGCGCGATCAGTGACTATGAGGAAGACTTGGCTTCCGAAATTGAGCCGATCGAGGAGGTTAGCTCATCCGAAGAAATGGTCGAGGAGGAAGAAGGTGGCGAAGCAGGTCCTGGTGAAGGTGGCGAAGATGATGATGCGGACGAGGATTAAACGAATTAAATATTTGCTTTTCATTTTTGGATCAATAAATTTCATTTGTTAAAACATCTTTAATTTAATGAATTTCTTTTTAATTAGAGTACCTGTCACACTTAGGTTATTGGTAGTATTAAATTAATATATACCTATTTTAAGCATAGGGTATGTGATAGTCGGGATACAACCTACGTAAAGCTTCAGCGAAAAAACAAAGCAACTAATATTTTATTAATGCTCTTTAAAGTCAATAAAAGTCAATAAAGTAATCCTTTATTAAACCGAATCTAATCCATTATACACAAATTGGTTTGTAATCGGTTATAACGAACTATACAATTTCTGCATTTAAGTTTCGGTAGAATACAAGAATGTTGTTCAGTTAGGCTTTCAGTTACGGTTACCAATTTCAAACAGTTAATACCGGATAAAGAGTAAGGTTTCAATTACTGTTGTAATGCCTGGTATATATTACAGACTACATTTATAAATTAAGTCCGTGTTAGAATATTTCGTAATTATTTTGTTCAGTAATGTTTTTGCATTAAACTATTTAAAAAAAAATTCTGTTTTTTAAGTAATGTACTCTACTGACTAATTTCTGGTTACAGGGTGTATGAGAGAACGTGACAGACAAATTATGAAGTTAGCAATAAGCTTCCGAAGAAAATTAGCAAAAGTTCCTGAGGAGTCCTTGGGTCTACGGGTCTACCATCACATCGACGGAAGAGAACAAATTTACGGAGAGATACTACATAGTATGGCTACGGTTTATAGGTTGAGTGGTCTTGTGTAGCGACGGGCGTTGCCAATTGGTTTTGCTTTCAGGTTAACAACTTAATATTTACCTTAAATGTGAAGAGTGCTTCTTTCCTTTTTGGTTTTATCGCTCGATGGGAGTAATACAATTTTTCTTGACAAAATAACTGGGTAGGATGTCAGACTACCCCAAACACAATATAATACACAATTTTCTTTATACATGTATGTGTATAATTCGTAAACAATATTTTGTTATCTTATGTTGTTTTGACGAATGCAACAGTCAAAATAAATATTTATATATATATATAAATATATATATAAAGTAATGAATAAAATGATAAAAGCAAGAAGCAATAATAACAGCTAAAAGCAGCAGCAGCGACAACAAAGATGAGCGAATGCCTGGAAAAATCGATAAATTTGTTGGCGCTGACGCACACAGCCGGCAGACACTGTAGCGCGGTATTGTCTGCTGCCAAACATTGCCGGCTGCTCAATTGTTGTTGTAGTTACCAATTGATTTTTTCTATTGTTGTTGTTGCTGTTGTTGTGAAACCTGTCTATATTTTAAGTTAAAAGTTGCAAAAAATGTGCAACAAAATTTTGAGGTAATTTTGTTAATTATTATTTATAAGGTCTCTCTCTCACTTAATCGCGACTCTGGCTCTTATTTTTATTCGGAGAAAATTGTAAGCGACAAAAATATATAAACGAATAAAATTGCGCGACCGTCAAGTTTTTTGGTTGGATGGTGCCTTACTGGGTTCGTCTCGTCGACACGAGCAACGAACTTCAACTAATAGCCGAACGAACGAGTGCTGTTGCCTGAAACTTAAACTCAGCTGAACTGAACTGAAACGAAGCTGAAGTTATTGAGAGTCAGTGTCTGGCGTCGGAGTCGCAGTCGCATTAGCAGTTGTTGCACACTGGTGTCGCAGGCCGAAAAGATTGCCAAAATCATTACATTGACAGAAGAGTTTGCCAAAAGTAAAACAAGCATTTGATACAAAATTCTATAAAGAATAAGAATCCAAAAGGATTTTACAGTAAGAATTACGCTTGAAACAGACTCTTAAAGTTGACGCATATAATTTTAGCTAAGAATGGTAAAGTATTAACAGATAATATTATTCTTGTATGAAAGATTTTTTCAAAGCTTATAAAATTTTGGAATTAATGTTTTTTAAATTTTAATAATTTAATAATATCATCAATGCCCAAAATGATATACATATGATGAACAAAGAGAATATAAAAATGGCTCCACTGTGCGTCGTCGCAATCATTTCCACTCTCTCAATACTCTGCGGCCGTTGCATGCGAGACTTGAAGCTCACTGCCAGCTTTTTACTGTTATTG
Organism: Drosophila phalerata; assembly: GCA_951394115.2. Lineage (NCBI taxonomy): Eukaryota > Metazoa > Arthropoda > Insecta > Diptera > Drosophilidae > Drosophila > Drosophila phalerata. The sequence continues at coordinate 41,146,110 of OX596004.2, read as the reverse complement.
TTGGACCTCTCTCTGGGAATGCACAACTCGATAGCAGGTTTGCTCACCGTCTGACTAGCTAGACAAAGCACACGTCACCGCCTATCTATCTATGACTTGCTTTTGGCATTCAAGATGCGGTCTTATTGCCCCGGCTCGTTGCGAATTTATTTTGCCGGTTGCACTCGCGTGGAGTTTCTATGTACGATACATATGTATAATATATGTATGCAAAAGTTGCGCTCTTCTTGCCCGGCTAGTTGCAATTTCATTTTGTCGCTAGCAGTCTCGTTGCTAGTTACATTTGTCCTCTCAAATAGAACCACTTTTATGTTCTCTTTGCTGTCTCTTTGTAGTCTGTGCACGTTGCCACAGACCAAGAAGCACAGAAAGTTTCTGCAGCTTTATTTATATTCCTCATAGCCGAATTTATATATTAAATTTAATATCGTTCGTCGTTAAATTAAATACCAGAAATGTTGGGGTATGGAAAGACTTTCGTCCCTAGACTTATACCGCGAAAAGACGATTTTTTTTTTTTAAATTGACTTATCCATTGGGTTTTAGTTTAATTCTGGTACTTGAGTACATTATAAATTGCCTTCGAGGAATAAAACACACGGCGAATGTAAGTGTAGTAGATTATTAACGGGAAGTTTTTAAAGCTCTGACAGAAACCATAAGAATGTACATATCAATCAACCTTTAAAACGTTTCTAAAATTCTGAGTAAGATTAATTTAAATCAGACTCTTCTTACATAAAATCGTCTCGCTCGTTGATATTGCTAAAAAATATGCATATGCATTATAGGGTCGAAAATGTTCTCTTGTGTCTGATACATAAATTTGCATAAAGCGATAATACCCGCTTTTTTCTAAAACTCCATGAATATAAGGAGAGAAGAAACAAAGACTAAGGACAATGGCAGTGAAATGGAAATCAAACCAAAGGAAGCCGAAAATTTAAAACATAGAGTTGAAAGTTGCAAAAGACTAGATAAAAAAAATAAAACAAGTGGGAAAGGCTATAGTCGAGAATCCGACCATAGGATACCCGTTACTTATTTCAATACATATAAAAGTACTTTAAAGAAATTACTTGACTACTTTGATAACATTAAATCGCCATAGCTGCCGTCCTACGACTCCGATCTTGATGCGGTTCATTGTGATAATAGATAATATTACTAGATAACGCGAATTACCATAAAAACTGTATTATCTTAGAAACTGTGGGTGTGTAGATTTTTTTCGTTTTGCGGAGCGGAGGGAGACGTGGGTTAAATTTGAAAAAATCTTGATCTGTGTGGGGTATATAGTAATCTGTGTGCTAAATTTGGTTCGACGAACAGACTGTTTTTCGCGATTTGCGGAGGCGGAGGGGGTGTGTTAAAATTTAAAACAAACTTGACCTGCGTGGGGTCTTTGGAAATCTGTGTGTGTAAGTTTGGTATCTCTTTTCTTATAGTCTCTGAGATCTAGGCGCTCACACGGACGGACAGACACATATGGTTATATCGACTCGACTGTTGATGCTGATCAAGAATATATATACTTTATAGGTCGGAGATGCCTCCTTCTCCCTGTTACATACATTCCAACAAAGACAATATACCCTTATACATATTTTTTATAAGTAACGGGTAAAAAAACAAAACAACAAAGAAACTTTGAACAGTGCGGCCAAGTAGTTAGTGTTCGTGCTGACCGGCAACGGCAAACTACTTTTTTTCTTTTTTGCCAAATGTCTCCGAAGGCCGTTTTCCATGCTAGGAGCTAACAATAGTACCGTAAAGGCACTGAAACGAGTAGTTTCAAGTGCCCCACTCAGTCCTATCTCTATATATTTCACTGTTTTTCTACGCACCACCTCAAAGATACATTTGTGTCTCTAAGCTGCAAAACCTGAATGCGATAACAACAACAATATTGGAATGCTGTTTGACAAGTGGCAGCGACACAGCGTCAAGAGGCAGTGTTCAACGGGTGTGGTGGCAAAAAGAGGAGGTGAATTCACTGGCGAAGCATGGCGAAAGCTCTCCCATCAAAGAGTCTGAATCTGGACTTGTCTGTTGGTAAATAGTTTTTTGTGTGTTTTTGTCTGCTGCAGATTCATTTTATGCATATTGCAACTTAGTCACAAACCCAAACGACTCGTGTTATGATCCTTCCTAACATACTTTCATCAAGGTATCAACTTAAAGATTATGTCCGAAGGTGACATTTTGCACACGCTTAAGCATACGAAAGCTACAACAATTTGCGTTATTTTTGGTGGTTTCATATTAACTAACTAGAAAACCCACATAGATTAAGAGAAATTAACAAAATAATGAATTATTCATTAAAGATATTTTGTAATTAAATAAAATATACATTTTCAATTCCTTACACAAGTTAATTTTTACCAATACCAATGTAGTATGTTTTCTATGTTGGTTCAAAAGTTTTTAAGGTTGCCTTTTAGTCCATTTAGTGGCACATAACAAAGAGATGCAAGCCATAGCATACAGTAATCAGCTGGAAACCTACTCTGCTGTATAAACATTGTAAAAGTACAATAAAAAGTCAAATTACATCCAGGTATACACAAAGTGGGCAGCAATTGGGAAGCTCAATCTGCTATTTGCCTTTGTGGCGCATAGTAAATGCATTGGATTGGAATTGACAATTCGGTTAAGCACACAAAATTTGAAAAACAGTTCAGGAGAGTGCATAGCTTGCCAATCCCTGATTACGTCAGAAATAATACGTTCATACTTGTTTCGGCTTAAGGGCGACAGTCTCACCCGAAAGTTTCATACCCCCAACTAATAGAATACTTTGTAGAGAAACATACCAACAAATAAATTGAAAATCGTTTGATTTCAATATATTATTGTATGTGTGACTCATGTGCAACTCAAAACGAAATTAAAAATTAAGCACATGTATTCCAGTTATAGGTTAATAACCCGGTGAACAGGAGCCTTAAGGAATGAAGGGATGCAGGGATGAGGCTAAAGTTACTACTTAATATTACTAGCACCACTCGATGCAGCTGCTACCGGAGACCGAAGAGCGAAGACGGGAACCGGAGAAAGAGAGCACACTGCAATGGCGTCTACGATGGCGATGGTGGCAAATGTAAAATGGCGGCTGCCATATGATGCACATTAGACACGAAGCAGTACAAAACGAAAACGATGGCGACGCTCAGCTGACATACACATACAGTTAGTCAGAAAAGTGTTTTGACCTGGGTATCAAACCAAAACGTATATTGATACGTTACGCTTACCTTTCAATTGTATGTTTTGCTTCAAAATACCAAATTTTAAAAAGATTTTAAATTTTTTTAAACATTCTGTTTAATAAGACCAATATTCAAATTAAAATTACTAATCAAATTTAGGTTGTAAAAAACTTATCCAGCTGATGAATGAACCGATGTTAAGCGGTATACATAAATCTGTTACTATACGGTTATTTCGGTTTGAATAATATCGGTTTTTTGCTTTCGGTACAATAACAAACTTTTGTTTCGACTACGTTTTTTATATTCGTTGGTTGAATAATTACTTATAAAAAATAATTTTTTTTATATGTTTAAAAATGGCTAAATTCGAAAACAAAATATTTTTCTATTTGCTTAACTTGTTCTAAGAACCATAGAAATAAATAAGAAATAAAATAAAAACTAATATAAAAAAAATTTGTGTTGCTAGAGAAGTTGTGTAAATTTTTAATTTTGTCTAAAGACTTTCTCGACTAACTGCTTGTATGTACATACATTGCATGCATATTAATAAAACTAAAAACTGCAACAGCAGCTATACGCCCACTCAAGCAACGGAACAGCCAGACAGAAATGACAGGACAGACAGTCAGATAGACAGAGGGAGGAGTATTAGGACTGAGGGTGGGATGGGAAAGGATGGTTCGCTAGAAGGATAGTGGGATAGTTGAACGGACCAACTTTTATCTTTTATGTAGGGGGCTGTGCCGTTGAGTGTGTGAGTGTGTGCGCGAATTGGATTGCTTCAAGTGCCCTTAAATTGCCCTCATTACATAGACAAACACACACACACACACACATATATACATATGAGCGTTCTTGCATACATATTTGGAGTGGGGAGAGGGGCTCTTGAAAAGTGTTGCCACAGCTGCATAGTACACCTTACACCGTACGTCTCTCTCCGAGAATTCTACATTCTTTCATATGGCACTTTTCATTTCCGGCTTTCGGACTTTTTATACCCGTTACTTATAAAAAATAAGTATAAGGGTATATTGTGTTCGTTGGAATGTGCGTAACAGGGAGAAGGAGACATCTCCGACCCTATAAAGTATATATATTCTTGATCAGCATCAATAGCCGAGTCGATATAGCCATGTCCGTCTGTCCGTCTGTCCGTCTGTCCGTCTGTATGAACAAAAGGATCTCAGAGACCATAAGAGATAGAGATACCAAACTTTCACTAAAAGACTTCTATATACCCCACGCAGATCAAGTTTGTTTCAAATTTAAGCCACGCCCCCCTCCGCCCCCGCAAATAGCGAAAAACAGTCTGAACAAAGAAATCTCAGAAACTAAAAGAGATAGAGTAACCAAATTTGGCACACAGATTTATATATACCTCACGCAGATCAAGTTTGTTTCAAATTTAATCCACGCCTCCATCCGCCCCCGCAAATCGCGAAAAACCACCACACCCACAGTTTTTAAGATAATACGTTTTTTGTGATTATTACCGTTATCTATTAGCATTATCTATTATCCCACTAAATCGCATCAAGATCGGACATGTAGAACGACAGTTATGGCGAATTAAAGTTTTCAGAGCAAAACAAGTATTTTCTTTAAAGTACTTTTCAATATATTTAAGTAAGTAACGGGTATCATATAGTCGGGATCTCGACTATAGCCTTTCCCGCTTGTTTTTCCCTGCATCCTCTTCTTTCTTTACTTAAGAGGGCTAGTCATCTTCATATTTCAAGCTCGCGCTTTCCCGGTAATTTTTACTAACTTCTACAACCAGACAAACATAACGCATATCCGGAAATGAGTGCGATATTAAAAAAATATGTTATTTTGCTTTTTAATTGGGGAATAAAATTTACCCAAAAATAATATGTTAATATCACTGCGGACGGCAGTTCGCGCTAGTGACGAAAGCAGCACGAAGGGTGCGAAAGGCGACTAGCAATATATACAGCTTATATGAAAAATTTGCTATGACTGTCCGATCAGATTGAGTTAAATACCGATCGAAAGGTTTAGTCCTAACTTACAAAATGCCATACTAGAACTTTTTTTAACTAACCTGGTTCACGTTAGCAATTCCTGGACTTGGGGCTTATTAAAATCAGGCTGCATTAAATATTTGATCCTCATTTAAATAAATTTGCAAGCTTAAACAATCTTTTTACCAAAGCTAAAAATAATAAAAGCTCCACAACGAGAGAAAATCCGCATTTTTTATTTTATTACTTGGCTTTTAATTATTTTGTGGAAACGCTATAGCTCAAATGCACCACAGCATAATGGTATAAAGCACTCAGCTTGAAGTGCTGAACCTAGGAATTTTAATCAAAATTGCTAAGCATTGAAAATGACGACACTCGGACCAAAACAATGCACCAGACGACGTTATATGCTGTGAACACACTTTATGGGACTTTCGTTAAATAGAAAAATATACTGTCAATCTAGTTTAAGGCTTTTAGTTCATAGTCATAGTTCAAGTCGTGTCGTTTTAAGGATTATGCACCATTACGCTCACATTCATCTAGAGCGGAAATTTTCGAAAGTCTCAAGAATAAAGAAAAATCTTGTTACTGAGAAACTGAAGTGTGAATTGTTTTAATCAAACCAAAAAATTCAACAGAAAAAAAAAAAAACAAAATTAAGTTTTAAATAAACCACTTTTCTTTAATTCCAGTATGTCTGCAAACAGCAAATAAGCGTTTCTGTGAGGCTTTTCAAATAACAATTACGAACAATAAAAATTTCTAATATTTTTATATTCACAAAAATAAATAAAATAACTTTGAAGATTTTTATTTTTTTTTTGATTTTAAAAGTCTCAAATGACCATATTTGTGAGGAATAAAATAATAAATTTCCATTAAAAGTGTTATTTTCGATTGTTCCGCATAGCAGTTATGCTCCCTGATTAAAAGGTCTAGTTTTGGTATGTAAGCAAAACCTTGAATTAAGCATACTGAAGAAATCGATCTATTTATTTTAGACTTAGACTGGTGAAAACTTTTAAATATCGTCATGGAATTAGGGTGGATAGCCACCATCATAGACCATAAATATTTGCGTTGAAATGTTTGCCGTTGCCGTGTTGAACAAGTTCTTCACATTTCACATTTCTCTTGGGCATCCATTTGAGGTTGCAGCTTAGGCACAGCACTGTAGAGGCATGTTTTTGTTAACTGTGCTATTTTTACAAATTCAGGTTAAAATACTTTAGTCAAGTGACAGGCAGAGTCTCACGTGTGACAGATAGTATGAATAGACATACGCAAACAGACGCATCTTTGGCCCTATATATGGAGTCGAAGAATCTGCTAAGGTAAACAAGCAAGGTCTCTTTTAGTTAATAATAATACGTGATGTGAATTGCAGTAATTAAAATTATAATAGCCAAATTTATAGACTTTGAGCATTAGCACAAACTTAAAGAACCCAACTAAAATGTAATAATGAAATGAAAATAAATAAAATTGCATTAGAAAATTATTTAAAAACATCGAAATAAAATTTTAGACTCAAATTTCAAATTTACTTTTCAAAGGCACGATTATTTTTATAAATTATATTATATATTATAAGAACTAAAAATTGCAAAGATTACCCTTAACGATATTATTGGGATAAGTACTGGGATACTTTATGCTTTTCATCATCATTATTTGCCGTCCCTGATATTTTTAGCCTAAAGTTCGTTAAATTTTCCCTAACACATGTTAATTGGATATTTGGTCAGATGGTCTGTTTCGTTGTTACATTTACGTAAAAAAATCGATTACTGAGCATTAAATTGAATAGAATGAAATGTTGTTCCACGGAATTGCTACAACTTGTAAAATATATTTCGCAAAAAAAAGAGAATAAAAACTTTGTCAAATCGAGCGCTTTGATGAACAGTGGATCACAGTTGAATTGACCCACTACTTGTCTTTCTTTGTGTAGTTTTTATACCCGTTACTTAAAGAAAAAAGTTAAAAGGGTATATTGTGTTCGAGGAATGTATGTAATAGGGAGAAGGAGGCATCTCCGACCCTGACATCAAATTGCATGGCTGTATAGTGTACACATGCCTAAAATTAGTTGTCAATTAGAAAATGCTGACATGACTAACTTTTCGAGATACTCTATCTCGACTTTAGGTCAATAGCAAATGTAAATGCTTAATGCAATTATCTTAAATTTATTGAAAACATTAATAAACGCTGTTAACTGTTGGCTATTTACGAGTTTTCATAATTCAACAACACATCAAAAGCCACAACGAATTGCAAATCCCATCATAAACGCCATTTTAGATTTTAAAAATCTGACGTCGCCCAAATTTGTTTTTATTCTTCCTGAATATTTGTGATTGGTGCAAATTTTTGGGCAAGAAAACCTATTTTATCGGTAGCTGCAATAATCGCTAAATTCCTACTTCAATGAAACCACCCCGCCCGATTCTTATCCTAAGCCCTAGGTCATTCACTTTGGAAAACTTATAGAAGAAATCAAGAAAAAACACGTTTTTCCACATATTTTTCTGTTAAGCCTTAGACCTATCATTAGGTAGTAAGTCAGGTTTTTAAAGTCAAGAATGGTCGAGTAAAATGTATCCCGGCCAAGTAAGTTACTTGTGACTTACTAGTGACTATTCATGCTGATTAAAAAATATGCAATAATAAAGAATAAATAAATATTCTGCATATTAACCATAGCTTTACCACCTTAATAATTATAATTCATTAGACAGATGCAGCTTAATAATTATAATTTACCACCTTAATAATTATAATTCATTAGACAGATGCGGAGGTAAAAAGATTTATTACAAGACTATTGTAGTTTGGGTTTTATACAAAACTTAAAGTTTATTTAACACTTTACCCTTGTTTTACACTCCAATTGTATCATGTATGTTGTTATGCGCTTGTATGATATACTGATATAGTATGTCAAGTAATTGTTTTGACAAATAAGAAAATATTGATACTTTTTTTTCGCGATTTGCGGGGGCGGAGGGGGGCGTGGCATGAATTTGAAACACACTTGATCTGCGAGGGGTCAATAGAAATCTGTGTGCCAAATTTGGTTACTCTATCTCTTATAGTCTATGAGATCCTTGTGTTTATACAGACGGACGACCGTTTTTTCGCCAATTAAGGGCGTGGAAGGAGGAGGGTCAAAAGCTTAAAACAAACTTGACCTGCTCCAACGCCTTTGTGATCTGCGTGTGAAAGTTTGGTTACTCTACCTCTTATGGTCTCTGAGATCTAGGCGCTCACACGGACGGACAGACAGACAGACGGACGGACGAACAGACACACATAGCTATATCGGCTGTTGATGCTGATCAAGAATATATATACTTTATAGGGTCGGAAATGACTCCTTCTTCCTGTTACATACATTCTAACGAACACAAAATACCCTTATACTTATTTTTTATAAGTAACGGGTGAAACTAATTACTTGACATACTCTGTGTATAGTATGGGTAGGGGTTGCAAAAAATACTATGTGCCCATGTCACGCATACGGTACGTGAGCATCGACACGATTTTTCACTTGAAAAAGTTCTTATAGAAAGCTGGCTAAAATCTAGCCGCCATCGACTTAATGTTACCCTTCGCATTTCGTGCGACATTAGCTTAACATTGGTAAATTGAATACATTTCTTGATATTTGCATGATTAACATAAAGTGGGAAAAATTAGAAAAATTATAAAAGGTTAATAATGGTATATCCTAATCAGCATCAACACCGCATTGGAGACAGATTTGGAGAAACAATTTTAATTATCCTAAAAGAACAAGTAATAATCAAAAGAAAATTAAGGAACCGCAAGCACAACCACCAAAATTGTTTTAGAAATACAAATACAAATAACAGAGCAAAACAAGGGAGAACAAAAGGCAAAACCAGATACTAAAACATAGACATACAGATATAAGCTAATGACATAAAAAAAAAATTAGTGAAATAATATAAGAAAAAACAATAAATAAAAATAATTCTTAGACTTAAAGAATTTATAAAAGTATAATGAAAAGAAAAAGTTATGAGATTTGCTTTCTTTTGATTTTTTTATTTTTAGTTCTTTGAATACAAATTATAAATATTAATTCGTAAAATTTTTGTGTGTCCAATTGTAAGACATTAAAATAATTTTTATTGAACCTCGCCAGAAAAACCACAGAGTTCAAGTACTCGATAATCTGAACTGCGTAAGTCGAGTTGACGATATTTCTGTGTACTTTTATATTGCTATATACGAAGTGTTTTTAACTGTTATGGAACTGTCCAATTGAAAAGGAACAGGAATAGTAGTAGTACGTACCACCGGCACGGGTATCACGCAATAGACACAGGGATGCCCAACAGTTGGCAAACCGTAGGCAGCGGCGGTCGCAGCGTTTACACACAGATGATCCGTTTTAAATATCTTTGTTGGCGGTGGTTGGGCAATCAGTGAGGTTGAGGCGCTGGAGCAGCTGTAAACAGTTGAGGCTAAAGACGACGTCGTGCTGAAATTATCGCTCCTGTCTCTTAAATTTAATGTTGCTGTTGCTTTTGTTGTTGCTGTTTTTGGCTTTGGCTGGGCAACGAATGTAGTTGATCCTTTGCTGGTTGCAGGTGTCGTTATCGTTTTTGTTGTTGGTGGAGGTGGTGGCGGTACCGCTATTAAGGCCAAGGAGCTGCTGTCTATGCTGACCGAGGCCGAGGCGTTGTTAGCCTTAGAATTTGTTGCCAGACAGTCTGTTTTAGTTATAGTTGTTGATGTATTTGTTAATGTTGCTGTTCTTGTTACTATTTCGCTTGCCGCCGCTGCTGTTGTTGCTGTTGCTACAGTTGTTGCTACAGTCGTTGCTTCTGTTGTGGCTGCTTCTTGTTCAATTCCTACTTGACTTTTCGGATATCCCTTCAAGTTTTGCTGCTGCTGCTGCTGTTGTTGTTGTTGTTGTTGTTGCTCTTCCACTTGATTGAAATTACTTAGCTTCAATGTTGTTGTGGGCAACGGTGACGTTTTTCTCTTGATTGACGCAATTTTAATGGCTATTTTTGTCAACTTTGGTTTGAATTAATTTTATGCTTCTACGCACACTTTTTTGACTCTGCGCACACTTTTATTTAACTACTTTTAACTCTGTGACTCTTTGAGATACTTTTTATCGTTCTGAGATACAGATACAAACAGAATATTTTTGAAGCTAATTTTTATTTGGGTTTATTTTATTATCACTTACTAAGTTTCTTAGTTTACTTTATATTTCTGTTAACACTGAACAATTTCTATAAGAATTACTGAGCTTCTTGTCAAAGTAAATTTTAAACAGTTTTAATCGTTGTTTTATGATTTACTCAAAATTTAAATTTTTTTCGGAGTTTTATTTGTAATAATACTGACGTTAAGGGTTTATATATTTATTATTTTCTAAATATTTTCTTATTTTTAAAATATTTGCTAAATTGGAGCTTTATATATATTGTAATCGTTATTTGAGCTTCAAGTTTTTTATTTTGTGTATTTTAAATACAACAATCCTCACTTTGCTTATATTATTTATCTACTTTGAGCAGCTGCTGTATTTATCTTTTTCGTAATTTTACACTAATAAATGTAAGTAATACTGTCGGTAGAATGAATATATTTTTTGGAATGCCCAGTCAATATTGAGTTCTTTTATATGAATTCACTCGATTTTTTTATGGACAGAATGTACTCACAATTAAACACGTTTGAAAATTGTAGAGAAAATTTGAATATTATGTATACGCACAGTATTAATATAAGTTTAATGCAATTTGTATTTTTATTGGAAAAATGAATTTTTCTCGGTTTTAAGTTTGTGTCGCGACACAAAATGGCGACTTTTTGTCGGAAATACACTTGCTGCTTATTAAAACAGTCGTCTGATGGAACTTTTGGCTCAGTTAGGGCAATAGCTAGGGTATTAGCTTGTCTTGTCTGGCTTGAGTTGGCTTTCAGTTGCGACAAATTTGTGAAAATGAAACTTAACTTGACAATCGTCGAATGGATTCTAAATTTCCCATTGAGTAAGGTTTCATGTTCAACTTAAGCTGCCACTGCGAAGCCATTCGGCGACAGTGTTCGGGTACTCACGATGACGCAATCGTGACGAGTGCGAGTACACGAGTATGAGTATAGCCGGCTAAAAGTAAGTACTTTGCAGAATCCACAAAATGGCGCATGCGTTGTCATAAGGCGTTACAGGAAACACGACAGACAGATAGACAGACAAACAGACAGACAGTCATCATTCCGGATTACCGACTTGTAGAAGAATTTTAAATATTTATTTATTCGATTCTTATTTCCTAGTGCTAAAAGTCTATCCTAATAAGTTAATGCACCCGTCTCTAACATCAATGATAGCAATATTTATTTTCCGTAACATTAAAATTAACAAGTTGGTTAAAACTAATATGTTGAACACATTATGTGTTGGATTAAACATAATGCTTTTAACATATTTTGATTTAATAAATAATAAGTTAAATTAAATTTGTTTCATTTATTTGTATAATAAAAAGCACTTAAATTTGTCCGTTTAAAGCTTCTCCGATTTACAACTCCAAAAACGATATCCTTTTGATTTTCAGTTGGGTGGGGACGTGGCCAATTAAAATGCATCTGAGATTATGTGACTGCAATTAGCATATTAACTTTCGCTTTACTTTATCATTTTGGAGTTTATTCACAATTTATACTATTATAATTCGATTCCACTTTTCTTTTGACCATAATTTTGAGACAACGCGGCAAAAATCAAATATTCAAACGAGTATTTGATTAATTCCTAAGCAACGTAATTTTGATATCTCTCTGATAAAAACCTAGTGAAATCTAAAAAATACGGGGCATATTAATTAATATAATTTTTGCATATAAACGGAAATTGTTCAAGTTAAGATTCAGACTTCGAGGCCTCTAAGTGTCAGAAATTGATATGATGTGGGTATTTGGGTAACGGAAGCAGAGAATAAAAATCAATATCAACACCAATTATTCACTTAATTAAACTAACGCTGCATATGACATCTGTCCTTTAACATAGCGCCCGTTACGTTTATGCCAAACTAGAATGGTTCTATCAGGTCCTATCAGATCCTACCAAAAATGAATGCTACCGACTGTTTTAAATGAATGAGGTTGGCAAGCAAATGAACGAGCAACTATGCGTTTGTCGGATTGATTGATTGCAGGTTGCATTTGATTCATTCATTCCATTAAAGCGGCATTTAATATGGAGTGATTTGCAATGCTATTTGGTCCCATACATATCGCTCATTAAATAGAAGAGTGACATAAGTCGAAAATTACTATAATTGTGGTAATGAAAATGTTGTATTATGTGCTGAGCTATCTTTAATACACAGAGCGTGAGAAGAGTATATGTAAGACCGCTTTGCTGGAAGACATACGACATTTAAAAACTTTAAATGCGTTTATTTCGAAATGCCATTCTTACTCTTCTAGTAAATGCGCGATAGGTAAATATTGAAAAAAATAAAACTACTGAATATTTATTTGTTTTGGGAACTACTTAGGGATTCCCACGACCTACACTAGTATCACGGTAAAATGAACTGTATCAACATATTTTAAAAAAAAACTTATCCGATAACATTGAAATTTTTGGGGGTATATGGAGTATAGACTTTACAAATTTTCTGCTGCAAAAATTAAATATATTTTTAAGGTTTTTTTTAATTTTACATTTATTTTATTATTCTTGTTAAGGGGTTAGAAAAGGTTTAATAAAATAAAAATAATTTGTATCAAATTCAACTATTTCTTAACATAAAATAACAAATATACAAATTCTTCCATTTTAATAATCTTGATAATCTTTCATATGATCAAGTTAATTAAAAACAAAATATATTTTTCATCGAATTTTACTATTTTTGGAAATAAAAAAAACAAATATGTGTTATATATTTATTACAACACTTTCTTGACATACAAATAACCGTATATTTTATTTATATTTGAGAAAATTATATAAGTATTTAAGTATAATAATATAAGTATCTAAACTCACATTTGAATAATTCTGCGTGCGAGGTATCTGCGGCGGCAATTGCTGAAAATTGGTTGGTGCCCTTATATGGCCAGTAACATCGGGTCCGTGTCCGATTCCTCCTCGAACAGCCGGCTGATAGGATCCGACCATTTGTTGTGGCTGCTGATGAGGAGAAGATGCTGGACTGTAACGTGGATGCATTACAAGTATTTCTAGTTATTTATAACTGATTGCCAGCGAGTCAACTGAAAGTGGGTAAAAGTTAAATTGTAATTATTTAAAAAATTAGATAACATTTCATTAATATTATGAAAAAGTTGCTTTAATTTTTGATTGCATTTTCTTTTGGATTAAAAACTACACTTTTATTTTAATCTGTAAGTCAGTTTTCGGTTATACTATCTCAAATTTAACACTATATTTAGAAGGAGTAAGATTTCTAATAAATTCAAATTAATAATAAGCAAAAAATTTAACAAGAATGGGTCTCTCTTCAAATGTACTTTGCATTTTATTTATTTGAATCTTATAATAGCGACTTTTTTTTCAATGTGCAAAATCAAAACTTTACATATTTTCTTACATAAATAAATAAATAGCTTTATCTGTTATTGATAAGGAGATGCAATTAACACTTCAATACTGATTGGTTAATTAGTGTTTAAACTTAAGCAATATATTTTGATTTGCGTTATTGAATATTAAAACAATAAAAACAAAACATAGTTAAAAATGAAGAGGATCAAAAAAGCTGTGAGCCGCTGTATTTGAATTTTATATTGTCAAAGAACTTGTATGTATGTCTAGCATAATCGGTCAACATCAGTATCATATGTAGCTATTAGCTACAGCAACAGCATCATTGTAACTGTGCAGCATTGTTGCACATTGCATGGTAGCTGGGCAAAATTTGTAAATATGCAGAATGCGTTTGTTTTTATATTTTTCTTTTCGCTTTTGTTTTTTCATTTTGCACTTTTCATTTCTCAATTATTTTCTCACACAATTGTTCACAATTGTTGAACATCGTAGACCTAAAAATAGCACACAGCCAAATTAAATGTATTTATGTTTATAGGGCTACGCACACAATTAAACAATTGGCTGAGAGGTATAAAATAAAATAGGTAATGCCAAAGAATAATAATAATAAGAAGAAGAAACTAAACATTACACAAAAGTTTTCACACACGTAAATAATAAATATGTACATACATATATAAATAAAATAAATTTATAATTTAAAAAATCACTTTTATCAATTATCGCTTATTTTATTTCCGTTGTTGGTTTTTTTGTTGTTGATTAATTAAATACCAACTACAGTGCTCTAAGGGAGAGAGACAACAAAAAAAGCGTGTGTCGTGTAGCGGCTACTGCAGCTGACTAAACGCGAGAGAGAGAGAGAGACCAAAGTGACAGCGAGAGTGGAGAGAGCAGACCGAATGCCGCTAAAAACAAATATAAAATGCAAATAGCAAAACACACACAACAAGTGAGCACAAAACAAAAATACCGCCTACGTAAAATTTATTGAGTTTTCTACAGAAGCAAAAGCAATCGGTTTTAATAATGCAAATACACAACAACGACTCTTCTGTGTTTGTGTGTGTGATTGTTTTCATATCTGTTTCATTTTTGTTGTTGCTTTGCACTTGTCGCTCTTGCTTATTGCGTACAGTGGCTCGCAGCTTATTTGACTAAAAAAAATTTCAACTTTTATTTGAATTTCGTTTTTTTTTTAATGAATGTATTGTATGTATATATAAAATAAAAATGAATATGATATATTAAAAAATTTCAACTTTTAGTGATTAATGGAGTGTATCAAATAAGCTGTGAAACACTATATGTGGATGCATACATACATATACATATGCATACACACACATACACATGAGCAAATGCTGGTATTTTTGTACAATTACAAAAATAAAAAACAAAACATAACAAAACTATGAATATAGAGTGCAATGACATGAGACATGCAGCAAAAAGAAAAAGAGAAAGAAAATTCGGATTCGCTTTCAATTAGCTGAGAGCTGTTAATTTTTTGCCGCACCAAAATTTGTTACGACAGCGAAAAAGCTGCATTAAATGTGAGTGCTTATATGTACATATGTATGTAGGCGAGTGTAGGTGTGGTGTAGTGAGGTGAGGTGAGGTGGATTGCTGGTCAATATGCTTAATATTAAAAGTCAGCTGTTAATCGCTTTTCCTTTTGATTACGTTTACAATAATAAGATTGCAATTTTTCTCACAAACGTTAACACAAGCACACACACATATGCTTATACATATATACACTCATACATTTGGGCAACCGGACACAAGGAAGTAAGAAGAAGAAGAGCCGACCGCGCACTTTGCACTTGACACGCGCTCTTTCTGTTTTTGCTGTTTTTGTTAGTACGTTTAGATCTACAGTTTGTGGATTTGTTTCGGGTGCGTAATGAATTTTGTTTTATGTTGTAAAATGCACAACGAGAATCAAGAAATATCGTTGCGCAGCGAGCGAACGAAAAGCGCAACACACAACAAGCCGAAAGCGTCAACGAAACAAAATGTTAGCGAAAAGAAAAGGTAGGTGAATAAAAAACAAAGCAAAGAGTCGACCAGCTTCAAAGAGAGCAAAGCACGAACGAGAGAGCGAGAGCGAGAACGAGAACGCGAGCAAAAACAGAAATGACTTTGTGTGTTCGCTCTCTCTCTCTCTCTCTGGTTGTCTCTCTCAGTTTAGTTGTCTGCCGGTATTCGGCAAAAGCAGCAGCTTTGCTTTTGCTTTCTTGTATTTGTTGCGTTTGCAACGTCAATCGGTGCAAAGAGAGAAATTTAAATAATTTAACAATTACAGAATTGTTTTGTGCAACAATTTATGTATATATGTGCTGATTAGGTGCATACAGTTAGTCTAGCAAGTGTTTTGACAAAGTAAAAATTTTCGTAAATTCATGTTTGTTATTTTTTGGAATGGTTCATTTAATGAAAATGATTTTTCGCTTTTTATGGAAATATTAAAAATATAAAAAATATAAAAATTAAAACATAAATACACACACATATTCAAATGTACATATCTATTATACACATGATATCCTGATAGAAATAAAAATAGTAAATTTATCAGTGTATCAATCAGTGTAACAATTTTATATTTTTATTCTTATGTAAAGAACAGTGATTTTTTAGATCACTGTTCTTAGTATTTGCAATTTGATCTTAAGATGGTCTTATTTTAAGAACAAAATATTTACGATGAGTGTTCTTCGCTTTTGAAGTTGGTATTTTTTTCAGTGTACATGAACTGGATGATTTGCTTGAACATTTTGAAATATTTAAATAAAATTAATATTCTCAACAAGTGTGCGGCATAAATGTTCCACACACACACACACACCCACACACACACCCACACACACACCCATACACACCCACACCCACACATGAGCATTATCCATTATCCCAAATCCGTATACGGGGTACACTGGAATTTTCTGCCCCTCACCCCGCATAATTCGGACCAACGACTTTGGCACAGAACAAAGGACTAAAAGACTAAACAAATGATGCATGACGACAGAAAGCTGAAACAGCCCACAGTCACCCACTCTTACACTCACACAATCGCATACACGCAGTGTGAGAACCAAGTTCTCTTTAACAATAAATTACAACAACAACAAAGTCTATCTAAATTTGAAGAATGAACAAATAGCAAAGAAGAAGGAAAAATGAGGACATAGCAACAAAAAATAAAATAAAAAAAAGAAGCAACGCAGCAATGTGAGACATGCAAAGAATTTAAATTTATCCAAAATATGCAAATTTAATGTCACTATCTTGATATGCAAATGTCAAACAGTAGCAAAATACAAAAAAAAAAAAAAAAAAACAAATGGCCCAGAACAAAATAAAAATTGAATTGAAACAAGCAGACAGAAATCAAAAATGCCAATACGTATACATATGTATACACATATGTACAGCCTCCCACACACACAAGCACAGAGAGTGAGTGAGAGTGAGACACACGCATGAAAAATAACATATTATGGGACTGCAGTATTTTCTTTTGTGACGCGTTGGTATTTTCATTAAGTTTGGCACCATTTTTAACATAATTTAACATTAGAGCTTTAAACAAGTTTTAAAAATTATTTATTTAAAAAAAGGGCCTTTAAAGTTAATATTATTTTAATTGCTGATTTTTATTTAAGCTTTTATTATAATATATACTTATGTATTGAATCAAAATTAAAAATATTTTATAACAATATAATTGTCTAAGCTTTAATTTAATTTTTAAGACTTAATAAGTAAATAAAATAAGTAGTTTGAGTCAGCTTATTTTTACTCATGGACAATGATTTTAATAATTTTTATAAATCAAAATTGTTAATTCAAATCATATTCAAAATTAATTCAGAGTATTTTTTGGTGATTAACCAACATTCCTTTCTATATTTGTATTTCATCATGTTATATTCTCTAACATCACTAATTTAAAAGTAAAGCTTACGTAAGAGAAGAGTAAATCAAACCAACTATTTTCTTGTATTGTTTTCGATTGAAAATTTAAAGTTGGCTTAATATTGATTGCTGATTTGTAATTTTAATGTTAATTTAATTTTTAAGACTTAATTCCTTTTGCTGAACGCTTTTGTCATCGTTTTATAAATCAAACATTATAGTAATTTTTTTAAATTTAATGTTAAAGGATTTCAATGCAACTACAGCACAAAATTAATTCGACTAGTTAGTCCACTTAACATTCCACACAATAACATGTTGTTGTCAGTGAGAGATCTAATAGATTGAGAAAGCATGCCGCAATCATTTGTTTGAGCGACCGACCAATACCCCTTACAGCATCCATTCCACGTTTTTATACCCTGGTTCTATTTGGGGGTAGGCAATATTTGCGGTCGGATTTCTATTATTTTGAGTCTGAGAGTCCGCAAAACGACTTTGAAATGGACGCTTAAGCGGCGGGAACGTAGACCCAAAATGTTTCAACAGTCAGACCACAATACTGAGTACACCCAGGGCTTAAACCACGCCGACAGCTGTGAGAACAAAGACTCTTTGCCCTCGACTGCTTGTTTTTTGGCTGCCAGCAGTGTTGCCAACTTTTAATTGGAAAATGTAGCTGTTTTTGTTAAGAATGCTTTAAAAAAATTCGCTGAAGATGCTAAAGAAAGGAGGTTAAAATAAGTAAACAATTTTTTAAATGTATTTTAATATATTTTTTTCTAATTTTCAATTATATTTATTAAGGAATTTTGAATTATTTTAACTAGTTTGTACATAATTAAGTAACAGACAACTTACTCAACTTCCTGTTCTGAAATTGAATTAAACTTGCTTTACCATTTAAAAGATGTTAAAAAAATGGCATTGGCATATAAAGACAGTATACACTTATGAGGCAATACAAAAGAAGCTATTTATTAATGCAAGCTTTAAAAGAGGTAATAAATAAGCCTAAATGGTGTAACTTGTAAAATTAATCACATATATTCATATATTCATATTATAATATTATATAGTGATGTACAAATACCCATCGAAAAATCGACAGCGTGTTTTTTTTTTACGACGAAAATACGAAAACTCTATTCTAATTTGATTCTGCATCAATTGCTTTATTTCAGATTTCAATTATCAGTAACAGAGACCAAGACTGTAATCAAGAAATATTATATTTACAAACAGAAGTAACATTATTACAATGAAACTCGAAAAATTATAAGAGTACAAAATTAACTACCAAGGCAATAAAATGTTGCTCATAAAATAGTTAACCGAAATTTCAATCAACAACAATTTCAAAAGTAACAGAATTATATATCGAGTTCTCTCTCACACTCTTTTTGACAAACTTTAATCGGGTATAAATAAATGATTGTTGACTGAATTTTCCCCCACTTAAATGCTGTATATCAACTATTCTTTTAATCTATTATTATTTATAGCATAGCTTTCCTAAACAGGAAATGCTTCTATATTTAGCGTATTAGGTTTCAATTTAATAGAAGGCTGTACCCTTTATATTCGATTGAATACCAATATTTAGTGATTTTTTTAAAATTTAGGACTGCTGATTTAAGCGACATCATTGAAATCGAGAATAATGACGAAAAACCAACAGCAGCATTCAAAAATCATGAGTAATAGTTAGAATGAGTTGTTGTATTAGTACGTGGATAAAATTTGAAACAGAAACCGGAAATTGAAATTGGAATTTATGTTCATGGCTTCGTAGACGCCATGTTGCACATTTGGAGATACTGGTAGATTTGTCCCCATAATCTATTTCGGGGGCATTTGAAAAAGGTCAACACATGCAGTTATTTGCAGTGAACTAACGCCCACAACGCCTTTGTAATTAGCTTCGGGAAAGTTGGTGGAAAGCGGTGCGGGGATAGTGACAACAACTAAATGGTTTCGGACAACATATTAAATGGGTCAACGCATTAAATGGTATTTATTCTGAATGTCAAGAGGCAATTTATGGGCCAATATATTGTCTCTTGTGACAAAATGGAAGAGATGACGTACACAACATAGGGGAAATTAAAATATGTGCATAGAGAATTTGAAATTTCTTGAATGTATTTGTTAAAGCTATGAAAATATATATCTTGTACTCTTAAACAATAGCAATAAGAATTTAGTGTTGCCAAAGGGAAGAAATATCATCAGCAGACAAGTCAAAAATATGGGTCTTATTTTGAATGATTATATAATAATTTTTGTTATATCATTCAAGTTATTTTCTCTCAATTTTGTCTCGACTTATTTAAAAAAATGTTATACAAAAATCTTGCGACTGTGAAATATGTCGAGGCGAAAAGTATGTTTATATTGACTGAAAATGATGTTAATCCACACTTTCAAAAAGTTATGTATATAGAGCAAATCGTTAAACTCTCTTCCTCCCTCACATTGGTTGTGCTATTGTTAGTAAGTAATCCTTTAATACTTGTCACTGCAGCTGAAAATATTTTCCATTTCTCATCACTCATCTCGACGGTGACAGGGAAGTTTTTCTTTACCCACCCTATCTCTATACAGCGTATACATACATGCATACATAGTTTCACCCTCGTCAGTTCTATAAGTCTTTTGGGGTCCATATCAACTTACTTAGGAGTATGTCTGCTAAAGTGACATTTTCCACTCGTCGTCATCGTTGTAGACACGTACTTTGCCTAATCCTCCAACAGTTTCTAAACTTTTACCTTAAATTTATTTTGTTCTGTTTGCTTTGTTTTTGTTTTTGTAGATGATGCATTTATGCATTTATTACAAAAACATGCTTGTTAGTTAATTTAATATTTTTAACGCCCCAGGGAACATATGCAAAATTCAAAATTTGATCAATAAATCTCAATTGCAGTTGCTTGTTCTCATTTATTTCTATATTTTTGCTTTAGTTTATCTTCCAAGTGTCGTAGTTACCCAAAAGTATACAAACATTTTAGCTAAAATATAATTTATGAAAAGAGCTTGTTACTTATTTAACTTCTGTATAAGGTGTTATAATAAGTAATTTTTTGTAGTACAAGGTCAGGAATTTATA
This sequence comes from Drosophila phalerata, assembly GCA_951394115.2. NCBI lineage: Eukaryota > Metazoa > Arthropoda > Insecta > Diptera > Drosophilidae > Drosophila > Drosophila phalerata. The sequence continues at coordinate 41,125,266 of OX596004.2, read as the reverse complement.
GAATGGCATCGGTAAATAAAGGATTTCACGTGGGGACGGAAGGCGAAAAAAGCAATGAGGAAAAATCGAGAATTTGCAGTCTACATATGAATATTAATAATAAAAAAAAGTTAACAATGCTGTGGGGCATGCTAAACATTGATTTTAATATATATAGCATTTGTATGCATGTGTGCATACAAATACATATATACACACATTTGCAGGGCAGACACAATGGGCGAATGACAAACAAGCGTCGTCAACCGACGCTGAAATGAATGAAAAGCTACACAAAAACTTAAAATCCTTTAGTTAAACAAAAGATGTGGGCACAATGTGCAATAGCAATCCTGTGGCCGAATAACTACGAGTATGCAAGTATGTAACCTGGTGTAGGTTGCGGCTGCACTTTCCTCGTATTGTGTACACCACGGATTAGCGCCGATTAAACAAGAAGAAAATATTGGCAGTATGATTACTAGCCGTTCAGAACAAAGCCAACGGCATTTTTCTAGTCAGCGTCTGTAAAAAAAGAGGTCAGAAGCAGAAGTGTTACCCACAGCTTTAAAATGCTCGATTATATGATACCCTAACACATTTTGGCATAACCATTCATTCAGTTGGTCAAAAGATTCATAAAAATGTATTTTAAGGAAATATATCTAAACCGTTTACCTTTTTTGGTTCTAAAACTTTTTTCTTATTTTGAAAAAGTTGCTTACAGTTTTTATAACAACTAAAGAAATATGTGTCAAGTAATTTTATGGAATTATTAAAAATTCGTACAATCGATCGACAAAATTATCGATATTGTCTCTGTAGTTTTAAGCATAACATGGGTGCTTCATTTTCGATCTTTATTTTACAGAAGTTGAGGAAATGCATTCAAAATGAGCACCATCATCCCAAACTTCATTTCTCAAGTGCCGAAATCAAAAGAATGAAGCTGTTAATAGACTCACCATTAATAAAGATTAAATACGTATGTATAAAATCGATATTAAATTGTAAGATTGTAAGCTTTTTATTTTCAATTGAAACAAATTTGTGGCTTTAAGCTCTCCGGTAGTGACAACTTTTCAGATGATGAAATCACACAAGAGTCCTTCACCCTTCCTTCAATCAACGTACGTGACCTTTGCGCTAAATTCTTTTATAGCTTGTAACTCACACAATAAATGTTCTGAAAACATCGACGACGACTATGGCTGAAACTCAATATACTTGAAATGAAATTGTAACAATGAACTCAACGACGGCATACATAAGACGAAGAAGAAAATTTAGCAGAAACTCTTACAAACACTTGCACATCCGGCATGGCCTAAAAAATTCTCGTAGAAAAACAAAAACAAAATTCACATGATGTTTCACTAGTTCATTTCTTTTGCTTTTTCTACGCTTAAGTGTATAATTCAGGATATTATACTCGGCGACAAAAATCTTTGCTCATTATTATTGGCAGTCACTTAACAAACCAACGCATTTTTTTTTTCTTCATTTACAGATTTGGCATTTTCCGTATTTCATAAATATCTTTATCCTTAAGATAGAAAGTGCATAGCATTTTAAGAAATCTACTCCTATCTATATATAAAACTGTTTGTTCTGACTGACTGACTGATATTTATCATATCATAATTTTACATATGTGACAAGCCAATATTTGAATGACATATTGTACAATGTACATATTAATATGGTAATGTATATATTCAGATATATGTACACAGAATGATATAGTAACTAGGATCTATTTAAGTATGGTCGACTAGCTTACACCCTTTTTCCTGCCGATATGATTACAGAGTATAATAAAATTCAAATTTATTATGTTTAAGAAACATGTTGGCAAACAATATAAATAAATTTCCCGTTTTCTGAACATTGCCAGCAATTGTTGACGACAAAATTGAGTTTCTTCGAGTTGCCAGTAAAAGCTGCAAAGCAAAAACTGCCACATAATTTATTATGGCCGAAAATTCATTGAATGCAGCAGCGAATTGTTGTTCTTGAAAATGCAGCTGCCATTGCAGGAAAGTCTTAAAATTGTGGCTATAAAATGTATTTATTACATTTCTTTATTTGAAGTTTGGTTACATGAAAAATTTACAGATCGTTAATATTGTTTTTCAAATAAATTCAACTTTAGTGTAATTTAAATTAAAGCTCAAGTCTTTCAAAGTGGGGGATGATTCCGGTATTGAGACCAGGCCGAGTTCTACTAAAGCTCGCGGTTACCAAAAAGCACTTAACAGATTGCATTTAAAAATCATTTGGAAGTCAGCAAAACAAAAATAAAAACAAAGAAAAAAAACAAGCGGGATAGCCTATAGTCGAGATCCCCACCATAAGATACCCGTTACTTACTTGAATATATTAAAAAGTTCTTCAGAGAAAAAAAAATTGTATAGTCTCTGAGATCTAGGCGCTCACACAGACGTACAGACGGACATGGCTATATCGACTCGGCTGTTGATGCTAATCAAGAATATATATTTTATAGGGTCGGAGATGCCTCCTTCTCCCTGATACATACAATCCAACGAACACAATATACCCTTATACTAATTTTATAAGTAACGGGTATAAAAACAGTTAAAAGTGGTTCAGATGAAAATGCTCAGCCAACAGATACTCTGTTTTTTCTGTGAATGTATTTGAAATTAACAACATTAGAAGTGCTCTAACATAATATACTTATTCTAACTTATAAATTTTACATCAGGGTATTAAAAACATCCACGATTACAGAAATAAGAATTAAATAGATACTTTTTTTCTCAAGAAGATTGGGGACAGGGAGTGGGAAAATATTAATTGATGACACACAATTAAGTTTATAAATTAAATACAAACGGACGGTTACCAACATAGGGGTATACTTTACAGGGTATAATAAAAAATAAAAGAAAATCTCAGCATAAGGATTGTTAAGCACTTTACTTCAAAACTAGCTCACTTTCTGTGCAACATCCGTTCAACTGGCATAGTATAGAGTCAAAGTACCAAAAATAACGCCCCACATGTGGGAGATGGCTAATGGATAACGTTATCAACGCTATCACGGCGCTTACCACCCAACGATAAATAAAAAACGGGGGCTTTGCCCCCTGCTCGGAATGCTCGCCTACCCCCGGCTCGCATCGCTTGCGGTGGTGTGTAAAAGGGCTACAGTCGAGCCCACTCGACAGTTATATGCTCTCTACCCACATCTTCGCGGCAGTTGGATTTAATTATATCAATAAATAGTATTTTTTAAATACTTAAAAAACATCAATTCATACAGATGTGTCTCGTTCTCCCTGTTACATACATTTCAACGAACACAACATACCCTTTTACTTATTTTTTAAGAAACGGATATAATTATGTTATGTTATTATAACATTCACATAACACGTGTACCTGCTGTTACCCCCACCCCTCCAGACTCGACGAACCACGGCGTGCAAAGCGAAACTTATTTGCTTAATATATAATTAATTATCTTTAATATCTGATCGCAATGAAATTTTCAGCATACATCATAAACATGGTAATCTATACCGAAAAAGAATTTGAAATCTCTACATATTAAATTGACCTTGTAATTAAATATTTCAGCATTTATCGATTACAGGAAAATTGGGGGGAGTGGCAAAATTTTAAAGCAAACTTGATCTGCGTGCGCAACATATCAGTATTGTCACCAAATTTGGTAGCTCTAGCTCTTATAGTCTCTGATATCCAGGTGATTATATGCCCTCCATATATCATGTTTCCTCAAATATCTTCTCTGTTTATTAACCGATCTGAAATTTTCAGCATACCTCAGGACATGTCGCCCCATCCTGTGTGCCAAGTCTCAAGGCTATAGCTTTAAAATTGCTCTTGCTAATAGGTTTTATATTATTTACGTAGCCGGACGTGAGAGTGGCTAAATTTTAAAATAAACTTGATATGGGTCAACATCCCAGGAGTATTGCCACTACATTTGGTTGCTCTAAGTCTCAGAGATAAAGATGTTCAAAAATAGTGTACCATAATTGTCACGAATCTAATAGGCCCTATTAGCCATTTTTTGGGTACCGAGCTAATAAGTAGATTTGCAGAGCTAAGAGAGAGTGCGAGAAATGGGAGGAGGTCGTCAGTCACATGCTGATAGGCGGTATAGGCTATTTCCTTTTTTTTGTGCTGTGTGGCTGTTAACAAAGTTAAAATACAATTTTGGATGCTCGACTGCGTGCACAAAAACCGACTAAGTAAACAAATTGTGGTGGCAACACATGAGCGACGAGGCCCAAAGTTTTGTATATGTTTGGGTGTGTGTGTGTGGGTGTGTGTGTGTGTGTGTGGGTATGTGTGTGTTTGTGTGTGTGTGTTTGTGTGTGTCTGAAAGTGTTTGTAACAACAAACGAAAAATGAGCCCTAAAATATTAAATTAGTACGTACGCAATCCGATATGCCGCCAGGTGTCTTGCTCTGCTGTGATTTGACGAGTTGACGACGTTACTTTGAAATTCACAAGTTAAATATTTAACATAGTTGGCAAACAACGAATCTACAGAAATGTGTATTGTTAAATCTAAATAGAATGGGGTATTTCCTTTTGGTAAATATTGATGAATTTCTAACTGGCTGCTTTAAATCGATTTGTATGGGCCTAAAAGAATTCAAGATTGGTTTAAAATGTTTTGTTACGACCAGGACTTTAAAAATTTCACAGAATAAAGGGACCAGTTGTCCTTAAAACATAATTTTAAATTTTATGATATTAGAACTATGGTTTGGTGAAAACATTTTAGAATTGCCCATAGACTACGAATTTGGATTACCATTTTATGCAAAGAAATTCGATGCACCCTAAACTGCACTAAGTTATTTCAATCTGTTAAAAATAATGCATGTTAAGTGCAAAATCGTGTAATGTGAATTCGCCTCAGAGTTTGTCTCAGCCTCAATGTGATTTTTAGCTTAAGTGCAAATCTTAATAAAAGAAAATTCTTATTCAATAGAGTATTTGCACTACAACTGTCTTTTGCTAATATCTTCAATTTAACTTTTTGCTAGACTTTAAACTCAACAAAAATTTCATAAGATTGAAAGCTACAACTTAAAATTTGAAGATTTAATTTAAACATAAGAATCTTGTGCAAATTGCTATAAAAGCAATACGTAAAATTACAAATAATATTACATTTGTAGTATAATAAAGAAAATCTAAAAACACTAGAATTTAAGTTACGTCAAGTGTTCATTGGACATTTTTTATATACTTTTTTTGTGTCAGGAAATTTAGAAATCTAAAATTAAGTAGAAGACGTTACGCATAATTAAAGAAAAAGGTTTGGGCAGCTTCGTTTCTTTCGTATCAGCTAACACGGAATATTAAATAATATAAAGAAAAGAATAACGAAGAGTTGGCTTACAGTTGTTGGCAAATTCAAAACTTATTAAAACACAAAAGCGAGCAGTCCTGGCAGAACGCGTCGTCGCTTGTTTAATAATTTCAGAGCCTTTTGTCTTAGTTACAGAGCCTTTTGCCCAATTGTTGTCAGCTGCACTTAGCGGGCCATTCTCTTCTATTCTTTGGCTTTCAAGTAAAAAGTACGATTCACTTTTCAGTTTTAATTACTGACAAAGTTTAGCGCTGGTCTTAATGTGTTAAGCAGTGCAGTTAAAATAATTACGTATGCTACAAATCTATAAAATTTGTAAATTTAAAACTCAAAAGTCGGTCGATCATGTCAAGTATTATGGTATTGCATCCAATATAGTTGTAAAAGTTTGAAAATAAAGTCTTTGACCTAGCAACTTTACAAATTCAAAATGTTGTCGAGTCTGACATGGTTTTTTACAGCAGAATTAAACGTTTTAGAATCAAACTTAAAGTGTTGTTATATACAATATAAGGAGTTGATTAAAAAATAAAATTTGAGATTAAAAATTTGAATTCTCTAAATATAATATAGTATTTTCTAAATAAAACAAAATAAAATGCAGAATGAATTTATAGGTCAAACTATGATCAAAATGACATTCAGTTTAAAAATAGGTAAAGTTTCGCCAAAGTTATGACAGTTCAAAGTAAGTCCAGCCTCCGACTTAACAACTTTACAAGTCAAAATATTTTATAATTTTTACATGATTTTTAAAGAGAAATAAAAGGTGTCAGAACCAAGTTAAAAGTGTTGTATTATATACTATTTACGATATAAGAAGTTGATTAAAAGTGAAAACTTGAGAATTAGAATTTTAAATTTCTAAAATTTCAAAGGGGGGACCCTTACCATAAAAATCGAATTTCAGCAAAAAATAATTTTTTTTAAGAAATTAATAAAATTTGAATGCAGAATAAAAAAAGAGGCCAATCCTTGGCCAAAATAACATTCCGTTTGAAAATCGGTTCAGTTTTGACCAAATTATGAAAGTTTGAAGTTGGTCCGACTTTTGAATTTGAATTCTCTAAATATAATATAATATTTTCTAAATAAAACAAAATAAAATGCAGAATGAATTTAGAGGTCAAACTATGATCAAAATGACATTCAGTTTAAAAATAGGTAAAGTTTCGCCAAAGTTAAAACAGTTCAAAGTCCAGCCTCCGACTTAACAACTTTACAAGTCAAAAATAAAAGGTGTCAGAACCAAGGTAAAAGTGTTGTATTATATACTATTTACGATATAAGAAGTTGATTAAAAGTGAAAACTTGAGAATTAAAATTTTAAATTTCTAAAATTTCAAAGGGGGGACCCTTACCATAAAAATCGAATTTCAGCAAAAAATAATTTTTTTTAAGAAATTAATAAAATTTGAATGCAGAATGAAAAAAGAGGCCAATCCTTGGCCAAAATAACATTCCGTTTGAAAATCGGTTCAGTTTTGACCAAATTATGAAAGTTTGAAGTTGGTCCGACTTTGGATCTAGCACTTTATAAGTCAAAATTTTCGTTCAATTTCCCATGATTTTTGACAAGAAAATGAAATGTCTCAGAATCAAGTTTGAAGTGTTGTTTTATACTAATTATGATATAAGGAATTGATTAAAAGTGAAAACTTGAGAATTAAAATTTTAAATTTTCAAAATTTCAAAGGGGGGACCCTTACCATAAAAATCGAATTTCAGCAAAAAATAATTTTTTTTAAGAAATTAATAAAATTTGAATGCAGAATGAAAAAAAGAGGCCAATACTTGGCCAAAATGACATTCCGTTTGAAAATCGGTTCAGTTTTGACCAAATTATGAAAGTTTGAAGTTGGACAGACTTTGGATCTAGCACTTTATAAGTCAAAATTTTCGTTCAATTTCCCATGATATTTGACAAGAAAATGAAATGTCTCAGAATCAAGTTTGTAGTGTTGTCTTATACTAATTACGATATAAGGAATTGATTAAAAGTGAAAACTTGAGAATTAAAATTTTAAATTTTCAAAATTTTAAAGGGGGGACCCTTACCATAAAAATCGAATTTCAGCAAAAAATTATTTTTTTTAAGAAATTAATAAAATTTGAATGCAGAATGAAAAAAGAGGCCAATCCTTGGCCAAAATGACATTCCGTTTGAAAATCGGTTCAGTTTTGACCAAATTATGAAAGTTTGAAGTTGGTCAGACTTTGGATCTAGCACTTTATAAGTCAAAATTTTCGTTCAATTTCCCATGATTTTTGACAAGAAAATGAAATGTCTCAGAATCAAGTTTGAAGTGTTGTTTTATACTAATTATGATATAAGGAGTTGATTAAAAGTGAAAACTTTAGAATTAAAATTTTAAATTTTCAAAATTTCAAAGGGGGGACCCTTACCATAAAAATCGAATTTCAGCAAAAAATAATTTTATTTAAAAAATCAATAAAATTTGAATGCAGAATGAAAAAAGAGGCCAATCCTTGGCCAAAATGACATTCCGTTTGAAAATCGGTTCAGTTTTGACCAAATTATGAAAGTTTGAAGTTGGTCAGACTTTGGATCTAGTACTTAACAAGTCAAAATTTTCGTTCAATTTCCCATGATTTTTGACAAGAAAATGAAATGTCTCAGAATCAAGTTTGAAGTGTTGTTTTATACTAATTATGATATAAGGAGTTGATTAAAAGTGAAAACTTGAGAATTAAAATTTTAAATTTTCAAAATTTCAAAGGGGGGACCCTTACCATAAAAATCGAATTTCAGCAAAAAATAATTTTATTTAAAAAATCAATAAAATTTGAATGCAGAATGAAAAAAGAGGCCAATCCTTGGCCAAAATGACATTCCGTTTGAAAATCGGTTCAGTTTTGACCAAATTATGAAAGTTTGAAGTTGGTCAGACTTTGGATCTAGCACTTTATAAGTCAAAATTTTCGTTCAATTTCCCATGATTTTTGACAAGAAAATGAAATGTCTCAGAATCAAGTTTGAAGTGTTGTCTTATACTAATTACGATATAAGGAATTGATTAAAAGTGAAAACTTGAGAATTAAAATTTTAAATTTTCAAAATTTCAAAGGGGGGACCCTTACCATAAGAATCGAATTTCAGCAAAAAATAATTTTTTTTAAGAAATTAATAAAATTTGAATGCAGAATGAAAAAAGAGGCCAATCCTTGGCCAAAATGACATTCCGTTTGAAAATCGGTTCAGTTTTGACCAAATTATGGAAGTTTGAAGTTGGTCAGACTTTGGATCTAGTACTTAACAGGTCAAAATTTTCGTTCAATTTCCCATGATTTTTGACAAGAAAATGAAAGGTCTCAGAATCAAGTTTGAAGTGTTGTTTTATACTAATTATGATATAAGGAGTTGATTAAAAGTGAAAACTTGAGAATTAAAATTTTAAATTTTCAAAATTTCAAAGGGGGGACCCTTACCATAAAAATCGAATTTCAGCAAAAAATAATTTTTTTTAAGAAATTAATAAAATTTGAATGCAGAATGAAAAAAGAGGCCAATCCTTGGCCAAAATGACATTCCGTTTGAAAATCGGTTCAGTTTTGACCAAATTATGAAAGTTTGAAGTTGGTCAGACTTTGGATCTAGCACTTTATAAGTCAAAATTTTCGTTCAATTTCCCATGATTTTTGACAAGAAAATGAAATGTCTCAGAATCAAGTTTGTAGTGTTGTCTTATACTAATTACGATATAAGGAATTGATTAAAAGTGAAAACTTGAGAATTAAAATTTTAAATTTTCAAAATTTCAAAGGGGGGACCCTTACCATAAAAATCGAATTTCAGCAAAAAATTATTTTTTTTAAGAAATTAATAAAATTTGAATGCAGAATGAAAAAAGAGGCCAATCCTTGGCCAAAATGACATTCCGTTTGAAAATCGGTTCAGTTTTGACCAAATTATGAAAGTTTGAAGTTGGTCAGACTTTGGATCTAGCACTTTATAAGTCAAAATTTTCGTTCAATTTCCCATGATTTTTGACAAGAAAATGAAATGTCTCAGAATCAAGTTTGTAGTGTTGTCTTATACTAATTACGATATAAGGAATTGATTAAAAGTGAAAACTTGAGAATTAAAATTTTAAATTTTCAAAATTTCAAAGGGGGGACCCTTACCATAAAAATCGAATCGAAAAAATAATTTTTTTTAAGAAATTAATAAAATTTGAATGCAGAATGAAAAAAAGAGGCCAATCCTTGGCCAAAATGACATTCCGTTTGAAAATCGGTTCAGTTTTGACCAAATTATGAAAGTTTGAAGTTGGTCAGACTTTGGATCTAGCACTTTATAAGTCAAAATTTTCGTTCAATTTCCCATGATTTTTGACAAGAAAATGAAATGTCTCAGAATCAAGTTTGAAGTGTTGTTTTATACTAATTATGATATAAGGAGTTGATTAAAAGTGAAAACTTTAGAATTAAAATTTTAAATTTTCAAAATTTCAAAGGGGGGACCCTTACCATAAAAATCGAATTTCAGCAAAAAATAATTTTATTTAAAAAATCAATAAAATTTGAATGCAGAATGAAAAAAGAGGCCAATCCTTGGCCAAAATGACATTCCGTTTGAAAATCGGTTCAGTTTTGACCAAATTATGGAAGTTTGAAGTTGGTCAGACTTTGGATCTAGTACTTAACAAGTCAAAATTTTCGTTCAATTTCCCATGATTTTTGACAAGAAAATGAAAGGTCTCAGAATCAAGTTTGAAGTGTTGTTTTATACTAATTATGATATAAGGAGTTGATTAAAAGTGAAAACTTGAGAATTAAAATTTTAAATTTTCAAAATTTCAAAGGGGGGACCCTTACCATAAAAATCGAATTTCAGCAAAAAATAATTTTTTTTAAGAAATTAATAAAATTTGAATGCAGAATGAAAAAAGAGGCCAATCCTTGGCCAAAATGACATTCCGTTTGAAAATCGGTTCAGTTTTGACCAAATTATGAAAGTTTGAAGTTGGTCAGACTTTGGATCTAGCACTTTATAAGTCAAAATTTTCGTTCAATTTCCCATGATTTTTGACAAGAAAATGAAATGTCTCAGAATCAAGTTTGAAGTGTTGTTTTATACTAATTATGATATAAGGAGTTGATTAAAAGTGAAAACTTTAAATTTAAAATTTTAAATTTTCAAAATTTCAAAGGGGGGACCCTTACCATAAAAATCGAATTTCAGCAAAAAATAATTTTATTTAAAAAATCAATAAAATTTGAATGCAGAATGAAAAAAGAGGCCAATCCTTGGCCAAAATGACATTCCGTTTGAAAATCGGTTCAGTTTTGACCAAATTATGAAAGTTTGAAGTTGGTCAGACTTTGGATCTAGCACTTTATAAGTCAAAATTTTCGTTCAATTTCCCATGATTTTTGACAAGAAAATGAAATGTCTCAGAATCAAGTTTGAAGTGTTGTTTTATACTAATTATGATATAAGGAGTTGATTAAAAGTGAAAACTTGAGAATTAAAATTTTAAATTTTCAAAATTTCAAAGGGGGGACCCTTACCATAAAAATCGAATTTCAGCAAAAAATAATTTTTTTTAAGAAATTAATAAAATTTGAATGCAGAATGAAAAAAGAGGCCAATCCTTGGCCAAAATGACATTCCGTTTGAAAATCGGTTCAGTTTTGACCAAATTATGAAAGTTTGAAGTTGGTCAGACTTTGGATCTAGCACTTTATAAGTCAAAATTTTCGTTCAATTTCCCATGATTTTTGACAAGAAAATGAAATGTCTCAGAATCAAGTTTGTAGTGTTGTCTTATACTAATTACGATATAAGGAATTGATTAAAAGTGAAAACTTGAGAATTAAAATTTTAAATTTTCAAAATTTCAAAGGGGGGACCCTTACCATAAAAATCGAATTTCAGCAAAAAATTATTTTTTTTAAGAAATTAATAAAATTTGAATGCAGAATGAAAAAAGAGGCCAATCCTTGGCCAAAATGACATTCCGTTTGAAAATCGGTTCAGTTTTGACCAAATTATGAAAGTTTGAAGTTGGTCAGACTTTGGATCTAGCACTTTATAAGTCAAAATTTTCGTTCAATTTCCCATGATTTTTGACAAGAAAATGAAATGTCTCAGAATCAAGTTTGTAGTGTTGTCTTATACTAATTACGATATAAGGAATTGATTAAAAGTGAAAACTTGAGAATTAAAATTTTAAATTTTCAAAATTTCAAAGGGGGGACCCTTACCATAAAAATCGAATCGAAAAAATAATTTTTTTTAAGAAATTAATAAAATTTGAATGCAGAATGAAAAAAAGAGGCCAATCCTTGGCCAAAATGACATTCCGTTTGAAAATCGGTTCAGTTTTGACCAAATTATGAAAGTTTGAAGTTGGTCAGACTTTGGATCTAGCACTTTATAAGTCAAAATTTTCGTTCAATTTCCCATGATTTTTGACAAGAAAATGAAATGTCTCAGAATCAAGTTTGAAGTGTTGTTTTATACTAATTATGATATAAGGAGTTGATTAAAAGTGAAAACTTTAGAATTAAAATTTTAAATTTTCAAAATTTCAAAGGGGGGACCCTTACCATAAAAATCGAATTTCAGCAAAAAATAATTTTATTTAAAAAATCAATAAAATTTGAATGCAGAATGAAAAAAGAGGCCAATCCTTGGCCAAAATGACATTCCGTTTGAAAATCGGTTCAGTTTTGACCAAATTATGGAAGTTTGAAGTTGGTCAGACTTTGGATCTAGTACTTAACAAGTCAAAATTTTCGTTCAATTTCCCATGATTTTTGACAAGAAAATGAAAGGTCTCAGAATCAAGTTTGAAGTGTTGTTTTATACTAATTATGATATAAGGAGTTGATTAAAAGTGAAAACTTGAGAATTAAAATTTTAAATTTTCAAAATTTCAAAGGGGGGACCCTTACCATAAAAATCGAATTTCAGCAAAAAATAATTTTTTTTAAGAAATTAATAAAATTTGAATGCAGAATGAAAAAAGAGGCCAATCCTTGGCCAAAATGACATTCCGTTTGAAAATCGGTTCAGTTTTGACCAAATTATGAAAGTTTGAAGTTGGTCAGACTTTGGATCTAGCACTTTATAAGTCAAAATTTTCGTTCAATTTCCCATGATTTTTGACAAGAAAATGAAATGTCTCAGAATCAAGTTTGTAGTGTTGTCTTATACTAATTACGATATAAGGAATTGATTAAAAGTGAAAACTTGAGAATTAAAATTTTAAATTTTCAAAATTTCAAAGGGGGGACCCTTACCATAAGAATCGAATTTCAGCAAAAAATAATTTTTTTTAAGAAATTAATAAAATTTGAATGCAGAATGAAAAAAAGAGGCCAATACTTGGCCAAAATGACATTCCGTTTGAAAATCGGTTCAGTTTTGACCAAATTATGAAAGTTTGAAGTTGGTCAGACTTTGGATCTAGCACTTTATAAGTCAAAATTTTCGTTCAATTTCCCATGATTTTTGACAAGAAAATGAAATGTCTCAGAATCAAGTTTGAAGTGTTGTTTTATACTAATTATGATATAAGGAGTTGATTAAAAGTGAAAACTTTAAATTTAAAATTTTAAATTTTCAAAATTTCAAAGGGGGGACCCTTACCATAAAAATCGAATTTCAGCAAAAAATAATTTTATTTAAAAAATCAATAAAATTTGAATGCAGAATGAAAAAAGAGGCCAATCCTTGGCCAAAATGACATTCCGTTTGAAAATCGGTTCAGTTTTGACCAAATTATGAAAGTTTGAAGTTGGTCAGACTTTGGATCTAGCACTTTATAAGTCAAAATTTTCGTTCAATTTCCCATGATTTTTGACAAGAAAATGAAATGTCTCAGAATCAAGTTTGAAGTGTTGTTTTATACTAATTATGATATAAGGAGTTGATTAAAAGTGAAAACTTGAGAATTAAAATTTTAAATTTTCAAAATTTCAAAGGGGGGACCCTTACCATAAAAATCGAATTTCAGCAAAAAATAATTTTATTTAAAAAATCAATAAAATTTGAATGCAGAATGAAAAAAGAGGCCAATCCTTGGCCAAAATGACATTCCGTTTGAAAATCGGTTCAGTTTTGACCAAATTATGAAAGTTTGAAGTTGGTCAGACTTTGGATCTAGCACTTTATAAGTCAAAATTTTCGTTCAATTTCCCATGATTTTTGACAAGAAAATGAAATGTCTCAGAATCAAGTTTGAAGTGTTGTTTTATACTAATTATGATATAAGGAGTTGATTAAAAGTGAAAACTTTAAATTAAAATTTTAAATTTTCAAAATTTCAAAGGGGGGACCCTTACCATAAAAATCGAATTTCAGCAAAAAATAATTTTATTTAAAAAATCAATAAAATTTGAATGTAGAATGAAAAAAGAGGCCAAACCATGGCCAAAATGACATTCCGTTTGAAAATCGGTTCAGTTTTGACCAAATTATGAAAGTTTGAAGTTGGTCAGACTTTGGATCTAGTACTTAACAAGTCAAAATTTTCGTTCAATTTCAAGTCAAAAGTGAAAGGTGTTGATACAATATAAGGAGTTGATTAATAATAATAACTTGAGATTTAAAATCTTGAATTTGCATGTGTAGTATGCAACATTGTCAATTAGTCGATAGTTGTTGTTTCCGCGATATTGAGTAAGTTACATAGGTTTTTTTTAGCACAGGGTATTTCGTAGACCATGTAATGTCGACAGCACTTTTTTTTAATTGTTTGAGAAGTTTTAATTAAACCTTTAGTAGCTTTCGTTGTACTGTTTGTTCAAAGAATTTGTAAATAAATAATTCACATGTCCTTGATTAAATTACGTGTTAAGCATTGCAATGTGAATTGTAATTTGTCCTTTTTGTGTGAGTGGCTCTGCTCAACAGACTCATTTTAACGCCGTTTCTAATGGCGCCGAGTTGCTTGCCAGCAGGAAAAGGAACAAATGAGAAAAAATACAAATTCGGAAAATATAAGTATGTATACTTTGCAGCAACAATTGAAGAGGAAGACAAAGCAGAGGCGGAAAAGTCGCATAGCAACAGTCATTCACATATTATACACACTTACATATATACACAAAAAGACATTAGGTTGTTGTTTTTTGTTGTTTCTTTAAGCAAATACGGCCACCGCCCTCAGCTTTTGGCTTTTGGCTTCTGCCAAGCATAAATAAGGCCATATGCTTTCTAGGAGAAACATTATCCACATCGCATTTTGGCAAAAGAGCCCAGTCAAACAAGCATTGAGCTATCACAGTGAGCACAAGGACCAACCAGCCAGCCTGTGACCAGTCATTCTTTCAATCATTCATGTCGTCATTCAAACAGCAGTTGACGGCAGCTGTATTAAGGAAAGCCAAGAGACCCTTCTTTGCTGTTGTTGTCATTGATGTTTTAAACATCATTTAAGTAAAGTGAATATGTTTGTTTTTCATTTTCTAGTTCCTTTGGCGGGCATCTGCGTTATACGACCAGTTTAATCCTAAATATACAAGAGTACATAAGCCTTTTTTAAAATAGTTTGTAATAATGTCGCAAACACGACACGCGCGAAACTAGCACGGTATGTATACACCATCATTATCTAGAAAAAACAACCAATTTGGTTGGAATATATAAGACTAAAACTAAAAAGTTTTTCCAACTAAAAATTGATTCTCTACTGATCGGTTCTATGACAGCTATATGTTCTAGTGGAAAGATTTGAGCCAACTTCGGTCATGATGTTAAAGACAAAACTTCAGACACCTTAAAAAAACCAAACTTCAGACGTCTTAAAAAAAAATGATACATTGGTCTGACTCAAAAAAAAATAAAAAATAAACAAAACAACTTGATCTGCCTGAAATATGGAGAAATTGATATATCGACTCGGCTGATCAAGAATAAATATACTTTATAGAGTCTGATACGCCAGCTTTTGCATGCTTGCACGTTTTTTTTTAACAAGCTTAATCGACCCCTGTATTTTAATTTAAGTACGGGGTTTTTTTTTTTTAAATAGTGGTGACCATGATAGCAAATCATCAATAAAGACTGGCAATCGAATGAACTTTGTTTTACTAGCACTTTCCTATCGCTATGGTCGAGATAATCGACAATTTGTACCACGAGTCGCATCCTCGCGTTCGGTTCTGGATGCTGGATGATTCCTATTGTTGCACGGTAAGCAAACAAATTGAATTTAAATGGTTGTCAGCAACAGAAATTAGTTTTGCTTTTTGAGTTTTCTGAAATAGACGGAGAGTCCTGGGTAAGTGGGTTGTTGGGGAGTCGATGAAGATAGAGTGACTAAGTGACAGCAAAGAAAATAGCGCACACAGCTTACAAATTATGAGATCGAAATAATGTACAGAATTTGATAATATTGGAGTCCCTATAATTAAAAGATGAAACATAGATTGAACATTGCTAAGAAAACAAGCATGATTTGTAAAAGATTTTATCAGATCTATGTATCCTAGACATACTATTTGTAGAAAATTGTACTTGTACGACAACGGAAAATTTTTTTTATTTATTTTTTTCATTTGAATTTAAAACATTTTTCTATTTCTTATACAATTATTTAAAATATGAAATTTATATTTTTTATTTATTTTTTTCATTTGAATTTAAAACATTTTTCTATTTCTTACACAATTATTTAAAATATGAAATTTATACAAATATGTATTAAATCATACTATTTAAAGTCGGCCATTATTTTTAAAAATGCATACTCGGACATCAAAGTCAATTCCTCTATAAAACATATTTCTGGCTATGTGAATAATAAAAAATCACCACCAGGCTGGCGAATTAAGACAAAGCAAACTGGAAGAAATACAAACATAATGATAATGGGCATCCAGAAGGAGAGTCTTTTATGAGTGAATAATATGGGACACGTTGAATTCCAGGCTGCAAATAATATATATGAACATTATACACATATATTGTGATAAAAGCTGAAAAATAAGTTAATGCTCTGTGTAAAGATACTTAACATCAGTGCTAAAATTTGTATATTGACATATCTTTAATGCCGCAGTATTTTAAAGCCGACAACAAAATTTAAGAGATAGGAAGCCTTACAAAGGTTTCTTGTATAAGTGCTACATTTATTTGATAATAGGCCGTATTTGTGCGTTATGTTTTCATGTTTTAATAATAAAGCATTTTAATAGATCCTGCGCGTGAATTGGCTTCAGACAAGACCATTCTATGTACTTTATCTTTTTGCTTTGATACTCTTTTATTATACTGCGACCCACGAATCTGAAATGAGTTAAATTAATTTGCAAATTAGCTGTCCTATGACACAAGTAAAGTTAAAAGAACTTCACTTTAATTCTATTTCTTGGGATTGGACATAAAATCAATTTTTTTCATTTAAGAGACTAGTAAAATTTTCTATACTCGTGAAAATAACTTTGAATAATTGGGTTCTGCTGAGTGCTAGTTGCAGCATATGTATAGCTAATGCATTAATCATAAAATGAGATACTAAGTTGAGTTGGACAAAACTGATAGATAGTAGTTTTTAAGCACTACTTTAACTACATCTAGTACATCTTCTCGCCAATTGAACTTATTTTATCACTCGTGCTCTATTTCTTTACTAATTTTCAATTGTCAAATCCACTGCAGTATTCAACCTTGGCAACAACAATGTACAATCCGCATGGCTTGAAGGCAACTTCCGACAGACATATAAGTAAGTACATATATATATTTTTTCCTTTGTTGTCTGTATGTTGTGTGTTCGTCGACATACCATCACACTTTCAATAGCACTTTCCATTGACACCAAAACCAAACTGTGGTCTTACCCATTCTTCTCCCCTTTGACCAATAGAAAAAAGGAGCAAAAATGGTAACGACAGCTTCTCTCTGGTACTGGACTGGTCTGGTACACTAATAAAAATATGCTATCCTACAATTATATACGATCGTACTTGCATTTACAATTTTGCTACATACAGTTCAAGTTTTCTGCAGTTTAAGTAAATTAGGTTTAAGATGTCTTATTATTATATAATTTTTATTTCAATTATCTTTTATTTCGAACCGAGCCTTCGAAATATGTCAAACTTAGACAACTTTTGAGTTTGCACATGAATATTCCCAGCATAAGTTCAGAAATCTTGACTTTATTCTGAGTGTACTCGTACTGGGAGGACCAAACGCGAGTGAGAGCTAACAGCAATTTGTAACGATAATTGTGTGTATTTTTCAGTGACAATAACGTTGAATGTTGATGAGTTTGCCTGTGTGCCTGTCTGGCGACGACTGGTAGACCGGTCGAGCGGTACAGTCATAGTCCACATGTATTCCGTACGCAGTGGCCACATCTCAGTTCATGGACGTCATTCTCGTATCTCGATGCCATAAGAGAGACGCGCTAGCTACGTCTATCCAAAGTAGTGTCCACATGCTGTTGTTGCCTCTGATGTAGTTTGAGTGCCTAAATGACAAACATTTTTAAGCTGAGTGAGCGCAACGACTTTTTTTTACCAACCGGATCAAAAAATGTTCTAAATTATGGCCGCCAAAGCGGACATGCAGTCATTGTCAAAAATGTTTCTGGTGTACAGGCTTAAGTGCGAACACCATTTAAGGTTGGAAAGTTTCTGTGATTCGACAAAGATAAAAGGGCTGTAGTAGATAGTTTTAAGGCAAATATTACAAATGATTTTAAATCACTTTTATGATAATCTAAAAAAAAACCAAGATTTCTAAAATCAAGCAAAATATTTAAATTAATTACCATATAATAATGGTGTATTTTGTTGATTAGCGACCTTTCAAAATATGAACAATGCGACAATGAAAAATAAATATCCCAAAACAAAACGTACTTGATTTTAGTACGAAACGTTCTCATTATCAACTTTCTTTTAATCTTGAAAAAAACTATATTAAGTAAAAAAAATCTTTAACTAGTTTAGTAAAAATAACTGTTGTTTCTGGAGGTATCTTACCGAGACTCACGGATTATATATTTGCACTGGTCTTATATATTCTGACTATGTTTGGTGAAAATCGGACTACTATTTCGGACAGCTGTTATAGAAAATGAAAGTAAGAATTCTAAGTTTAAGATCGATTCATACTTAATTCAAGATTTTTAGTACACAGAAATCTTACAATTTTAAGATTAATACGGTGTAAATTCAAGTACGTACGTACCTAATTTTAGGATGGCATTTTTTTCTGAGTGTACATATACTATGTACATTGTACAAGGCTATATTTATAAATTTATTGTCTCTCTTAGTCCTTTAATTTTAGACTCTTTTTAGCTAAAAAAAAAGTAGGTGAATTCAACAAAACACTGGCTTTTAAAACATTTTCTTCTTTTTTAATGATTTAGAAGCCGGGTTGGCAAGCAGCTTTACAATTTGTTGCTTCTTTTCATACTCATGGCACATTTGCTTTTTTACGGCTTTTTGATGTTGGACTTCTTTTTATATTTTTGCTCGTGAATGTGAGTATACAATTCATCTGCACTTCAACACCGCATGGTTACTCGTAATTTTCTATGCAAACACTGAGGCAAGTTACCTCTTCGGGGTGGCACGTACACATTTTTGTTTGACAATATCTATGACGTGTTTACTTGAAGCTTTTAACCCTATACAAGCCTATAAGCCTACATATAAACAAGTGAGTCACTAGCAAACAATTAAAGTTATGTATTATATATACTTCTTTTTTAACACAAGCTTGTCGGCTTTTTATATCCTTTTAAGCATTCGGTAAACTCCAGTAACAACCAGTGGTCTTTGATTTTTTCCTTAAAATCAGCATAGAGTCTAGAAAAATAAAATCTAATCAAAAATCATTCTGGATATATGCAATATTGCATAGATTTTTTCCTTAAGCAATGCATTCCATAATTACACATATCCAAGCCCAGAGCAAAGTTTCTAATGTGTAATCAGTTGAAATTTGGATGGGATTTTCCCAACGGAAGTGAAGAATTGGTTAAGCTTGAAATTCCAGACAAAAACTGTTGCCAAGTTACACATTTAACCCAGGTATTTGAGCAAAATTTGTAAGCCAAAATGATTGCGGCATTCAGTTTTGAGCGTCAAATGAGTGTGGATATTGAGTGCATAACAGCAGGCAAATAAATCAACGTCATCATCATCATAAGGAGCAGGACTCACATGAGTACGGCCAATGCCAAAGGACTGCAGCAGGCAACAAAGTTAAAGGACGTACACAGAGAAAATCTCCTGCATGGCAGCCGTAAAGCAGCCACCGAAATATAAAAGCAATAAAATAAGTTTAATGGGTCGTAAATGTAAAAATTATGCCAAATATAAAAAACAAGCTATAGTACCCAGTTGTGAGCTCACGACTATTAAATACCCTAACAGCCAAAATGCCTAGCTTTTCTATTATGCGAGTTGTTCTGTATTTGTGGCCTTAAGATTTTATTGATATGAATATTAATTTATTTAAAATTTAATTCAATTCATTTAAAAAAAAAAAAATCACAACTTGCTGTATTTTGTTGAGCACCTTTGGCCCGAAGGAATACTCAGGTCGGCGATTACGGCCAGACGATTTGCAGTTTTTCGTTCCTTTTTAAATTTAAAAATGTATATTTCTTGCTATAAAAATCTTTGATGCGTTAAGACATAGTCGGTTACTAAATATGTCCCGAAATTGCGAAATACAATCGAAGGCGTTGGAAAGGCCTTAATCCAGTTGTATTTTATCTTTAATCTGGCTGGTCAGCACCCCATTCGTGTTTCTAAATGTCGCATAGAATTTGAACATTTTAAATTAAAAAATTATTAAATATACTGATACGACTGCGATATATTTAATGATCCCAATCTCACTGATGCCCAATTTACTCCAGAGATGGTGCAGATAATGTTATTTACCAAGTCGCAGGGGAATGTCTCACAGTTTACCCCTTTTTAATGCCCTACGACTTTGATGATTTAACTAAAGGGTAAATCTTGGTCAAGCACAGTGGACTGCAGTTTTTCTTACATATTAACAACATATATTTTAAATCTTTAAATGCGCATTCAAATAAACAAATTGTCGCCTCGTGCTTTGGAATCGTTGATCTGATTCTTTTATTTATTATCGTGACAGTCATAATGTGACTTTCAATACAACCTTATATATTTATTAATATAAACATAAATACAATTGCTTTTGAGTGACGAAGATTTTTTCATTTTCGCTTAAATGTTCAAAAGCTTAAATTCTGCCGCTTAAGATATTTTGGAGTGTTTTATTAGATCAAAAAGGTATCCACGTGTATATATTCAAACATAATAAAGAAAGCCAAAGAATCAACAAATATTTGGAATTGCCCACTTAAGATGCCTCTTACTAATTGACTTAAATTTGTAGAGCTTTAGTTTTTATCTAACATTTAAAGCACTGGGTTCTTTAACTAAATTTATTGTATTGCCAGTGAGCAATGGAACAGACCATTATATAAGTATATGCTTTATCGATAATGGCTCATCTTAATTTTGTGACCAGTGCAATACTTATCTGTGCACTTGTGCATGGCTAAAAGCAGTTATCGTGACACTGGCAACGGAAATCTCATTGTAACAAGGACTGAAGTTCAACTCAAAGGTTTTGATTCGCTTTAGTTTCTTGTCTCTATGCATAGCAGCAATTCAAAAATCGCTTACGGCCACGCCACTGTCATAAAATCAAGCATCATCATCAGAGTCACCATCATCATTGTCATCATCATCAGCAGCAGGAACAGAAGTAGAAGTAGAAAATTTCCCAGTCTTTGCTTTCTTTTTTCTACCTGTCGCTTCGTGCCATTTTCCCGTTTGGCTATGCTTGGTTCTCTTGCGGAGGCTATCATAATTTGTTTTTTTTTTTTATCTTAAAATGTGGAATTTCTGACCCAACAAAAATTTAACATTGGTGAGATAGTACTGTGTGCGCATATTCATCTATTTTAGACACTGCTTTTTAAATTCATAAACTGTTTAGATAAAATGTGACATAAGCGCTTCTTTTTGTCTTATGCAGTAAATCTACTTGAATTAGCTAAATGGAACACATGTATCTTGATAATATTACACCCAATTGATAAATTTTTTAATAAATTAATTCTTTAATTGGTCCGATACTTACTTACAAAACTGATGAAAATCTGTATAGATTGGACTCCATAAAAACGGTAGATGCAACTAATTTGATTGTATAATTGTAACAATAGCTTTTACTCGGATTTCTCAACTAATAGATACCCATTATTTATCACTTACTAATGTCAAAGTTAGAATAAATGTTATTTTTAGTTGATCGTTTAATGTTTCGTGATTGGAATTAAATTAAATATGAGATAGTTAATGGACACGCTTTGGTTATTTTGGATGATTCAACTTAATGGAGGCTTTGCTTAGTCTCATACTTCATGATTTTACAAGGAATTAAAATGGCTATAGTTAAATGAATGATAGCAACAACCGTAAACACGTTGAACGCCGGCTAACAAGAATCACAGAAAGACAATGGGAATGCAATAACAACAATCAACCGACAAAAACATACAGGATATGGGCGGGCAAAGTTTGAAGTGTGCATCTAGCTGCCAAATACCTACATTAGGGTGCATCGATTTGTATGGGCAAAATAGAAACAAAGAATCATTGTCCTTAAAACATTATTTTTGTCCATGCAAGGACTAAAAACACAAGAGCTTTAAGCTGAAAAAGCGTGGAATAGAAATTGACTTAAGAACAATAATTTTTTTTTGAAAACATTTTAGAATTCAGCGTAGATTTCGAATTTGGGTTAAAATTTTGTGAAAAAAATCAATGCCCTCTAACATACATATTAAAATATACACTGTACATATTAGAGCAGTTCAGTTTTGATACCCTGTATCAATTGCACTAAAGTTTAAGATGCATATAGTAAAATTTTGCAAAAAGTTTGCATTAAAATATCTTTTGTGTATAAATAAATTATACTCGCATTAACAACAACTAATTTCTATATTGAAGTATCTCTCCAAAAATGTAAAAAGATCAAGTCGCAGATCCAAAAGTTTTTATCCAATATAAAAGAATCTTTTTCAAATTCCAAATAGATAAAATGCGCGCCTATCTAATTGGAGATTATAAGTACCTATAACAAACAGTCTACTCGTTGATAGCTGCTGCTCATGTCATACATGTGCAACAGCAACAACAATAACCATTACATGGCAAAAGCAACTGCAACAGCAACTGCAACAGTCATTGTGACCACAAAATGGAGATCAAAATTGAACATGCAAAAATCTAAGTGAATCTTATAAAACGTGCCAAACGGAAACAGAACAGAAAAAGACCAGGATTAGGTCGAAGCCAATTTTTGGACAGAAATCCAAGGACGAGTGCTGCTTATGCGAAAGGCAGTAGAATAAAAAGCTTAATCAAATATTCTTTTTAGCCCAATATCCTAACAGGACCAGAAATATAAAAAAATTAAATAACAGGAGCAATTTTGAATCTACAGCTTTGACATTTGACACATGGAATGTGTGTTTTTTAGAAAAATTGTTTCAAAAATTGTAGGGACGTTTATTAATACGTAAAAATATCAATTTTTTATTTTTAACAATGCACCATAAAGAACTGAGGGTAAATGTGCTGGGAAGGGGCAAAGTCATAACCAATCTCAACAACAATATAATGCCATTCAATAATAATAAAAGTGATGGCGAGGCTTCATTGGGAGTTGAGTTATATAAACCGAAAATACCATCATCATCAAAAAATGCTCAATCAATGTGGCTGCTCTGTATCAAGTATGCAAAAGTGCAACAACTCACTCATACTTAAACTATATTCGTAACTACTGTTATAAGATATGAAATTGATTGCACACCTAGGGCAGCCCTAGGTACTATTATTATTGTGGTTTTTGTGCCGTAAACTACATGACAACGTCTTGCAGAAAACTTTTCAAGTAGCCGCATAGTCTTTTAATTTACGATGCAGTACGATCAACACAGCAAAAAAAAAAATCAAAACTAAAGCAGAAACAGTAACAGAATCAAACCAAGGCCTGGCATATCTGAAAGCGCAGGCAGGAAATAGCACTGGGGAGGGAGGGGAAGGGAAGGGGTTCAAACATTGGTCTGGGGTAGTGAGATACATTTGCTAACTGCCATCGGCTACCGGAAACTGAGTACTGCATGAAGAAGAAGATGCGGCAACAGTTAAAGAAATGGAAACAGCCAAGACACTAGAAGCAAAAAGAAGAACAAGCAGCCGCCTTGTTGCCTGCCTTTAATTTCGCGCCCTAGAGTCCTGTGCTTAGGCTTAAAACGCCCACATACACTGTATACCAACTACCCACAAATACACACAGAAAGAGAGAGACAGAGAGAGAGGAGAAAAGAGAGCCACTTGCCGGTGGCGTAAATTTAATAGACTGCAACAGTCTCAAGTTGCAAAGTTGATTTGCCAGCGGTCGCTGCTTCATCCTGTCAGCGTTCAGCACTAACTTTATATGCTATACTCGGACCGAGCTTTGGTCGGCCTGATAACATGGCTCTCATCGTCATATTCATTTTGTGCCCAGTATTCAAAGAATACACAGGCTATTAAGTTTGTTACATTGTCTCTCCTATATCTCAGAGCTGATAATCTCCTATGATGTTAATTTAGAATTTAATCAAGATTCCATTAACCCTGAAAAATGGAATACATCGAATATTAGAAACTATCTTGAAGCTACATCAAAGATTCTTCAAGCTCTTATATGAAATGTAAACTTTAGCTTAAGTCTAGTGCTTCGTACCTTATTTTTGTATTCATTAAATTTGTATTTAACCTTTTGTTTATAGATTTCATTTAATTACTGGGCATCTCACAATCGAGTCTCTCGAATGTAGCGTTTTTACTTGTTATATTTTTTCTTTTTGTATTCTATAGTTTTCTATTTGGATGGTGTTTCGACTGGGCAGTTTTCTTGGCCAGGAATACAGCTAGTCCTCAGCAATCCCACAGGGTCTGGTAACACTAAACTGCATACGAGCCGAACCGAGCCCAGCGCCAAAGCTCAACAAAGGGGGTGTACTTTGTGGGTGTATAGTTAGGCATAAGGCATTATGCCGGCTTTGCACTTTGCTCTTGTTTCGTTCAATGAAATTTATGTTCAAATTTCATGAAAAGAACTTGTTTTCCTGCCGCTCTACGTTTTCCTAAATGTTTGCCAACCAAAGTATACGTGGGTGTTCGGTTTTTATGTGTACATTTGATGGGCGCCTTGGCTTTTTAAACATTAACCTCAAGCGCCTTTAGGGACGCCAGCCTGTTGGTCCGCAGTTTTCTAAAAATAATAAAATTACCATAATTAGTATGTTGATATACGATGAAAGTTTTATAAGCTGATTTATATGATACGCTCTAAAGTTTTCATTTTAGTTGCAAGCTGATTTCTTCAGCATTTTAACGAAACTCAACTCATACCGATGGGTATTATAACTTTTCAAAGATATGTAATTGCAAGGTAGAAAAATTAAAACTTTTTTTTAAGATAATTGGCGGATACTTTCAGCTGTGCAATTATTTAGATATCATAATATATTTATATTGAAATGAAATTAAGCTGAGGGTAATAGTGCTTTAATTTTTTTGAAAATAGTTAGTAATTAAAAATTAAGCAGCGTTCTTAAAAGTCAAGAAGATTTATCTAAATATACCTTAAATTACAGACTTATTTGCACTAGCATTGCTAACAATGTGAGAAATCACCCCAATGCTTGACAGTTTGTGGTCGATATACTCGTAAGTACAATCATTGCAGTACTTGTTACTTTTCCCAGTAAAAATTCCAATATGTCCTTTAAATGTTCAATAAAATCTTACCGCATTTCGAAACAGACATGTATTAAATGTGTATTTGTAGCCTGAGTGCAAAGCAAAGTGCTCCAAATATACAGTATAGTAGAATACAGTACTTTGGTAATAGGGAATTTTTTCGGAACATTAACTGCTGTCTGTTGCCATTATCCCTAACTAGCAACCAATTGCAGTGAAACAGGTCCATAGCGTTCTTAGGCAACTCGATGGCTTTTCAAACGCTTGTTAAAAAGAAGCAATCGGAGAAGCAAAGACAGCAAAGGAGCTGAGTTAAGTCAACTTGTAGTAGTCAAGTCAGCTAGTACTCTTTCAAAGGTTAAATGATGCAGTTACAACAAATTACGCAAGAATGCCAAAATCTGCTGCAAAAAGGGGAAAATGATGTGTGACGGAATTGCAACTAAGAGGCGATTTATTATAAACATCGGCAATGAAGTGAAACGCTTCAAAATCAAATTTAAATTGTCCTTCTACCCTAATTTGGGCATCAGGAATTGATTGAAAGTGAATGAACGCATGAGAATCGGGGTAGTTCTGACAAAGTAATGCAAGTTTGAAGTCTGGAAAGACTTTGGACAGACAATTTTACAAGAAAAATGAGTGGTCAGTATGGTCATGATTTTTTTAGAAAACTAAATAAAATTTCTAAAGATTAAAATTTTTCAAAACTTTCTGTTCATAAAAGTCATAAATTTTAAATAATTATGAGAGCTCGAACCTGGAAAATTTTAAAGGATAAGAGTGGATAACATACAAAACTATGAAAAAATAATTTAATGAAAAAAGAAAGCTGTTCACCAACATCTATTGTGACTAATCCTTGGCATATATGCGCAAACGGATGTAATATCGTCGTATATTGCAGCGACTGTGTCTATGTACCGAAGTGCCTTTTTCACAGGGCATTCTCTTTGGCTTGAAGAATGTGAGCCCATTTTTGATTGAGCAAAGACAGAAACTGTGGTTGTATATGTGTTTGTGCATAAAAAATTTTATAGCAGCAGTATGAAGAAGGCGGAAAATTAACCCGAATCTTCCCAGCGTTACCATATGGTAACAAGCAATAGGCATTTACTAAAACTTAATTTTTAGACAACATATTAACGTTAGATTAACTTTTATAAGATATTCTAAGAGTAAATTGTTGTCTCTAACTGATAAAAAGTTGATTGAAACAATCTCTTGAAGTTAGCTGATCGAAAAATGAGCTTTAAGTTGCTCATTATATTCTGCAGTGCAAAAAAACGGCATTTGGCAATTCGTCGCAAGTAAACTTAAACCGTTTGACTAAATTTAGTACTGAACTATATGCAATGCACACATCATTAGAAAGCTAAACGAGTGCTCTTTTTAATTATGAAACAAATTTTAAATAAAAAACACTTTTTTAAAGTTAATTTACGCTTTTTATTTTCGTGTTACCATATGGTAACGCTGGGAAGTACAGGGTACAGGTTTTTTCCATACATTTTTTCGCTTTTAGGTACTGTTTTGTTCATAAAAAATGATTGCTCCTATGGCAGCTATATGATATAGTGGTCCGATTTGAACCAAATTTGGTCAGGATGTGTAGCAACATATAAGTCACATATTCCAAGAGTTTGGTTGAGATATCTCAGAATAGAAAAAAGTTTTTCATACTAAAGGTGAATTTGACCCCGATTGTTCCTATGACAGTTGTGTTATATATACGATATACTGCACCGATTTGACCCAAGTTTGGTCCTATATATCAAGGAAGAGCCCCCCTGTTGGATTAAGTTGTATTTATTAGACTTTTTCTCAAACATTTGTATTTTGAAGCATTAAGAAAACCTGTACCCTGTACTTCCCAGCGTTACCATATGGTAACAGCCGAAAAAATGGTCCTGTCGATTATCCTGACGAGGACGAACAAAATAAATGTGTTTTTCGGATTCAGCGAACTCAAATTTATCAGCCCTGAAATTTTCATTAAGAAATTCAAAAAAATGTTGCTCAGGACGATTCGGGTTAAAGCTGGAATAGCTAAAGTGGCAAACGAAATATTTATAAAGAAATAATTGTCACACGTTGCTTGTAGTATATTATATCCTTTGGTAAGTTATAAAAACCACTTAACTAGGCAAAATTAATTATTTAGTAATATAAATCATTTTATCGATGAAGGGAGACAAAAAAAATAGCAAAAATTACACGGACGTACTCATAAATATTCATTGTACGTTAAATTTTAAATATGTTTATCCCTCGAATAGAAATGCAGTCTAAGCTCCACTGCCTGTGCCCGTCTTTCAGTTGCAGGATAAACCCAACGATGGTAACCAAAAGGCCGAAAAGAAAATTATAATTGCTTACGTGAAAATATACATATACTACATATATATAAATATATTTATATATATATATATATATATATGTGTGAGTACCGTATATATGTGTTTCGCCGAAGGCTACTGGACGACGGTTTGTGTTAACCAGTTTTAGGTAGTCAGATTGCAAGACCATGAAATTAATTTTAATTTTGCAATCTTGGCTAATTTCTCGAGCCCATAAAAGCGGAAGTGTACAAACTAGAAAACACAAAGGTAAAAAGGGAGATCGCTATCGTGGTCAATAGATACAAACAAATAAAAACTCTACACGAGGTAAAAGTGACGAAACCATATTCTAGCCCCAAAATTTCTGATATCCCATTTTGTGACGAACATAATTAAGTTTAATATAAAAATATTAAATAAATATAAAAAAACAATACCTGAAAATTGGATTTCTGCACTGTGCGCAAAAAGGGTGATCTTTTCTGTACATAAAAATTACTTTCGCAGCCTTCGTGCTGCTTTTCGCAGTGATTCTGAACCGAGATACACTTACATACGTACATTCTATTCTATATCATAATTGTTAGAGGTCGTTAGTGGTCGTTAGAAGTCGTTAGTGCTCTTTCTATGCTCTGCACTATTGAAAATTGGTGAAATCGGCACGTGTTGCTATATTTGGCACCACTTAGAATAAAGTTTTAATAGTCTCCTTAGGCAACTTTAAAAATGTATGCTAATATGTGCACTGGATAACAAAGCAACATTTAAAATTAATAGCTAAGCACCTCGGTTCGTTTGCATAACATTTAGTTTAAGCTTACGCTTTATGAAACAGCATTGGCAATGTAGCAATAAAATAATTCTCGGCAACCGCGTTAAATGTTACAAATGCTCTGGGACGCAATATCTTTGAGTTACCCCAACTAAACATTATTCAAGACTTTTAACATATTCAAGTTCTTTGGTCATAACAGCACGCAAAGTCACCTTAAAAAGTGTAATGCCCAAATGCTATACGATATCTGATAGGTATATATATTATTGATAAATGAGTGCTTTGGGAATTATAAGGAGCTTGTACTTTGGTTTCGGTTTTCCCCATGTCATTTTAGTTTTTATTGTAAGCGAGTTTGAAATCCAAGTTTAAGACTAATCCTGACTCAAAGATGCTAGAAAACTGAAAAGTCACAATCTGACATTATGATTTTTATTTAATATACACGTAGAATTTGTTTGATGGCCAAATCCCGGAAAATGTCTCAAAAGCTTTATTTTCTATTCCCAATCTCTCTCTGGCCCCATCCGTCGTTCTCACTTTGCAGATGCAGCGGATGCCGTGGAACCAATGCATAGAACGCCTGCGTGGAAAAGCAGACGCTGAGTAAGTTTTTACACGCCTGCGCCAAAGCAAATGCCGGGTATACGAGTATTTAAGAGTTATGTACTACGACAAAGCCGAGCAACTGAAATGCGAAAAGCGTATACATGCTTACTCCAACCAAAAAGACAAGAGAACATGAGAGCAGTGGCATATATAGATGAATATTCTGTTGTCTTGGGTGGGACGAAATTTTGAACAGCTGTTGCCGCTAGCTGCTTATATTTGGCGACCGTGACGTCAAGTCCTTCTCCTGTCTTAATAAAACTCTCAGGGTAGCTGCAACAACTACCTGACTGACTGAATATTAATTCCCACTATAGCTGGTAGTACTGATTACACATCTTAATCAGCACCTCTTAACCAATAAATAAATTTATATTGCCAGACTTTTTTAGATAAAAATAGTTTATTCAGTAAGAAGAAAAGAAAAAACTTCTTAACGAAGTAAGAGTATAGTGACGAAAGTTCTTCCAACGATATTAAATGGAGTACAAGGATGATAACAAAAAATTGGTTTTCTTTCGGCACTTCGCGAAAAGCTAATTTTGGGTACAAAAAATCAGAACCTTTTTAATAATAATTTATATATTAAATTGTATATGGCTCGTCAAAAAATTGGATGTCAAAAATTTTAGAGCATAAAAAAGCTTTAAAATTTGTTTAGGATGTAACAGGCAGTTCCAAATATACATTCTGCGAGTTTGGTTAGAATAGCTTAAGACACAACAAAGTTTTGCACACTTAAGGTTAATTTACATCCGGTTGTTCCTTAGGCAGCTATATGATTTAATTTGAGTGATTGTTATAGTGTAAATCAATATACAAAATATGTACCATTAAGAACGGCTTAAATCATTATATATTTTATCCTAATATGGAAACTTGAGAAATCAGTTAGAACAATTTTGTATTTTAGTTCGTAAAAAAATAAATTATCATATATTTGCACTTATATTTGTTTTGAACAATCTTTTAAAGAATATAAGAATTTGCAATAAATATTACAAAATTCTCTCGTAAATATTGTGTAAGATTGAGGTATTTATTGCTTAATGTAAATGCATATGCATGAAAGTTATGTAATTTTTGTCATTTTCAGTACTGTATCAAGGAATGTACATTGCCCTCCAGCTTCTTGCGGCCTTCCAGTTCAAGGAGCTCAATGACAACCAAGCTTTCTAGTACAACGCCTCCCACTTTGCGAACCAGAGCACTGGCAGCAAACAATGATCCACCTGTGGCCAGTAGATCATCCACAATGAGCACCTTTTGACCAGGTTTAATGGCTGCGCGCTGCATCTCGAATATGTCCTGTAAAATTGTTAAGGTTTCGGCTAAGAACAGCTATGAATATGTCAAGTCAGGTTACATACAGAGCCATACTCCAATTGATACTCCACTGATATCACCTCGCCCGCCAGTTTCCCCTTCTTTCGAATGGGAGCACAGCCCACGCCCAGCTCGGTGGCCAGGAGCAGATTGAAGAGAAAACCACGCGAGTCCAGACCCACTATAAGCTCCACATCCGGATACTTCTCACGTATGTACCGCAACAGCAAATCCCGCAGATAAACACAAGCCTTTCCATCCGTAAGAGCGCCAAATATATCACTGATAAGAAAATGTAAGTGTAGACACATGTTAATCAACTGATAAGCTAAATAGTTCATGGGGTTTAAATCCATGTGTTTGCTCACATTGTTTAACTCACTAAAAAATCACTCCTTTTTTGGGAAAGTCCGCATGTTCTCCAATCTTTGACTTAACATAATCCAGTTTGTACGAGTCGCTTACTTCTTCCATTTTCCAAGCAGATTTATCCCAGCGATCTAAATAAGTTGTAAATTTATATTTTAATATTAAACTAATAATGTTTACAGCAACTACGTGAGATTTGCTTGATTTTTGGAACTGACACTATTAGATTGGGTTGCAACAGCTGATAACCCACAGCTGATAAGTAACAGCTGTTTATCAGGTGGTTTCTCGTGGTGCTACAAAACAGAGTTGCTTTGACGATGAACGCAAGTTGTTTGGCGGCAAAATTTAATTGTGCTCATGTGAGTAATCTAAATGAAATATTTCAATCTGCATCATATTTTTATGATTTAATATTTTATTAAATATTGTATCTATTACATTTTTAATAAGAACTTTTTTTTTTTTAAATTTATTTAAAACATAATAGTCTTTCTTATTTAATTTATTTATCTAAAAATTTAAATGTATTTACAACATTATAGACTTTTCATTTGCTACAAATATTTTTATTTTCTACTCCTTGAATGTTAACACAGGCACAATAATATAGATACATACGTACATATTTTTTTTTTCGTTTGTATTGCGCCCTTGTTTACCCGGGAATTTCCCGAACACAAATGAAAGGAAATGCAAAGGAATTTGCTCGAATCCTACAGGTAGACGGGACAAAATTTCAACAACCGCTAAAAAGAAAAATAACTAGAAATTTTCTTTGATATCTCCAAGAAAGAGATTAAGGTGCAAACAAATGCTTGTTTACATTTATCACAAGGTAAAAGAAAATAATTGAAAAGAAATTTAAACAATTTGCCGTTCATTTATCATAGTACTCGTAGTCGAACTCGCGACTAACTGTCACGATTCTGCACTCTCCAAATATTTTCTATATCGCGCTCTTTATCTGACTCTGCATCTGTACGTCTCTCTCGGTCCTCTGTCTCGTTCTAGCCTACGCTTGGCAGGTATGTGAAGGTGTTTTGGGAGAACGGAGAGCCGAGAAAGAGCGCTCAAATTGTTCGTCTCCCAATACAAAGCGGATCTTAAGACTCGAACCGCAGTTCGGTTTTTAGCTCCAAACGCGACGGTTGACCACGGATTTTGTGCTCTGTTCGTCGGATTTCTTTTTATATATGATTTTCGCGATTTTTAATACTCATGCACAACGCACGCAAAACAATAACAACAAAATTGAATAACATTAAACAAAAAGATAAAAGAAATATTCAACCGGTTCTCAACGCTTAACTTTAAAAATTATAATTGTAAGGCATACAAAAAGTTTTTAAACTTAATAGTTAACTACAAGGCAAAGTAAATGTCAGATTAAGTAAAAAAAAGGCGACGACTTCGACAATCTACAACTTCGCCCAGCTTAGCTTTTTTATTTCTTTTTTGACATTAAACAAACGGCAAAAAAAACCAGCAGCAAAAGGTCATGCAACATCGAAACGTGCAAACCAACAACAACATCAACTGCAACAATATTGCAAGCAACATTTCACATTCACACTACACAACACACACAGACGCACACACTCTCAATCACACATACTGACTGTGACTCTCACATATACATTATATACATAGAACAGCATTTATTGACCATGTTTCTCTGAAGACGTGCGTTTCAAAAACTGCAACAACAGCAACAATTGCACCGAGAACAACAACAACAAACAGCACCAACAAAAGAGATGGCAAAAACCGCGCTAGCAACGTGAAAAACCAGAAAAGAGGCACAGCTATTTTTTATTTTTTCTTGTTTAAAACGAACGTCTGCGTCTGTGCAGTGCCGCTTCTCACTTAAGGCGCCCTAAATGTATAAAGCGGCCTAAATGGGGCACCTTAAATTACATAATATTCAATTCTGTATAGCCAGTATGATGTATGGACTGCACTGTGGGCGATTTTTCGATTTAGGCGGCATAAACTCTAAATATGTAGCTAAAGACTTAAAATTTTTTGTGTACGTTAGTTAAACTAAATTCTAATAAGAATTTTTTTTATTCTTTTATTTCACTCCCCCCAATTGGCTCTGGCCAAAAAAAGCTCTGTACTTCAAATTTTGTACAAATATTACCAATATTAAACAAGATTTTTGGAGGAAAAAGAATTTGTCAATTGGGTAACGCCTTTCCTTCCCGCCCTTGAATTTGTACAAGCAAAATTACATTTTTCAAATGTTATTTATTCGAAAAGAACCAAAAAGGAGCAAGAAAGGATAATTACATTATAGACTATAGACCTTCACAAAAAAAGGGTTGCCACTCAACCGAAAAACAAATAGTTTTTAATCTAACTAAAGTATCTACTTTTAATAAATGAAGTCATTTTTTGATTATGCTACCATGAAATCTTAAACTTTATGCCACCGAAACCGAAAAATAGCCCATAGTGGACTAAATTGAAAGACTTACCTTGACATATAAGTAATTTATTGAACCAACAATTTAAAATTCAATAATTTAATATTTTGAGTGCTGAATTATGAATTTAATGTACAAATTTCGAAAAATATACTAGGATGATTTTAGTTCGTAAATTAAGCCGAAATTACGACTTATGTAGTTAGAATATTTAAATACACTAGAATCTAAAGGCAGAAAAATCAATGCTATTAATTCTATTATTATTGAAATAGATTTTTTCCTGTATTTTTGCATTTACTGAAGTGTTGTGTAGATTTGCGGGCCCAATACTGTTTTTGCCCACATTCCGCTCCTGGCGAAGGTACAAAAAGTAGCAGAAGAATCTTGGTGTGAGTTACTATTGGTATAGGTACGTGTATGGGGCCTACATTGTTGCTGTTGTTGTTGTTGGTTTTTGTAGGTTGTTGTTGTTCTTTTTGCTATTTGTCAGCTCGCTGGTCTTTTGGAATGCACGAATGTCTGCCAACATTAAGAGTCATGATCTAATAAGAAGCAGATTCATAGTCACAGGCACAGCAAGAGACAAGAGGCAACCAACATGGTTTTAGCCAGATTTGCCACATATTTTTGTAGAAGCTGAACCTAAATGTTGTCCATATACTTGTTGTTGAATAACTGACCGCAATATTTATACACGGGTTGCAAAAAAGAAATCGTCTCCCCAAAAATATATGCAAAAACCGATTGAGCATATCGGGAGAGATAAAAAACTCAAAAGAAACAATAAAAAAAAAACGTTTAACAATTTCGATACATGAACTGGTAAAAAGCGTATGTTTAAACCTTAAAGACATTTCCGCATAATTCTGACACGGTCTTGTTGCTGTGAAAGGGCACTCTTTTGGAACAAGTTTGGTGGTGGGACAACAACAACAACCGCAGACATGTGTAGTAACTATGGATGTGTTAATCAGCCCCTTCATAAGCGACGCAACTTGTTGTTGTTTATGGTTCCGCTTTGTTGGACAGTCCAGCAGAAAAAATTTAAATAACCAAGCAATGGAAAACAAACTATAACAAGTTTAAAAGTTTAAGAAGAAACAAAACAAATATAAGTTGTTGTAAAGATCGGAACAATGAGGTTCTGCGCACATAAGTAGCTATAAAGAGGCAACAATTCCGTGCTTAAACGATATTAGCTGGGAAAATCTGAAAAGCTGAAAAATCCAAATGGGAATATGAATAGTCGACCATCAAAGACTAGAGCCGACTTTGGCTTGGAGATAAGTCTCCTTCACCTCTCCCTATTAGCAGTTAGTTATGCCTAATGTGAAATTTCTGTTTAAAGTAGAAAGTCCAGTGTGTGTATGTGTTTGTGTATTTATGTATATGTGTATGTGTGTGTGGAATGACCAAAGTCAGTTAGTTGTTTAAAAAGAAAGCCGCTTAAGCAAAAAGTTGCAGTTGCATTTTAAAGTTCTTGTACAGTTCTTTCGCGTCTGTCTGTCTGTCAGTTTGTCAAATGTTGCAATACATTTTGCCACGTTTAAGGTAACAATGAGAGCTCGAATCATTACCCAACTGACCTTATTTTATCGCATATGCAATTCTCAGAAAATATGAATGTGTATGTACATAGTATTTCTATAAACATACATACTTACCTATGCAGTTTATGCATTTTGCTTTTTTAAATGTCATTTCAACCTTGCGCGCGTTTTGCACGCGTATTTTGCCGCGCTCTGCACAAAAAACCCGCTTGCGACTGCAGCTGAAAACAGCATTGAAATAGTGATGCCGATGTTATTGATGTTAAATCAACGCTGATTTCTGATTTCTGTTAGTGTCTGCAAGAGAAACTTTCAACACATCAACAACGTCAACAACATCTTCAGCTCTAGCATCTCCATAAGCGAACGGATGTAAATACACCATCTCATCCATCTCCCCATCTTTCCATCTCAATCATGGACTTTATTGCGGCGTCATACCAAGAGCAATACCTGTACCAGTACCAATACCAATACCAGTTACTGTACTTACAGCCTCACCGCATGGTCACTTTCTTTTCTTTCTTTCATGATCGATGTGAGTGCCCGAAGAATGCAGTCAAGTACAAATAAATATCACAAACACTGAGCGTTAAAGTGTTAGCTACATATAAATGTTTTCGTATATTTTATACACTCTAAAGAATATGACATTCTAAAATTAGGTACGTCAATTTTTAAATTTTATCATTTTGGTACATATCATTTTAATATTGCTGTATAATAAAATGAGTTTAATATTGCCGTATAATAAAATGACTTACCCTTAGCTATATGATAAAATTGTCCGACATTAACCAAACTTAGTCAAAAAATATGTATTAGACCATATGAAATTTAATATCTGTGAGTTTCGTTGACAAACCTCCAGAAACGAAAGATTTTTTTTAAAGTAAACTAGTTGAAGATTTTTTTCGAACTTGATAAAGTAAACTTCAATGAGAGTTGGTTAATAAATTTCTTTCAGTGTACCCCACAGTTAGCCGAGACAGAAACCAGTTGATTGCAAATTGGATATTGCAATATGCAATTACACCACAGAACCCTGTACACATATGTGTATTCACGTTCAGTTTTCATTTAAACTATATAATGCCGATCAGTCGCAGGAAATTATTATTTGTCTGCGGCCTGTCTGCGATCGTGTCTCGAGTGTCTGACAGTGTTTTGCAATTGTCGGGACAGCTCTTTGTAGACCCGTTTTCCACATTTCCCAAGCCTACTCAGGCTCTGTACTCGTACGTGGCTCAGGCTCAATTTAAAGTTAAGATTTCCATTGTTATTCACCACTCGAGAATCAGTTACTCACTTGCCTTACCTTTCAATATATTTATGTTGGTGCTAATAGACTGTTCTCTCTCACTTCGCTTTTACTCGCTCTCTCTTGTTTATTTTCTATATTATGGTAATTGGTGCAGCTTTCTTTATCTTTATTAAGTGTCATTTATATTTTTTTTTTACTTTTAATGTCTCTGAAAATTAAGCATTTTCTTTGCTTTACTTCCGCCCCCGAAAAACGAAATATAAAATTAATGAGTTACTCAATTACGCATACGCATTGTTGTCTTTCAGTGGGATCGTGATAGTTGAAAGACAATGCCCTAAAAATTCACTTGCATTTTTTTATATTTTCCAACACAACCTTTGGTTTTTCGTGTTTATTTTTTTGATTGTGACTTCAAGAGGCTGCCCATCCACAATGAATTGAATTGAAATTTACCACACTTTCAAAATGAAAAACATGTTTATTGATAGCTAAGCTAAGCCTGTTGTTCAGTTTGGGCCATTTGCAAGTTGTTTTTTATTTTGCCATGAATCATGAGTTAAAATAGGATAGACAGTCTCAAGATTTGTGGTCTGTCTGTTTCTCGTCTCTCGCTTGTAAAATTATAATTTCTGTTCATGTTTTTTTTTTGTTTTTGCATATCGACTTGGATTTTTGTTTCTTTCTATTGATATGTTATTTTGTTTGCCCGTGCGGCGCGTTTATCATTAGCTTTTGAACATAGAATTAGTGATGAAAATTAAGCAATATCCGTGAAAGGTTGTTAACAATTATCGTGCAGATTTACATAAGCCAAAAAAATATTGTTAAATTTTAACCAAATGCTATTCACATTGTAAATATTTTGCATGAGTTTTTAAGTGATTAAAGTGAAAGGAAAAAACGAATGCAAATTTTTAATGATATGAAGTTAAGCTTTTGGGTTAGAAAGGAAAAGTCCATTTAAAGTAACGATTTAGTCTAATGCATTCTCTCCATATATCCATCTATCTGTTTTATTTGTATGCGGGTACTAAGTTACGTTTTATTTATATGTTGTTATATCTAGCCGTTTATTTATGACATGGTTTCTACAAGGTGGTCGCTTAAAATTTCAATCGGAGTTATCACTAATACAGTGGCAAACTTGAGGGTCCAATTCATTTCTTAAGACCATTACTGACATCTTAAAATAACAAACGAGGTCATCAAATAAAATCGGACAAAATTAATAAGCTTACAACTGAAAAACACAAAAACAGATGCATGACTGACAAATATCTAATAGTACTATTATTTGTTGTTGTCGCTATAATTTATAACTGCCAATATCATTATTACTTTTTACTTATATTAATGCGTTACATTTTGAACAGCAACAAAGGCCAAGAACTTCCAACTCATCTCAATTCACTACAAAACCAACGCGATGGGCACTAAAATTGAATACGTCGATACGACGCATCTATACGCTTCCAAATATATCAGAAACTCAAAGGCCATTGGTGTTTTATGGGCCATCTTTACAATCTGCTATGCCATCATTGGAATTGTGGCCTTTGTGACTCCAGGTATGTCTTCAATATTCTTTATAGCTTTTTTCTAGCTTTCTACTAATTTGTACCCTACTTTCAGAATGGATTGGTGATCCGGATAGCGACAGTGCAGGTCGCTTGGGCCTCTGGCAGCAGTGTCAGCGGGATGAGATCTTTGACAATTGTAGGCGTCGTTGGGAGAACATCTTGGCAGTGCCAACATTTTCATTTCAAGTGGGTTTACACTTGTGACTTGCGAAAGTCCCAAATTGTATCATTAGTGCTAAGCAAAGCCTCTGTTCGGTTCGGGTTTTTAAGCAGCCTGAACCGGATCATAAGCTGAACCTTGCTTCAAAAATTGAATAATTAAACAAATTATACGTTTTTCTAATATTACTCAACTATTTGAGACGTCAATCTAAAATTAGTCCCATTAAAAAAATTGATTATTTAAGTTATTACTATAACTACACGTATAATAATATTTTTTGTAGTAAATTGAAAAAAGGCTGAACCTTTACTAAAACTTCTGTGGCTTGAAACTTTGATTAGAGGACAATAAAATTCTTTAGGATTGTTTCTCATTCTTTTAAATATAATTCGTTTATCTGAAAAGTACCCCTGAATCTCGCAGAGCCAAAATGATTTATTTAACGTTGACCCGATATGTCTAAAAACAAAATATTAATCTTTCTATTAATCTAAGTATAAAATAACTATCTCTCTATTAATAGAAAATTATTTATTTTCAAGGGTTATTCTTGACAAAAAGTAGTTTCTCAAAGGTATACACAATTTTATTGTTATTGAGATAAAAATATTAATTCAAATTATATACAAATCTGTCGATATTTAGTAGTAATAAACTTCTATCATTATAGTTAGCTACTTTCTTTATGATCGGCGCCGTTGGCTTGGCCTTGCTGACAATATTCTTTTTGGTCTGCTTGATGTTTATGAAGTCGACGCGAGTTTTTCATATTTGTGGCTGGATGCAGATTATATCAGGTTTGTACTTTAAATTATAAGTTGACTTTGACGGAAGTCTATGCATACGTGATATCAAAGTTTCAGCTTGAACATTGAGCACGTATTAACAATCTTATTGCAAAATTCCATTATGCTCCGATTTATTTAAATTCATGTGTTTCGATCAACATTTGGCACGTAACTACGAGTATAATCTACGAAATTGTTCTGTTTAGCTCTTTGTATGATAGTGGCATGTGCTGCGTTTCCCTTTGGCTGGAACTCGGATGATTTCCGTAAGATTTGTGGACCGGAAGCGAATCGATTTGAGTTGGGGCTTTGCGGCATTCGCTGGGCATATCCATTAGCAATAATTGGTTGTATTGATGGCGTCGTTCTTGCCACATTGGCATTCATTCTGGCCACACGACATGTGAGACTACAGCCTGATCCAATCTATCAGAACTCACTCTACAAAGGTATGAGAAAATAATTGAAGATTCGTGTAAAATTTTATCATTTCTTATTATTCAATTTGTTAACAGGTGAAATTAATAATGCCTATCTGACGGATGCTATTAGCCTGGCTGGCTCACGCAAGTCAAATCCTCACATAACTGGGTTGAATCTGCAGCCGATTCTATTAGTGGCGCCACCGAACGAGGATAGCATTTCGCAGTTTTCGCGCTATCACTGAAAATGTTTCTTTCTATTGTTACAATACACACATTGGACGTGTACCTCATCGCCATACCGCTTCTTGATGCGAAAAATACTTCCGTCCAAAATATATGGCATGCGTGCGTCTTTTTTGGCCGCCATCTTTCTCAAATGTACCGTTTTTCGCGGGGGCTGCCCATTCGGTAAAAGTTTCCGATCTGATTTGATTTTTTAGCGCCAGCGTCTCGCTCGCCGATCTGGTTTGATTGGCAATTCGGGTAAAATTAATTTTTTATACCCAGTTTTGCCTTTTATTTTTTGATTTTCCAGAATTTTTTAATTTTTGCATAATTTTTATAGAATTTTCTTGATTTTTTCATATAATTTTTTTTTTGTCAGAATTAAATTTTTTAACTTCTCTTCCCGAGGGCTGACAAACGTCAAATCTTCATTAAAATGTTAATTTAAATTTTGTCTAATTTCTAAATTATAATTTTCATCAAATTTATTAATTTTTATTAAGTTTTTTGCGTTTTTTAAATCAGACTATTGGTGGCGCCACCTAACGAATTTTCGCGCTATCACTAAAAATGTTTCGGTGACATTCAACGAAGACAACAACCAGCATGGGTTGTTGTAACCGCTAAGCCTAAGTGTTGAAGCATTCAGCTCTTTAACGAATAACCATTGCGTGCTTAGCAAGTGCACGAACCAATGTGAGCTCGTGAAGTTTCGTTAAATTTGCTGTTAAATTTAAAAACGCAAAAAAAATCAATAAAAATTAATAAATTTGATGAAAATTAAAATTTAGAAATTAGACAAAATTAAAATTAACATTTTAATGAAGATTTTAAGCTCGTCAGCCCCCGGAAGGAGAATATAGGAAATTTTATTCTGAAAAAAAAAAATAATATAAGAAAAAATTAAGAACATTCTATAAAATGTATGCAAAAATTAAAAAATTCTAGAAATTAAAAAAAAAATGGGGAAAATGGTACAAAAATTAATTTTACCCGAATTGCCAATCAAACCAGATCGCCAAATTTTCGCCGGTGCCAAAAAAATAAAGCCAGATCGCAAACTTTTACCGGATGTGCAGCCCTCGAGACGCCGACCCAATAAACCGGTTCGTTTGCTTAAATCCAAAAATGCTCAATGCAAAAATTGGTTAAGTTGCTCTTACTAAAATTACTTAAAATTTTATCAATTTATTTATAACATCTTACATAAATTTCTTAAGGACACTCTTGGCAACTAAAAAGTTTTTTATGGAATGCATGAATGTATATGTGTGTGTTTGCTTGTGTGTTAATAATAGACTGAATGATTAACTTATGAATGATTAACTTATGTTTTAACTAATTTAAAAATTTGTGTAAATGTAAATGTAAATGAAATGTGAAGTATCGATACCTGTAATATAATGTACCCGTAAATATTATAATTGTGTACAAAATATTTTATATTCAACATACGCCAAAGTAGAATGTATTGTTTATTTCCATTTGACCACAATAACAGCCTCAATTATGCCATCATCATTATGCTATAAACATGAACAAGGTCAGCAACTTTTTGCGCACTTGGACAAACATCAAAAGTCACATAATGCTCCATCCCCCATCTTCTTAAACTGTTTAACAGACGGCACACATAAAAACCAATAACGGACAACTTAGCGCCCAATTTGTTTGGGCCCCAAAAACCATTTGGCACATACTTTTCCAATAAAGTATTTACAGCAAACTTTTTGCTGCTGACGCCAATTGAAATATCCCGCGCAAAGATGAAATCAAATAGAAGCAAAATAAACGAAACGAATTGTGGCAATTCTTGGTCTCATGTTCCTCTTCTTCTTTGGCTGGGCACGTTTTAATATTCTTGTATAATTCATAAGCAATTCCATCAACGCTTACAAATGCGGCCTAAGTGGCCAACCAGCTGTCGCCAGGAGCAGGAACAGGAACAGAAGCAGGAGATGCTCTTAAGAAGCATCCTCCCTAGTCATATCGCAGCATTTTATTTACTTCAGACGTTTCTTTTGGCACCACCAACCCACCCTAATTCGTACTGTAGAGTGCAGCATATGGCCGACGCTTTTGGCCTATTTCGACACGCATTGACTACGTGGCCAATGCTCTTCCTCTACCTCTTCACCATCCTCAATGAAGATCTATCTTGCTCTCTCTGTGAGTTTTTGATGTGCCAATTGTTTTTATTCGATTTTATGGCGGGCAATAAATGAAATTTAACTTTTCTTGTCCTTGAGGTATTCGATGGAGGATGTTTAGCCGCAGTATCCAACCCTGTTGGGTTATTGAGCTTGGGACAGTATCTATCCGTTTTCAACACCTAGACTATATGAGTAAAGCAACCAAATTAAGTGACAATACTCCTTTTTCAACCTTTCCGATGGCTACACTCTGAAGAACGTTCACCCACAAATCTACAAGTCTCAGCCAATAAACGTCCTATTCACCTCGCTCTTATATATATGCATATCCACATCTTTAAATAAGTAAACATTATTTTTTTTAACTATGTATTTATTTAAAGCACTTTAATTCGTCAAATATTATTATTATATATTCAGATAGGCTAGACCGATTACTATCTGTGAGCAAAAGGACATCCTGCTAGTCCTTCAAATCACAGCGGACGGCAGTTCACGCTAGTGACGAAAGCAGAACGAACGGTGCGAAAGGCGACTAGTAATATATACAGCTAATATGGAAAGCTTGATATGACTGTCTGAATATATACCGATCGAAAGGTTTAGTCCATACTTACAAAATGGCATACTTAAAATTTTTCCCAGCTCATCACCCAAGTCCGGTAACTGGTTCAAAAGATAATCAAATTTGAAATTTTTAGTGTACTTCTCAAAATAAAATGAAAAGTCAGTTTGTTTGTCTGTTTGCATCATCGCTAAAATAGCTTAGATGTAATGATGGCGACTTATTCCTTTTCGAAAATCTAGAAATCTTTGTTCTACGACTTTTTGAATTTCCCGCTTGTTTATCGGGAAAGCGCTTAATCCCGCTAAAATTGAAACCCCAATAGTTTGCAAACCATTGAAGCTACAGAAGCTACAGCTTTTAGGCGTACCTTTTAACTTTTTTCTAAAATTTTTGTATGTTGTAGTACGTAAGATTTTGCGACTTTTCCCTCATGTAGAGTTTTTTTTCTGAGATCACAGAGTTGGAACCATTTTGCTGTTTTTAAGTCGTTTTTCCTTAGCAAATACATGTAAAAAATTGTGTCATATTTTTTTGTGGAGTTCTTGAAATCCTTAGCTGCTTTCCGTGAGTATACAAATTAAGTAAGTCCTTTTGATATAAGTAAGGACATGAAGTAACATCGAAAATATGTCGTCAATCTTCCAGTGTATATTCTTCTTATTAGTTATAAAAAAAATTTGATAATAATATTGCCACAAAAAATGTAATTTTTTTTTTTAATTTACTTCCATTCATGTGTATTTAAGTTAATTTAAAGTGATTGAAGCAAACCGTTGCTTAGTTACAGGTCATCTACCACTAGAGCACGTTGTCATATTTGTTCGTCTTTATTTTCATGTGTGCAACATGTGCTACAAATCTGATGTCGCTTATTAGTTTATCACTTGGCCATTTTATGTGTTTGCAAGTGCTAGTGAAAATGAGAAAAACATCAAATGAGCTAGAGAGTGTAGTATATGTAGTGTAATTACAAAAGCTGGACATAGCTTGACCTTTAGCATCGAATGCCAGCAGGAGTACATGCCACGCCCAGAAAATCGCTGCTTCTCTTGGCATTTTTGCAACATTACAATAAAGTCAATGGGTCGTTGGCAAGTGGGGAAAGAGAGGGGTAAGACGAGGGCGCTGTGGGAAAATGAGTTGCGCCTTTAAGGTTTTCGTTTAAGTGAAATGTCAGTAACAGAAATTGAATTGAAAATTGTAAAATTGGTTTTGTATAAACATTTTTGCCAAATTATATGAAATGAAATGAAAATGCTTTTGTTATAGCTCTCGCAAGGTGAAGGCAGTTACTGCTACATCCAATCCATGCCTTTTATATTCCGACAACCCCTCTGACTCTGCTGCCCCTACACATACCGTTACTGCCTGTGCCAAGTTTTGTTTTTTTATTTTTTATTCCATTTTTCTTGACTTTTGAGCATTGAGAACATCATATTTCTTGTGCCTGTTTTTTATTTGCTGTGCAAAACAAAAGCATTACTGCATCCCCGTCATCTCCGGATTCCACTTGTGTACATATAATTTATTGCTCATACGAACCGTATGCTCGTTGTATAAGTTTGCAGAAAAAACAGGGAAATGTTCGGAATTGTGCAACCGTTAAAAGGGCGTCAATCAAAAGATTCTGCAAAATAAGAAATATTCTATAGTCAGGAATGTTAGACTAGCAAAGGAGAAACCCTTAAGCCATGCTTTACTGTATTTTCAATCTGTCCGGCAAACTTTTTTACGATTCTGGCCAACCGAGCTTATATGATATTGTTAGGGTCGATTTTTCCCATGCTCTTTATCTTAATCACAGCTTGCATTTAAATTGCTTTAATGCTTTAATATCGTCTTCCTGTGAATTCTCTTCGCCTGGTATTTTAGCTGGCCGAAATTAAGAAATTTAATTTTCGCCAGATCATTTTCTTTCAAGAACAAAAGGGGATTTTTATTTTTGTGTTTGATTTTTTTGTGATTTAATTGAAATACTCATGGACAAATTTGCTCTCTTCCTACTTTTAACACGCTAAAAACCTCATTTTTACACGAAAACAAGTGGGAAAGGCTATAGTCGAGATCCCGACTATAGGATACCCGTTACTTATTTCACTACATATAAAAGTACT
The DNA here is from genome assembly GCA_951394115.2 of Drosophila phalerata. Classification (NCBI taxonomy): domain Eukaryota; kingdom Metazoa; phylum Arthropoda; class Insecta; order Diptera; family Drosophilidae; genus Drosophila; species Drosophila phalerata. The sequence goes on along the minus strand of OX596004.2, from coordinate 41,081,405 downwards.
TTAAAGAAAATTTTCTAACAATACAAAATCTATTGCATACTCTAGGGGCATGTATTGCCATGTATTGCTTAAGGAATCATTTTCAGACAATAACTGCTGTTCTACTTGTCCGATCGTGTTGCGATTCAGTGGGATAATAAATAATAATAATAGATATCAGTGACTACAAGAAAAACTATATTATCTTAAAAACTGTGGGTGTGGTAGCTATAGTCAGGAATGTTAGACTAGCAAAGGAGAAACCCTTAAGCCATGCTTTACTGTATTTTCAATCTGTCCGGCAAACTTTTTTACGATTCTGGCCAACCGAGCTTATATGATATTGTTAGGGTCGATTTTTCCCATGCTCTTTATCTTAATCACAGCTTGCATTTAAATTGCTTTAATGCTTTAATATCGTCTTCCTGTGAATTCTCTTCGCCTGGTATTTTAGCTGGCCGAAATTAAGAAATTTAATTTTCGCCAGATCATTTTCTTTCAAGAACAAAAGGGGATTTTTATTTTTGTGTTTGATTTTTTTGTGATTTAATTGAAATACTCATGGACAAATTTGCTCTCTTCCTACTTTTAACACGCTAAAAACCTCGTTTTTACACGAAAACAAGTGGGAAAGGCTATAGTCGAGATCCCGACTATAGGATACCCGTTACTTATTTCACTACATATAAAAGTACTTTAAAGAAAATTTTCTAACAATACAAAATCTATTGCATACTCTAGGGGCATGTATTGCCATGTATTGCTTAAGGAATCATTTTCAGACAATAACTGCTGTTCTACTTGTCCGATCGTGTTGCGATTCAGTGGGATAATAAATAATAATAATAGATATCAGTGACTACAAGAAAAACTATATTATCTTAAAAACTGTGGGTGTGGTAGCTTTTCGCGATTTGTGGGGGCGGAGGGGGGCGTGGCTTAAATTTGAAACAAACTTGATCTGCGTGAGGTGTATATAAATCTGTGTGCCAAATTTGGTTACCTTATCTCTTATAGTCTCTGAGATTTCTTTGTTTAGACGGTTTTTCGCTATTTGCGGGGGCGGAGGGGGGCGTGGCTTAAATTTGAAACAAACTTGATCTGCGTGGGGTATATAGAAGTCTTTTAGTGAAAGTTTGGTATCTCTATCTCTTATGATCTCTGAGATCTAGGCGCTCACACGGACGGACAGACACACATGGCTATATCGACTCGGCTATTGATGCTGATCAAGAATATATATACTTTATGTGGTCGGAGAAGCCTCCTTCTGCCTGTTACATACATTCCAACGAACACAATATACCCTTATACTTATTTTTTATAAGTAACGGGTATAATTACGGATTTTTTTGATAAGGAGTCACCAAAAAGAAAACATGTTGAAACGAAACGGCTATAACTATAAATGCCATCAAATGCATATAAAATTTGTTATAAATAGAACCATATGATCTTCTTACTTTTAAACAGATTTGAGTTTTTATAAAGATTAACCTGTTAATAAATTATATGAAGTAACTTATTTAACTTAATATTGAAAATATGAATTTTATAAATATATCTAAGTTATTTTCATAGTAACTTTTGGTTTATTGTGAATAAATGTATAAAGTTTAAAAAAACGGACCATATTAAAACAATTTTCTAGGTGTTCTATATCAGAATAACTATTACCTCCGTTAATAATCCAAATACATAATCCAATCAAAATGTGCTGATCCCAAAATGTTGGAGAAGCTGTAAAATAACCTGCAAAACGATGTGAAAATGTCTTTGGGATTATGTAAAATAATATTTGATTTATTTCATATACAAAATCTCGTATAAACTTCAAAACATCCGCTGCCTATATCATTAAATATTTATTAATTAAATGTAACTTAGTTTAATATATTAATTTAGAATACCTAACTATCTAAGTAGAACTAGAAACGAGCTCGCATTTTTCACATTGTAAAAATGACTAGTTAATTTGTAGTTTTAACAGTTGCAAATTACATATAATAATTATGTATATATCTTTACATATCTTTACATATCTATGTATATAACTAGAAAACCGGATTTGGCGTTGCAAGAAAATGAATTATGAAATCAAAATGGCTAAGATGCTCAAATGAAATGAATAAAAAACCCTGTAACATCGAAACCTTTTTTTTTTGGGTGAAGTACTATATATATGCCACAATATTGGCCACAATAGGACTAAGCCTAAGAAATAGTGAATTTGAAAAACACTCACACTTACAGATAACACTCGGCAAGAAAATTGAGTTTTATTCTTGTAACTTTTACCGAATCCACTTTTTCTAATACATATCGGACCAAAGTTAAAAAAGAAGAACACTTTTAAAAATGTTCTATAGTTTTTTTAAGGCAAGTTTTAGTATCTAATTTATTTTATTAGGTGAAGTTGAAATATTTATCAATACTTGAGAATTTCTAAACCGTTTAAATCAAATCAACCTTAAATATAAATTAAAGTCAATTGTTATTAAAACATAAATTAGAAAAATTAATTGAAAAATAAATTTTTAAAATAAAAAAGTGTTATCGTACCACAAATGACCAAAAATCGTTTTCTATGGTAATACATTTTAAAAAATGTACAAATAATTTTTTATAAAGTTAAGTTTGCCTTTTTTATCATTACTTGAAAATGTTGCAACCCATTTTAAAGTGACTTTCTGTAAGATAATAAGCAAAACAATTAGTCAACCACAATTTAAAATTTAGCTTAATTGTTTTTCAAATCAACTGTGAAATACCTTTTAAAAATTTTTGATTTTGGTTTAAAAATAAAAAAAAAATAAATAAAAAAAAATTGTACAAAATTGTTTACAGTTGTTCTTTCTCTTTTAGGGCATCCATATATACCGAAAAAGTGGGTTTGTTTACAATCTGGATGATAGAAAGTGTAATAACACTCATACACACAAACCTACTGACTCGCACACACAGAGAACTTTTACTATGCTTCCTGACTGGGCGTTGTACAATCAATAATCGGTTGAGCATCGTCGCTGTAACTCTCGGGATCGAGGCAGGCGGTCATGGCATGTGGCATGGTGCGGAGCAGCGTGTAGCTGTCCCGATGATGCAGGAGCAGCTTGTGCTGCTGATGAGCAATAAAGCTGCTGCCGCGTCGCAGCGAACGTCGCCCCATCTCGAGTATTTCCAGGCTTGGATCGCGGCCAAACACAAAGTTTTGATAGGCACGAATAAAGCTGAATATAACTGCCGATGCTCCACCCACGATCATCAGATAAGATCCAATGGGCACCGCATGCGGAGCAATCACAGTGGCCAGGTAGAGCCAGCGTTTAATGGCGGGTGTTAGCTCCGAAATGCCCTATAAAATTAATTATTATTATATATCTACATTTAAAAAAAGAAATCACCATAAAATTTAAATTAAGCTTATAATAAAAAAGAATATTTTTCCCTACATTTTTTTTTTAATTTTGTGAAATTTAATTTTTTTTTTAAGTTTTGCGCAATTTCGTACTCGGATCCTCTTAAAAATTATGTTCGAAATGAAAAATTTGTTCTTTATTTGAGAAAATTACTTGGAAAACTACAAAAAGTATCCTTTAGAGTCATTTGTATGTATGTGCAAGTGTACTTAAATGTGACTATTAACTCACCTCTTCCAGCCACATAACCGGAAATACAAAGTCTCGAAAATCACGCACCGGATGAACGTCCTTGGCACGAGTGACTTTCAGGTTAAGCTGTATGCGCACCTTGCCCTCTAGAGGCACTCCAAGTTTCTAAAAGAATAAGAAGAAGATTCAGTCATTAGAATAAGTTGAAGTCTTGAGCAACTTTATTATTGTACCGGTTGTATTTTGAAGTAGGTTTCATGTTTCTCTCGCTGCGGTGTTAGACCTTCAACTGCATCGAGCAGCTCGGGATCGGCTTCATAGAAATGCGGATTTGATATATAGACGGGTGCGCCATACTGACACGGACTGATATTCTGAAGGCCCCGTTTGGCATCATAGTCGCCGGAATCGTAGCATTTGTTCTCGGGATTGTTTGCTGAATCGCCGTACACATTGTTGGGTAATCGAAACAGATCTGCGGCGAGACCATCCTTCTCCACACTCTCCACATACTTCAGGGGTATAATGCGGCACAGATCCTTGTCGTAGATTTGTACGGTATCCGATTTGGTAATGTCACGTGGCGGAAAGAAGGATCCCTCGGAGCCGGCAATGCTCGTGCAGGGACCCTCATTCCAGTGCGGCAAATGATTCATGCCATTGAGGGAATCAATATAGCCAAACTGATCCATGCCCTGATACCCTGTTTTAATGCTAGACACTTCCGTCAGCGTGCCATTGCGAGCTATAAGCAATCCCATCTTTTCCATGGGTCTCATATGCTTTGGATAGAATCGATGTGCCAGGCTAACTAACGCATCGTCATATCCAAAAACCAGTTGATCAGCTGTCACGTTTATAAAGGGCTGAAACTTGGCGGCAGTTAGCACAAAGGATATTGTTCTGGACAGCAGATACCCCAACTTGGGACTCAAACTAGTCAGGGTCTAAAATTTAACACGCATTATATTTAGTAATTATTTAATTAATTATTAACTATTTAGTTACTCACCAGCATTGGTATATTGGGCGTTACTATGGGCGTGTTCTTATCAATACTCAGTTCAGGAACAAATTGTAAGATTTTCTTATGCTGATATGACACCGTGTAATTGTTCTCATGGAATTTTACATTCACCTTTTCCATGTCTTCTCTGAAATGACACACCGAAATGATTTTAATTTTAAAAACATCAATTAAAAATTCTTTCTTGATTTGTTTTAAAATAATTTATAATGGATCTTAATAAAATAACCAATAATTAACATCAAATATTTTTTATTTTTGTATTGGTTTTTTCACGATATTTTTACAAAAATTTAAAATAACTTCTATTTTATTTATTAAAAATGATCTAGATAATTGTTTTCAGGCTCGATCCCAAAAGAAAACCAATATAATACATGATTATGCATATCTTAAATGATGTTACGTTTATTTTGTAATCTGTGCCTTGATCGCATTTCAGATCAGTTAACTCAGCACACGTCGATGTCGTAGCCAAAGTCAAAGTCAGTTAGCGGCTGACAGCTGGTACTCAGAGTTAGCCGTTGACAGTTGGCAGTTAGCCCAAAGTCAGGGACGGTGGTCATAAAAAAGATCCGGCTCAAAAAACTGAAGTAACAACCCAACCCAACTGAATGTCAAGTTCATTTGTAGCAGTTAGAGAAATGTTGTCAACTACAACAACAACAACAAAACAAGATAAAAAAAACAAACACAACAAAATGAAAACCTTATAATAATGACAAACATTTAAGCGTTTTTCTGGCATTATTGTGACGTTTTAGCTACCGTTTGAAGCTGTCATTTGCTGTCAGCAGATGTGTTATTTATATTTTGTTGTTATTTTTGTTTCTAACATTTCATCTCAAAAGTGCATTTACAAACTATGAATTATAAAATATTTAGACTAATCTGCATCTAAATCTTATTTATATCTGTATCTCTAAATTATCATCACACTTCATATAAATAATATTAATTCTTAAGCCTGAATCTTTTTTTAATGAATAGGTATCTGAATTTTTATTTTGATATATCTCTGCATATTTATATTTATATGTATCTGTACGATTGATTGCCGATAGTTCGCTCTAAGCACTGTATCCTTCACTAAAACTGGTTTTATTTTCTGGGCGGGATGTGGTCTCTCAGCTTGTTAAACCTTACTTAATATTCGCAGAGTCTTATATTAAATATTCGCTCTCTCATATAAATATTTGCTTTGATTTAATGACTCAATTATTAGAAATGGCAACGGTACGGTGGATTCATTCACATTGGTTCACCCCTTGGGTGTAAATTGTAAGCACATTTTTTTCCTTTTGGTGAGTCTCGTTTGAATGCAACTAATTGCAGTTGTTGCTGAGATAATCATGTGCTAACATTAGCATTATTATAAATATGAGCAATATTAATTGCAAAATATTATAAAATGTGCGATTATATATATGCCATATTTTTGGGATTTGATTATTTTAAACAAGTGAATAAAATAAAATCAATTTATTTATTCTTCAAAATTGTATTATATTGAATAATTCCAAGATGCTATCATCAGTGATTTTTACTATTAGTTACTTTAATTTCATTTTGATAGTTAATTTTAGAGTCAAGAAGTACTAGGATAAACTCATATTAAATAAGTACGGGGTCTAAAAAAATCATCATTTTGGCTCGGTTTCTCTCAGCTTATTACTTAAGCATATATAAACAACGCTTTCTATATGCAGTAATATCGCATTGGCTGAACCAAAAATAAGTAAATAAACCTATAATTATTGTAATTGCACTCATTAAGTTTAATTTAAACACGTATTTCCTAACTAACCATGACCAAAGAGCACTTTGCTAAAGCTGCCATGAAAATACTCATATTAATTTTAATATTTAAGTATACCTAGAATCAAAAGGCGTAACAACTTTCCCCATGACATTTAACCTATAGAACAACAGACACTTTTGGAGACTGTAATTATTTTTTAATAATTATATAAGTTATGCTCACCTGTAGACAAATGGACCCACTTCCTGTAGCTTGGGCTTCTCGCCGCTGAGAAATCCATCCGGATTGGTTACATTATAGATGTAAACTTTGGTTAGCCGTATAACTCCGGGTCTCTGCCAATAGTGATAGCTTAAAGTGTCATTCCACAGCCTTAAATTCTGTTTAGAATACAAATTTAATTAACACTTGAATTGCTTTGATAAATAGATTTACTTGCCTTTAGTATAAAATAATCCAACCATGGTATGGATGATAAAACTATGCCTAAGATTAATGTAACTATACCAAAAATTATCACAGCTAGTCTATCTGAAAGTAAATCACATGTTTGCAAACATAATTTAGTTAATTTAATAAACAATTTTAAATTTATATTCCCAAAAATATTATAAATAATGCGAATGATGTGGAAATAAAATGAACAGACATCGGAGACAAACGTCAATCCGAAAGTATTTCGTCATGCTTCCGTTAACAAGATCCCAACCCGATTGCCGGAGTACTTCACACCTGTTATATGTTTAATATTTAATGGTTGCAATTCGAGTTAAGACGATATTGAATTTGCAGTATTTCACGGTTGCCACTCCGACTTGAAAATGTTGATCTTGGCCGACTTACAAAAAATTTAAGATGTTATTCATGAATATCAAAATGTACTTATCACCTAATTGCAACTGAATTTTGAATTTTGATTACAAATTATTATGTTTATGGGCCTATGCACTTAGGAGAGGGAGATAACGATAACCCATCTGCCATTACCTTGTTGGCATTTTAGTAAAGTGGGCGTAACCGACATGTTGTGGGCGGTGGCCAACGTACAATGCCAACGGGGTTCGGTCACCGATTAGCCGATTAGTCCGATTGGTCCGATCCGCTCTGAAACAGTCAACGAACTGATTTAACTTCTGTGCTACAAAGAGGTTAGTTCCAAAAAGTGCAAAGGCCAGCACTTAAACATTTATTATTTTTATTTATATATATATAATAAGCGTATACAGTATGTCACGTAATTAATTTGACAAGGAGTTAAATTAAAATAAAGGTCTTAGATGTATCAATATAAACAAAAATTAATAGGATCTTAATTTTTAATTTTTTCAAAATAATTTATTTGTATATTTTATATATATATATATTTATTTTATATTTGACAAAATAATTATTTGACTAACTGCGTGCACGTTCTTTTGATATATATTCGAGTAAAATTTATTTATTGGGTCAATCAAAGCAGCTGAATTTAGCATTTTGAATTTTGATAACGACGTCTGAGATTTATTAAATTTATATTGAACTATGGACGCGATAACTGTTGTCGAAATTATTTTGCATATTTTTCGACAAGAAAGCGGCAGAGTTCAAGCGTTCCATTGACCCTGAAAGTCTTTTTGCCCCTCTTTACCCCTCATCTTGGCGCTGTGTCATCGCCTGAAAATCAACAAAAATTTAGGCAGAGAAAGTTACGTAAAATGTCATAAAATCAAGCACAATATGTTGACATTGTTGTTGTTGCTTTTATGTTTTTTTATACATTTTTATTTTTTTGGGGCAGCTGTCAGTTTCAAGGTCAAGGGAGTAGAGCACTCAACAGTTGGGACAATCTGATCACAAAAACCGGCAGCATTCATTGCCGGTTTACATTAATCGTCTTTCGGCTTTAGCTGCTTCATTGCATTATTAGTTAATATCGAATATTATATGTTTATATATAAATATATTGTATATCTTTATATATTATCAGCTTTATTTATATACCTTTATTTTCGTTGCTGCAACTGACAACGCTTGCCTGGGCCTAAATATGACTGGCGACATGGTCAATAAACATTTGGCACACAATTGATACGTCAGCTGTTTGTTACCTGTTGTTGTTGTTGATTGTTGTTGACAATACTGCTGAATTCTCAGTTATTGTATTAAAGTTGTTGCTGTTATTGTTGTTATTGCATATATGAAGTTGTTGTTGTCTCAATATTTCTATGTGCGCTTTAAGTTGTTTTTATACCCTATCTGTAAGTATTTCACTGTTGCTTATTAGCATGTAACGCAAAGATAAATAAAACATTTTATACATAGTAAAAAAAACATTGTAAATCTTGTTATGTATCCGTTAAGGATTTTTTGTTGACTTAAAGATGTACAAAAATAGAAATTGAAGCTTTATCTAATATCACAATTACTAAATAATAATATTAATATTACTTAATGACTTTTTAGTCGATATTAATAAAATCAAAGTCTGCGCAAGTATTATATTTGTAACAAATTCGGGGTCAAAGCTCACACATTGAGAAAATTGGTTAGTATGAAAAACTATTGAGTTATAAAATTGCATATAAAGCGAACCCCCTTTGATTTAAGCCTCTGAGTTAGACACTTAATACTGGTGTCATATGCTCACTTTGATGAAAATTACAGCTAAGCATGCAACATAATACATATATAGTATTTGGTATCCATCCATTTGCTGAACTGTCGAAATTATGTACTGAATATTAAAGGCACCTAAGAGCAGCTTTTGAAGGCAATTGTTGAGGCCCAGTTAGCTCGTAACTAAACTTGGCCCTAATGATAATGAGTAGTTTTCTATTTTAAAAATATTAATATTTATCTCCAATTTCACAAGAGCCTGTAAAATTTAACATTTACAATTACAAGCTATAATTTACGACGGCGGTCGACAAATCGGCTTGTTGCAGAATTTGAATAGATGTGGACGCGGAATTGGTATCTGCAACAATGCAACAATGCCACAATGCAATAATGCAACAAAGCGGAGACAACAAACAGTATCTGAACACTAAACACTGAGAGTGAACACTTTGCAATGCTTTGAAATGCCTGCAGCTTTACAATTAAGCTCAGATTTCAGATTTCGTCTCGTTTCAGAACGTGCCCCATTGCGGCATTATTCATGATCTGACTGTCAAGTACTCAAGTATTGTTGCATTGTATTGCTGCAATGTAAACACCTTTGTTTAAGCAAATTATTGCAATTACGAGTAGGAAATGGAGATGGAATGGAAATGGAATTGCACTCGGACACACTTCCTTGTGCCTTGTGCCTTGGATACGCCTTACAATTTGCATTGCATTGTCCATCTTCCGATCTGCCGATCCGATCTCCCAATCTGCGATGCCAATTATCCCTCTACATATATGTACATACATATGTTACATATTTATATGGTTAAGGCTCATGTTCAGTTTGTGGCTGTTGCATTTCAAAAACCGGTTATTCTGGGGTTATTTTTCAGGACGTGCCTTCTTGGTTAATTTTGCCTTTAAGTTATCGCATATGGGCCCTTAATTAAAGCACTTACAACTGATTCGGATGCTCGATAATAAAGACGTTTTCTGGAAAGTTTTTGTTGGTGTACGAAAATTAAATGGATTACAGCTGAATAGTTGGTTAAAATGACGAGGGCATGTAATGGAAAGTGAAAGGTCGTTATTTGAGTGGGAGAAACCCATGAAAGAATCGATCGAATGGAAGTAATTCCCTGAAAAGGAAATACTTGTTTTTTTGTGCTCATATCGGAAAGCAAACTTTAAATTCAGGCACCGTGACGACTATATATTCTTAAATATAAATAATAAATATGAATATAATATTTTAAGCAGTTTGCTGATATATTTTCCAAAAAAATTCTACAAATTAATTTATTTTTAACTTTAAAACTAAAAATTCTAAAATACAAATTTAAATTTTATGTCTTCTATTTAAAATAAAGATGACAAATAATATATTTCTTATTCATTAAGATATTTTTTTTTTCAGGTTTGATAATTATTGTCTCTTAACTTAAAGTTTCTATCTCTGTTTTAATCGAAACTAACTTAGCTAGTAAAAAATCGTCCAACATTGGGGAGAATGCTTAAAGCTCTGCCCAATCTGCTGCACATGGCCTAAATCAACTAAATCAATTGCACATTTGGTTATACAATCTTTAAACAGAAACTCACTAACTTGTTATTGCTAAAGACTCCATGTTATGAGCATTGGCCAGTGCAATTGGCAGTTAGCAGTAAGCAGTGAGCCAGATAGCCAGAGTTCGCTGAGACTTCTTCTTGCGAGACTTAAAAGATTTCTGTAGACAGTCAATGAGTATGAGTACGAGTATGAGTATGAATTTGAGCAGTGGCAACTACCGCGCCTATTTCAGTTCTGTTTGTGCTGAGCACATAAACGGAATCTCAAAGAGCCCTCTTTGAGTTAGACTTAGAATTGGCCAAGAACGTAGATGTCTTTCTTGTGTTAATTCTTGGCTTACTCTATTGAAGTTGTTGTTGTCCATATCCATGTCCAGAGCTGGCCTATCCACTCACTTGCCTGTCTCTATATCTATCAATAACACAGTCTACGTCTACGTCTCCTTCTCAGTTTTGGTCTTACTCAGCATCAATTTTCGGATTTTTGTATTTCACTTCTCTGGCTCTGACTATGGCTATAACTCTGGGGCTCGGCCTCTTGATGTCTTGTACTCGTAGTCTATTGATTTGGCAACATTTTCATGTTTGCTTTGTATGTACGAGACTCGAGAGTGCTTATAGTCGTACTTGTACTCGTACTCATACTCGTATTTGCTAGTTGTAGTATTTGGCAGTTAATAGTTATTTTTAGCCCAGTACCCAATGAGTATACACAGTTATGGGTTGTTGGCAATCGACCAAACTAATCCTTAGTGAACCGGTTAACAAAGCCCCGAACTCACGGGTACGGTTCGAGCCTTGGCCCTGTGTAATACAACAGGCATTTATGTTTTAAAATTTCCTTACTTTTTTAAACCAAATGACATTTTAAATTAAAACAAGTGGGAAAGGTTATAGTCCAGATCCCGACCATAGGATACCTGTTACTTATTTCAATATATATAAAAGTACTTCAAAAAAATTACAATCTTATAAAAACTACTGCATACTTTTACGTGATTGCATTGAAGTAATAACTTTATTAATAACTTTGGTTAGGTATTACTCCCATTCTACTTTTCCGATCTTGCTGCGGTTAGGTGGGATTATATTAGATAGTAAATAATATTAATACACAACGTTCGTTACTGTATTATCTTAAATTTGAAACAGAATTGATCTGCGTTGGGTCTATAGAAATCGATGTGCAAAATTTGTTTATACAGACGAACAGACAGTTCTTCGCGATTTGCAGGGGCGGAAAAAATTGAAAAATTGAAAACAAACTTGACCGGCGTGGGGTCTATAGAAATATGTGTGCCAAATTTGGAATCTTCATTGAATGGATACTGGGCATCTAACAGTCGAGCATCGCGGCTGTAGCGTTTTTAGTTTTTGCTGTTGCTGTTTCTGCAGCAGACAAAATTGCACTGGTCAGTAAGGTATGAGTAGTTGAACGAATACTCGGAGTTGTATTCGTATTCGAATTCGTATTCGCGTGGACTTTTCAATTGCGATTTTTTATATTGCTTATTTTGACTTTGCTTCGCTTCTGCTACTGTTTTATGTTGTTTTTTGGTTTTCCTTGGTTTGCTATTCACGTTGTTTAGCATCGTATTAGAATTACTTAAGCAGCGTGGTGTGAAATCAATTGAAAGTTTTGCTTCAAGTGCCGTTAGCGTGCTTGTTGAGCTTGTTCCTCTTGTTGAGAATTATCATTAACATATTAACTATAATATTAAACCAAAAAAAATTATAAATATATCTAACTATGTATGCATACATATACTTATTAAAATAGACTTTAAACGAAACCTTCGGGGCAGTGATAATGACGAGATGAGCGACAAAACTCATAACATATCTAGTCGTAATGCGCAATAATCCGACGCACAGGTTGCTCGGCAATTATTCTAAGTAACATCAACATCATAATAACAATGACTGACTATAAAAAACAAGTCTACCCTAGCAATAAATCTATCAAATAGTTAATAAGCCAATCATAAAGTCAAACACGGGAAATCTTTATCAGATCGCATGCAGATTACCGGGCACGTAAGGCACAAGTATTTAAAATGCCAAGCCCAATAATTATTGGTAGCATCTGGAGGCAACAGATTGGCAAAGTCAACAACAAGACAACTACAATTTTAGCATTAAAGAGCGCAAAATACTTTCAAAATTATTTCAAACGTCAATTGACATCCAAAACTTTTGCCAAAATAATGAAAATCAAAAGCAATATTCGAACCAAAAGCAAAGTCAACGAAACCGAAAGCGATTTGGTTTCGTTGACTTTGCTTTTGGTTCGAATATTGCTTTTGAAACCGAAAGCAATTTGGCCAAGTTCAGAGAGAACATGGCAGAGAGAGTGAGACAGCTAGTTAGTGTTCTTGGCCATGGTTGTTGTTTGCATGGCTGAGCTTAGCTTAGCTCACATGTCGTATACGCAATGTGCTCTCTGGTTTGGCACAGAACGCGGCTAACTTAAAGTTTTGTGTCTCTGTGTTCGTTTCCTTGATTTCAATCTCACTGCCTAGCTAGTTGAATTTGTTTTTTCTTGTTTTGAAGTCGGTATCAGTTGATTGCCTTAATGTTGTTGTTGCTTGTCTCGGTATTTTTGGCCAAATACTCGTTTTGCATTGCAGTTGCATTTTGCAGTTCTTGGATGACCAGTTTTAAAAAAAATATTGCGGTATTTACATTACTAGCCGATTGTTTTTGTTATTTTTGTTGTTTTTTAACTTTTTTCTATATAGTATACAGTTGTTGCTGGCTTTAAGAAGTTTAAAGTAGCGCACAACTTGATTGCCGTTTTTTTGGCCAAATAAACAACAAAATACACAAAAACAGCTAGAAAACGTTGCCAATTTTGTAGTTGATATTGACTTTAAGCTGGCTAATTGCGCCTTTTATTGATAAATTCAATAATTGTTTTTAATTTAGTGTGAAAAAAACGGTAAGAAAAACTAAGAATCTAAAATGGTTTTTTTTACCATGTAAGTACTACAACCAAAATCGAATCCGAGATCCAAGGGAAAAAAATATATTAACAAAATTAATAAATTTAAATGCATAAAGAATTAGAAGCCAAACCATGAATCAAATCGCATTCCGCTTAAAAGTCACTTTTAACCAAGTTATGAAACTTTGAAGTGGGTTGAACCTTTAACCTAGCAACTTTACAAGTCAAGATTATTGTCCAATTTCCCATGATTTTTTTACAAGAAAATGAAAGGTCTCAGAATCAAGTTTAAAGTGTTTGTTTTATACGAATTACGACATAACAAATTGATTTTTTTTTAAATAAAAACTTGAGAATTAAAATTTTAAAGTTTCAAATTTCCTAAGGGGGGACTCTGACCATCGAAATCGAGATCAAGATCATGGGGCAAAATATTTTATTTTCGTAATAAATTAAATTTGAAAGCAAAATAAAATTTAAAAAAAAAATAAAAAAAAATCGGTTAAGTCTTGACTAAGTTATGATATTTTGAAGTTGGTTCAATACTTGTGCAAGTATAAATTATAATTATTATTATGTGCAAGTGGCAAAAATATTTTATGTATTTCTTATTTAATGAAATAATTAAATATAAGTTATGCAAGGAAATAATTAGGCATACTTACTATTGCTAATCTTAATGCCATGTGATATTAACATGGAGAGAGGCGTCCCTCTGTGAGTTACATGGGGGCGTGACCGACGCCCGCTGCCAGTTGGCACCTGTGACTGTTGTGGTTGCTGCTGGTGTTGTTGCTGTTGTTGCTGTGGTTGCTGCTGCTCTTGTTGTTGTTCTCGCTGGTGTTGACGACCACGCCCACAGCTGACCCAGTCAAGTATATGATCTCTAGCCGTGCGTCCATATCTCAAATAATGTTTTTCTAAGCCCATAATTCAAGTCTGTCAAACGAAATCGGAATAAATGGAAACAGCTTTAGAATTAAATTAATTTAATTAGATATGGCTTGTTTTAAAGTCAACAACATATTTACGGGCTGTAATTAAAATTTAATTAACCTAATCTTTATTGCCTGGGGTCAGTGTCTAATTCTTTTCACTGATTAAATGCTCAATTACAAACTCGAGGGACTCCATTAAGAATATTATATAGATGACTTTTGTATCATTGATGCGCCTTAGTTGCATATTAGAGTTATTCTAATAAGCGCTCAGAATGTCCGGTATTACAGAAACCCCAAGAATTCTTGAATTAATTAAACAGATAAAAAACAATTAACGTTTGTATTAAGTCTAAGTTGATAAATTCTAAGTTTATTTATATCGGCATAACTACTCAAACAGGGATAAACAATTCATTAGGAATAATCAATTGGATATGCCTTAGTCTAGGGCACTCGATGAGGAAGAAACAATTAAATTTCAAAATTTACCTCTATTTATAAATATTCCATTAAAATTTAGAAAATATTAACATGTTAGATTAACTAAAACCTTAACATTTTTTTAGGTATCCTTATTTGAATTAATCTCAGCTAACCGTTTTGGGCTACACAAAGATCAGTCAGTCTGTCAACACAAAAGTTTCATAAAAAGTTTTATTAAAAGGAGGAACCTATTTTTTTAAAATTGCTTACAAAAAAAGAATATAAATTTTTCAAGTGATTGCTTGCTTTGCATGTTGGAATTCCCATTATATCACTTTAAAGGGTATTGTCTAAACTAATTATAATAAAATATTTGTCATTCGATGTGGTATATGCAAATATATTTGTAGTTGTGTCCGGCATATTTTATTTTGTTTACAAAGTTTAAATGCAGCGGTTTAATTAAAGCGAGACCTCCTTCATTGTTAAACATTTAAACAGCAAGTTAGTCGGTAATTGAAATCTGTTTGGCTGCACGAATCTCTATGACGACTTAAATCGATAGCATGACAAGCATAAAACAAAAGACTATGGCAACGAACTTGCTAGCTAAGCAAACACTTTCATAATTTATGTCTCATGTTTTAAGATCTGCGGTTCATCTTAAAGTGTATGAATCATCTTTCGACTCGCTCTCTGATATAACGACCCATAACTAAATGAAAACTTTACTTTTTTTAGCGTACACTAGTTTTTGAGTTGCTCTGCTAAATTAAAGCAACTTTTCATAATGAACAGCGAAATGTTGTATTGTTGTATAAAGGTAAAAAATGATGAGCAAAAATTATTTAAAGACAATTAATGACATTTAGTTTTTTGCACTGTTTTCAATTTTAATTGCCGCTTGTAACACAAAACATTGTCAACTGCTTTGGGACAAGCTCAAAAGCCCTATTTGCCCTGGCGTCTGATTTAATATACGGCATCTTGGCTATGGAAACAGATACAGAAACAGATCAAAAAACAAACTGAGAAAATATTTTTTATCTTCAAGCTGCGCTTAATGAGCATACAATAATTAAGGCCAGTTTTAATTTGCAACCATTTGCGCAATGAGGAAATAACCAACCCAAAGGCTGTAGAACAACCAAATATGGGCAAAAGGGAAATGGAACTGCAATTTTAAAAAATAAGCGAATCTGACAATAAATTTTGGTAATAAGAAAGTGAGTCAGCAAGAGATGAAGAAGTAGAATAAATAAAGGTTAGCAAATAGCTGAGATGGACAAAGCAAACATTTGCTGTGACAAATCCTCTGGGTGTGGAAAACGAGCAACAATTTTTATAACTTTCTTGACTCACTTAACAATTTTATGTATTACAAATAGAGTTACGAGTATTATTGCTAACTCCACATAAAAATCCTCTACACGAGGTAAAAGTCTAGTGACGAATGCAATTTCGAATGGCAATTTTACTAGCGCGAACCGCCGTCCGTAGTGATTGATTAATATATATATATTAAAAAATATTTTAGGAATCTTGGATATTAATACACACAATGCAAAATTAATTAAGCTAACTGGCAGTCTATTTAAAGTCAGGTTATAGACCACATTCTTTAAAACTGAATACAATAGTTGTCACTTTGATTTCTACAGACAATTATAATCGAATTTATACTTCGTTAAGATTTTATTTTTTGGTGCTTTTGATGCCAATCCAAATTTTACTTTTTGTACACCTCAATTAACGGAGCATATATGCAAAATCACTTTTCCACAATTTACGGCTCATAAGCGCCATTAAAGCCAATTCATTAATAAGTCTCAAACACAACCAAAACTCATAACTGAAACTAAAACACGTTTTAACAATTTTCTGATTATTTTCACACATTGACTCCGGCTTATTGCCGGCTACGACTTGGTCACCTGGTCACTTGGTCGTCTTGGCCACCTCGACTTCTTTTTGGCCCGGCTCGTGTTTATTTTTCTTCAGCTTCTTTGGCATAAGTATTATGTAAGTAAATGTAAGTGGCACGCCAAGAAAATAAGTAAAAAACAAAAAGAAATGATCCAACAAAAAATGCATCTGTCCGAAAACGAAAACAAAATATCTAGAAATCATTCAAAAATAGCGCAAACATTTGCGTAAATAAAGAAATTACAGCAATAACAATAACAGCAAAGACAACAAGAAACAGTTGATCACGATAAAGTTTTCACAAAATAAAAATTCAAATAATTTTTTTTTTCAAATGTTGTTAAATTCAATGAATTGGTAAAAAAAAAAAAATGGACCAGAAAATTAAAATAAAAATTACAATTTGTTCACAAACTAATAATTGATATTTGTATTTAAAAAATGTTATATTTTTAATTTAATAAGAAACTATACATCTTTTTTTAATTCGTTCTAAAATAAGATATATATTTTATTTGCAAAATAAATTCTGTTATTATTTTCTTATGTCAAATTACTTTCTTGACTCATTGTATATTGCGAAATTGCACAAATACGAAATCTATTGACCCAAATGCAGTTTGTATAACCAGTCGGGCACATATGGCAACCGATGCGATGGTGCAATTATTCCAGCCAGCAATCCAGCTCCAACTCCAGCTCCAGTTCCAGTTCCAGTTCCAGCTCCATTGAGGCTTTCTAACATTCCCAACAGCTGATGACGATATTGAGTTGGGCTTTGGTCAACTCATTGGTAATAGTAACACTTTCGATTGCACCAGCAGCGCATGAGTTGTTAGCCAGGCCAACAGCCAACAGGCAACCGGCAGCTAACCAGCTAACCAGAAAACCAAACGGGCCATTCCAGGCAGAAATAAGTAGGTTGCTTGGCCAACAGGCCACTAAGCCACTAAGCCAATAAGCCACTGTGCCAGCCACTGACTGGTTGGCATTTAACAACGTCTACAACGTACTACCAATCTTCTTGCCTGCTTGCACTTGGTATCGAATTTCGGTAGCTGTTGTTGTTGCTATTCCCACTGCGAGGAATGAGTCAAAATTTGCGATTCATTTTTAGTTTCTTTCAGGGAACGTTACGATTATAATTTTTAAGAATTATATCTTTTAGACAGATATCAACAATTATACAAGTAAATTGTTATTCTTCTTCAAATAACTAAAAATTTAACTTGCTTATATTAAAATTACCTATATTTCAAAAATCTGGTCAAAAAGAAGTGCAGATAGCCGCAATGACACTCGTTTGTTGTCGAGTTGACGTTTTCACTCTTACTTGGCCAAAATGTGATATGTGATAGCTGTTCATTTAAGTGCCATTGTTGTTGTTGTTGTTGTTTGCTTGATTGTTGTTGTAGTTGCTACCAGTCGAGATCTGTGCACTTGTTTATTTTGGCTGTCTTGTTGCACTGTTGCATTAATAAATTTCACACAGCATCCAAAGAGAAGGATGAGGAGTGAAGGTGGAACGGGTAGAGGGAGGGGGAGGGGTGCGGGACTGTCTGCAGTGTGAAGGTCACGTACCATTTATCTTTCTCCTTCTCTTTCAGCTGTTCCGTATCCAGTTTTGTTGCTGTTTTCTTTTACTTTAGCTGCATTTTATGCACTCTTTATAAATTTTTCAGTTAACTTTTAACAACTTATTATTTTATGTATATAAAATTTCAATTTTTTGCAAGCTTAAGTCAAAGTCATTTTGGGCTGATTATAGAGAGAGGAACACTTGAATGGCTTTATAAAGCCAATGCCAAAGAGGCACATTTCATAATTGGCATCGTTGGTACGCGTTGATTGGCAAATTGTAGGCAATTATTGAAAAGGGATTCGACACGGGAATGGGGCCCTATAGGAAAAGTTCCGAAATGTTCGAGATAACTGAAAAGTTCATTCATCTTTCGCTCTGTTGACATTGAGACGTCCCAATATTGCGGAAGTTGCCGCCAGGTATTCATTAGAGCCAAGAGCCATAAGCCATTCACATATACCGGCAATTTCTTTGCGTATGCCATTTATTTATTTTTATTATAAACATTATTGAATTTTAAATACAAATTCAAGTGCAATATATAATAATAAATTTACATATTAAAGCAAAATTTAAGCTAAATGAAAATAATCTGCATGCTATACTAATTCTAATTCAAATTGTATTTTAACCTAAATATTTAATTTTAATTACAAATTAAAATGCAATATATATTTTAAAATATTTAATGCAGATATTTAAAAAAAAAAAAGCAAATTTACTACCTTTTTTTTATTAATTATTATTATTTTACAATTTAAGTATTAAATATTATAACCGTTACGGTCCCTGATTTCAGTCGTCGCGAGGTTGGATATATTTTGCTAAGCTACTGCTCCAGCTGGCATCTGAGCCATGTAAATCGTTTCGCTGAGCTTAATTTACTTAAGTTGGCAACACTTCGAGCGCATCAAATCATTCTAGCAACAACAAGCAACAAACTTTTTTTAAATGTTTTCAAGTAATTTAACATTTGACTTTGAATATGTTTGAAGTTGATTATGCAATTTGCAATTGACGCTCACAGCATGCGCAAAAATAAAAAAAAGTATAACAAAAGACTTAGGCAACGAACTTGACGCGCAATAAGAAAAGGTTCATAAAAAGTTTGTTTAAGAAAGTTGGTTAAAGTAACATAAATAAGTTGTTTGAAGACGTCAGTTAATGAAGCCTTTTAATTTGATGAATTTCATATATTTATTCTTTTTAATAAATTTTCAAATTGATTTAATTAATTAATACAACGCAAAAGATGCTTACATAAAACATAAGATATGATATCCATTAAATAAATGCAGTTCATCACTCCCAACAACAAATTTGTTCAGCTCGTTAAGCGTTAAAATACCTAGAAAGCGTTTACACACTCACAATATGTTCAGTAGCCGGTCTAAGCTTCTGCTACAATTATAGCCAAGTGGCTTTTAGCCCTCTGTTAAGCTTCTGCTTAAGCTGACTTGGTTTTGGCACTTTTTGTTAACTCAGCAAATCGCCACGCGTTCTTCTCTTGACGTTTTTTAGTTTTCTTGACGGTTGTCAGTTCGTCGGTTGGTTGCCGTGGCAAATCGTTGAAGCGTGGCAGCTTCAGCGCATTATTGGCTAACAATTTTCCAATAGTTACAGGTAAATAACAACAACAAGCACTTTGTTGCCATTTTTGTAAGTGCGTCTAGTTGGCAGTGTGTTGTAAATTATACGATTATTAACCACCACTTCTCTCTCATTCTCTTTGTCGCTCTTTCCCTTTCATCTATGATCATTTTTTTAAGCGTTAATTTTAGACAAATTTCGGGAAATGCTTCGATTAAGCTGTAGAATGATTGCTTTTATATTTAAAATTGGCTTCAAATTATGTTATTCGAAATACTTTTTTAAGACCGGGGATCAAAAACAAAACTTTTTTTATTACAAAATTTAAAACTACAAAATATTTTTTAATATAATAAAATAAATAATGACAGTTATTTTTTATTTTACAATGATTACATGTATCCCTTAAAAATCGTATGGTTTATTATATGAAAGGAAAATAGCACTTATTGTGAATGTTTATAGACTTTGGAGATATACCACTTGGATATAAACATATTTACATTCTAAACTTATATAAAAAATTATTTTTTGACATATTTTTATAGTAAAAATAAGTTGTTTTTCCAAACCTGATCTTAAACCTGATATTTTTGAATTTTTGAATTTCTTTGCCTGTCTTTCAGAGCTGACAGTTGGGATGAAGGCCGTCAGCGAAGCGTGGCAAAAATGAGGCCTGAAAACAAAGCAACAAATTCAATTCAAGCCAAAGTCAATCCTGACCTAAGTCACAGCATTTTTGATTGGATTGGCCTATGTCTGACTTTGGGGCTGAAGTGGCTGATGGATGGGTTTCTGGCACATTAAAGTGAACCACCCGAAAATTATGAACTTATCAATAGGCAAATCAAATTGCTATTAAAAAAGCATATAGCATACATCTTATTATATAAACGTTGTTATAAGCTTGTCGTATGTTCAGTTTATTAGCAAAATGTGCCTGAGGCTCAACAACAACACCATCGTGTGGCAACATTGGCAAAAAAACAACGCCGTGAATCACATGCTTATGTCAATATTTCAATTTAACGACTAAGAAATGCCAAAAAAAAAAAATATATATATATATATATTCCCAACAACAAAGGCAACACTTTGTCATGTAATTGTTGCTCTTCACCTCTTATAGTTTTTTTTTTCTTTTTGACATCTATTGCACTTAACCATTTTGCATTTTGCGGTTAATTAAGACTACTTCTGTGCCTGGCCATTGAAAATTTTACGAGTATGTATTTGTGGGCGTATGGGCTGGCTAAAAGCCTAAAAGGCTGAATGTGTGGATGATTAGTTGGTAGTTGGCAATACTGTAAAGTTAAGTGGTCGAAAGAGCGCAGACAAAAATGGAAATTGTTGTTTGAAAGTGAATCTTCGTTTGTGGTATTCGGGAATTTTAAATTAAATGATTATTTAGGAAAAAAATACATTATTTTTTATTTTATGTATATGTAATCCACTATTTAGTGCTGGGCATACGATAAGTTTTTATACCTAGAAATTAGCAAATGAGTTCGAGTTTCTTCATGAATTTTTAGGACTGATAAATTTAAGGTCGCTGAATCCGAAAAAAAACATTCATTTTGTTCGTCCTTGTCAGGATAATCGACAAGAAAATTTTTTCGTCTGTTACCATATGGTAACGCTGGGAATAACAGGGTACCAGAAAAAAGTCTAATCCAACAGGGGGGCTTCTCCTTGATATATATGACCAAATTTGGTTTAAGTCGGTGCAGTATATCGTATATATAACATAGCTGTCATAGGAACAATCGGTGTGAAATTCACCTTTTGTATGGAAAACTTTTTTATTCCTGAACAACTTTGGTTCAAATCGGACCACTATATCATGTAGGGGCAATCATATTTTATGAACAAAACAGTACCGAAACGCGAATAAAATCTATGGAAAAAACAGCATTACCATATGGTAACACGAAAATAGAACGGACGGACGGACAGACACACATGGCTATATCGACTCGGCTATTTATGCTGATCAAGAATATATATACTTTTTAGGGTCGGGGATGCCTCCTTATCCCTGTTACATACATTCCAACGAACACAATATACCCCTTTGATTATTTTTTAAGAAACGGGTATAAAAGAGTTTTTATATATAGACTTGCCCATATTCCCGATGGAAAAGTCAAAATTAAAGGAAAAATCATTCATGTATATAATTGAAGTACTGCAAATTTTAAATAATCGATAAGATTTTATTATAATAATAAAACATTATTCTTTTAACCAATTTAACCAAATTTCGGCCAATTTGTTAAGTGTATATGAAATTTGAACCTAAGAACTAATTAGACTTCATTTCCAATCCCATACTTCTCCATCCAAATCCAATGTCAATGACAGATCGTGCATTGAACTACAAACAAGTCGGACGAAGAGCATGATTAAATTAAAAAATTGAATAAATTGAATAAATGGTATCCAGCCTTCAAACAAAACTCTTTCTGAACTTTCGACACACCTCAAACTGTTAACTGTAACTAGCATTTCTTTGCGATGTTTGCATACAATTTCACACTTTTTTTATTTCCCTTCGTTTGCTGAACGCCAACACAAATAACTATTATTTTAAACCCAATACCCAACTTGACATTGACTTACATATTTCTAGTAAACTCTTGTTTATAGTTTTTTTAGTTTTTAAACTTAGCTAGGTCATATTATCGCAACTTTTGTTGTTGTTATTGTAATTGTTGCTTGTGCTAAAACAAGCAATGAAAGAATGGTACAAAGATTACAAAGCGATTCAATTATGTAGATTTTAATTTTAGTACCTGATATAGCTAAATCAGGAAATGAAATGAAGCGTTTTGAGCTTAAAATAAAAATAAACACTGAAAAAAGTTATCTTGATAAATAAAAAGTCATAAATATACTTTTTTTGAATGGGGAATGAATAAACTTATATTTTTAAATTTTAATCAATCCGTTTTTACTTTTTATTTTAATTTTTTTTATCGTTTTATAAAAAAAGTTTAAATTACTATTTCAATATTTTATCATAAAAATTATTTATTTTAACTATCAATAAAGACAATTTAATTCTACTAATTATATTTTTTAATAGAAATATGGGCTAACTTTAACCTTTTATTAACTTATTTGACCTCTAATCGTACATTGACCTGACCTTTAGAAAATGCCAGCACTTTCCAAATCAAGAGAAAGAGGGTGTTTGACAATGATCTCATTATCAAAGCTACGTGATTGTGGTTGCATATTTTGACAAAAGTTTTATGGCATATCAAAAGTTAAAATAGTTGTATGCATACAATGAAAACTTAAAAGGTCGAGACCATCTATACATAAAAAATACTACACCTAGCAGATTGCATAGCTATTTTTTTGCAGCACTCGCAAAAATGTATAACATTTAATGGCAGTTAAATAAAACTTAAAAACTCTCTTGAACTAACTAAAGTTAAACTAAGACTTATTATTAATATATACTTAAAATATATGAACAGTGACTCACAGTAAATTTGATCCACTACATTTTAAACGAGTGTGTCAAATATGCTGAGAGTTCCAGTATATTTTAAACTTGGAATTCAACTTGACTGAAAATTTTATTATACGCAAAATAATCTTAATTACTTGATGTTTTGTATAAGTCCAAGTAAATCTATTTGAAAAGATCATTCTAATATTTATTGATCTGATTGGGATTTTCTGGGTTTTTCCCAATCCATGCAACAAATGTTGAAATATACGCTTATTTTAATTTAATGGCTTTTTTTTATCATTTTAATTTAAAAATTACACTAGTTCAACAGCTCTTAGTTGACATAAATAAATAAATAATATTTCTCTTCATATTTACACAATTTGTTCTTTTTTTTTGTAACTATCACTTCATTTTATGTATTTTTTTTTTGTGTAATTATTTTATTTATTTAATTTTCTTCAACTTACTTTTAATTTAAAAATATTTCTGCAAAGCCGCTAATCCAAATAAGTTCGTTGATTATGAAACTTAAAATATCTTTTGGTTGAGCAAAGCTTTTTTTTTAGTTTCCTTTTGAGTTTTCAATCTATCCGCATTTCTTTTTGATTTAATAAGAATTTGCTTATTCTTTAAAAGCCTTTTAATCACACACTCACACAAGATCACATTATCGAATGTGTGAACGATTTAATGTATTCTTTATTTATTATTATGAAATTATTATTATTTATTTTTTAAAATCCACACACAAATTCACATATTGAAATTGAAAACGAAATGGAAACCAAAACTGAAAACGAAAACGAAACTGAGACTGAAACTGAAACTGAGACGCGATCGCATTGAAATGTCGTGTGTCGTTTTAAAAGTTGAAGTTGAAGTTGACGCGTCGAAATGAAAAGCTCGCATGAATGGACGAACGACGCCGCAAGACGTTTTTGTTCAAAACCCAAGACTTCGACTTCAGTCGGCGTCGCAGCTCAGTCACAGCAGCCTCTGTCGCAGTCGCCGACTAAGTATCAAGCCGAGCCGAGCAACAGCTGCGTCGCGTCGCGTCGTCAGCTCAGCTGCCTGTACATTTATGTGTGTTTGTGTGCAAATCTCAGCTTTAGTCGGCGTATGTGTCTGTGTGTGTGTGTGTGTGTGTGTGTATTGCGCTATCACTTGCCGCAATCCTCGCTGCCAGCTGCGACGTCAGTGCAGTTTGCAGTATACAAAATTTGGCAATCTGCATGGCGATCAGCTGACGTCGCCGTCGTCGTCGCTTTGCTGTCGGCATCGCTGCTCGTTCTCAGCAGCACTCGCAGCTGTGGTAAATATAAAAAAGTCTTTTGCACGCTGTGTTGAGTTTTCCTTTTGTTGATTTCTACTCGTTTTTTGAGGGGATTTTTCTGATCGTATTTAATTTGTATATTTAATTCGCGACTTTTGCTGAGTCACTTCTGACTTGTGGTGAATACTTATAGTAAAGTGGCCATTAACAGATCTTAAGTTGAGTGCCTCAATTGCTTCCTACATTATATCGTTTCATTTAGTCTGTAATCGTTAAGGGTTTTTTCTTTTCCATCATCTTCTCCTTTTTGAAGGATATGTGGGGCGACAGTGGAAAATAACATTTACACATTTTACTTTACTTTTAATTAGTCTCTCTTGTGATGCGTAAAATCCCAGTAAATTATTATTTTATTTATTTCGATTCCTTATTATTCAAGGCAGTACACCTTTAAAAAATAAATGTTTTAAAGTCAATATTTTGATCTCAAAACTGAGAATTTTAATAAAATGGTCTTATTTTAAGAAAAAACTTAGATATTAAAGAATATAAAAAAAATATAAAAATTGATCGAAAGTCTTCAGAAAAAGAGCTCATGGACATTTGGAAGGAATCCAGAGATTCAAGTGTGTTATTAGTATATTTATTTCGAATACTTTACAATTAATAAAAGGAAAAAAGGTTGTAATAAATTAGCCTTAGTTTTAAGATCGATTTCTTAAATTTATGTTCACAATTATAATAATTTTATTCATGTTTTTAATTAAATTATTGCAACAGTCTGAAGGGCACATTGCGAAAATTTTAGATTTTTGAACACGAGTACACAATAAAAAACAAGTGGGCAATTTAAAGTGGAAAATTTTTCAAGCTGATAGAGAGCAATTGTTATTTTTGTACTTTTATTAGCCGTACTGAAACTGGAAATTAACTTAACTTAATGCTAACGATCGGACAGAGAGACAGACTGACAGACTGACAGAGAAACAGACAGACAGTCGGTCTCGCTCAGTTAGTTATAGTCGTAATCAAGTCTCGGGCCCTTAATAAATGTACTTATATTAATAAGTATGTATAAGTAGCACTAACTACTTGTACAAATCAATAAACAGTATTACGCACTTTACTGTAGGTCAGAATAATAACAGACTCAGTTTTCTTATAAACAAGAATTTTTTAATACTCGTAACAACAGCAAAACAGAATTAAAATTAAACGCTACTTGACGTCATTTCAATTTCCATAGAGCAAAACCTAACTTAGTTAGTTACGATATTAAAATTTGCAATTGACCCGGGTAATTTGCAGCTATATTGAGGCTCATAGAATCTGGTCAGTTAAACATAAATTCATTCCAAGTCTGACTTCCTGCACATTCTTGAGGAGCTGTGTCTGCTAATTATAGGCTACAGTCGGTTTACTATAATATACAGTGGGTCAAGTAAATATTTTGACAATAAAAAATAAGTTGAACCCTATGGATCTTGTTTTTTATTTTCTTAGAGAACCATATAAAACTAAAATAAAATTTCTGATATTCACTTTTGGGACGAACGATAATAAGTTTAGTATATAAATTATTCTTAAAAATAAAAGGCTTGGGACGTAATGGCTTATATTTTTGAGTCCCTTTTAAAATATGCGATTTATTGATGAAAATATTTACTTGACTAACTTTAAGTTAGTTGCTATGTAATCGATTTAAAATGCAAACTTTAATGGGCTTTTAACGATCAAAACACTGATTTGCATATTGCTGCTGTTAGAGGAAGATCAGTACGAGTATGAGTACTCCTAAGCTGCTCGTATTCTATTTGAGTTGAGTTGAATCCATTGCATAGATCATCACAAAGTTCAAGTTGACGCTCTCAACATATTTACACCATAATAAAGCGGAAATCGGCTTTCGAATGAAACAGTTATTAGGAACAAATTACTTGAAGAACTTAATCAACAAACTCTTAACTGTAAGTAAAACTAAATTTTAGCAAAAACATCAATAAGTGAAACCATGCGTTAAGAAGTACATGTTTCCCATATTTATGAAAGTTCACTGAAGTCAAGCTCAAGTGTTTCGGGCACTGTTTTCAAAAAAAAAAAAATAAAATGAAACTCAACCTCAACCCGAATCGGAACAGACTTTAAGTCCGTTATAGCAACATGTTGCATCATAATAAAATTGTACAAGGATGTTGCTGCACTTATTTAAAGACCTTAATCTAATAATCCAATGAAGGTTGTACTTTTCGGGTTTGTTTTTTAGTTTGACAAGAACAACTTTAATTGCTGTCGTGAAGCGAATTTACATATTTGGACATGTTGTGCACATCAGGCACAAAAATTTAATTTATATAGTTTATAATTATAATGACTATGAGTACTCTTGTTGCTAGCTGCAAAAGGCCACAGTGCACATTAAATGTGTCGCTACTAAATATATTTACATATATAAAAATATAAACAACATAGTTGTTCAGTAATTGCCAAAATGTCTTTCAAGCTTAATGAGGCCTGCTTAGGGCAGAGGAAAAAGCTTCGTTTCAATAGCTCGACTTTGCAGACAAGTTCAAGTTTGAATATCACTGCAAATTTTTTGGAATATTCAAAAATCACAAAGGGGACCTTTAGCATCGAAATCAAACCAAAAATTTAATGCAGATTGAAATAAGAGACCAAACCACGAACAAAATGCCAATCTAATAGAAAATCGGTTCAGTTTTGACAAAGTTATGAAAGTCGAAAGTTGGTCAAACCTTTGATCTAGCACTTAACAAGTCAAAATGTGAGCTTTTTTTATTTGTTGTATAAACTAAGAATAGAATCAAAATTAATCCATAGATGCATTGCACACCTTTATGTACCCAAGGGCTTTGCTCGCCAGCTTAAGGGCTTGTAGATGAATATTATTTAATAATTTCACAATTCTTGATATTTTCATGTAAATACGAGTTCGAGTATAATGTGAGTGCTAGTGATCGTGCTCTTACGAGTATAGATATATATAACAGATAGTGTTACTAGCGAAAAAAAAGGGTGTGACCAGAATGTCAAATAACAACTTAACCCCATCCTTCACATTGAAAGTTGAATTACCTGAGTAGGAGTAGGAAACAGGGTTGGGTTCGTAGCCTACTAAAGATCGTAAGATCTAGAGATCGAATGGCATCTCATTGCCAAGCGAATCGGAAATCAGAAACGTACCAAAAAACACTACGAAATATCGTATGAGAAATGACCTAGCAAAATAATACAAGTATATTTGTATATGATAAATGTCTATGCTATAAATATATTGCCAAAATCTTAGGCATGAAGTGCAATAATTTTTACATGTATTTCAATTACTCAAACAAAAATGGGCTGTTATAAACGGGTTTACAAAGTATACTGCCAACAACAACAACAACATCAACAACGGCAACAACTAAAGTAAACATTGTATTCAACCTGCTCTTTTTTTTTTGGGCCATAATTCACAGACGGCTGGCTTAGAAGTCAAGCAACAGCTCGAGGAGTTTACACAGCATTTACGTTGATTTCTTAACTTTTTTGTTTTCAATTACTCTACGAAGGACACCATTTTAATAACATTTTTTTATTTTTTGCAGAAGGGAGATTCGTCTGCCAAAGAGGGGGGAGCGATGTTTAAGTATACATATAGTATACCATGCAAAGTCTTGAAAAACTTTTCCGTCGTTAACTCGCTTAACAATAAAGGCGCTGATATGGAAATAATTACCAGCAGACTTTTTACATTAATTTACTTCAGTCAAAAGTTTCGATTTATCTTTTATTTCGTAATTGCTTATTTGTAGAATATTGAAATTCTACACTTTCTATTTAATAGAAAAATATTTTGTAATAATAGAAAAATTATCTTAATTTTAGGGCAATTCTTATTTTATGCCAATTTATTACATATCTACAAAATACATTTTTTGAGTGTATTTATGATCTAGAAAAAATTCTTGCATAATAATCCTTTCGCGCTCTTAATTCTTACAAGTCTTCCCACACACTTGATAATAAATTAGGACTGGCCTAAGATTATTATGTTAAGCTTAGTTAATCTTTCGATTTATTAAATATATTTTCTTATTATTAAATTATTACTTTGGTTTTTTTTTTGTTGCAGCTTTAGAGATCTGTAAAAGGCTTGCATACTTTTAGGCAGACATTTATTTATTCAAATATATTCAGGGGTGTTTAAGAAATACAAAACAAACGAAAACCAAAAAAAAAAACCATACATTTCTGAATAATTATTGTAGTTAGTACAGTATAATTGCAACTATTCATTTATTTAAATTTGGCATTATCAGCCATTTTAATACAATTTTTTCCCGATTAAATGCTCTAAATAAATAATTCGCTAATTCAAAACAAACAAACGCAACTCAATGAACTATGCATTTAATTTTAATATAGCACAACAGGAATTCCAGATGAAAAGTTGTTAAAAACTGGATTCCTTGCATTAGAAACACGTTGATTTAGTTATTCTAGAAAAAGGAGGCGATAATGAGAATACTATTATATATTACGCCCTCAATTTGCGCTTGTAAAATTATTTATAATAACAACAAATTATCTATAATTTTGAATTAATAAATTAAGTGTTTTATGTAAATACTTTTAATTGTATTAAGTGTTTTACAACTTTGAATTAACAACTTGTGGATCTCTACTCAGTGAATTAATAATTTCATTGAGTGCAAGAAAAACAAATCGAATCAACAACAATTAAATATAGTAACTAGTTTTATAATGTATATAATTAATAAATACTAAGTCTAATGTACTTAATTTTAATTTTATTGTGTACCTTACAGTTTTCAGATAGCAACTTTTCTATCTTAGAGAAATCAAATAATTTTGAAGTGTTGCCCTTAAATAAAAAGTTCGTTCTCTAAAAACTAAACATTTTTTTTAATAACCTTAGCACCTCTACCAATGTAGGTCGATACTCGTTTTATTTATTACAGTCTTTTCATTTTCAGCCACTCATTAAGGTACTCAGTATCGATACTCACACATGTTATATTTCACTCACCCATCGCTGGTTCTTTCACTTTATATATGTAATTAGCTCGTTTAATATTCCCTGAACGTTTGACACTTAATTATGATTCAATTAATATTTAATCATTGTACTTTCTGTTTTTTTTTTTAATACAAATATCACACACACTTCAACCGGCCAATTATTTACATATTTTATTTTAATTAAGTGAGACTAATTTTAAAACTATTTTTGGTTTTTAATATGAACTATCAAAGAGCATTCCGGCACTTGATGACGTATCTATTTGACACGACTTCTAGATTTCAACTGTTAGTTCGAGATCTTCAGTTCAATTTGAGATTTCTTTTCTACAAGAATTTCTGCTTAAGTGATCTGACCAGGAGCGGAGTGAGGGTAATAAAATAACATTTTTTTTTTAAATGTAGAAAATATATTTAATTGTATTATTGCACACTTCTATAGAGGACGGTTTAATTTGTATTGATAAATTTTAACTGAGCGAAACCCTCACTGCACTCCTGAACTTTGGTATATTTAATATGCCTTAATTGAACTATGTGACTGACCTGCTGATGTGAGTGCTACATACATATACATATATATGTACATATGAATATATCAAGATATTCCTATGTTATGTAGAATTTATTTTAAGAGTTGTATCTGAATCTGTGATAAGAGCATCTTTTACTTGTTGGCATTGTTTTAAACATATGCTAAATATTATTGCTTTAATATAATTTAAAACCTATAGATGAGGGTGTATTAAACGAGTCTAAGTCGATCTATCATTCAAATTAGATATTCAAATATTTGCAAATCAAACACATCACATACATATGTAATGCAAATAGTAATTATTTTCGTGTTCAAATATGCTTAATTATGTAAATGCAACCCTTTTGGAAATTGTAATTGATTCTCGCATAAAATGTCAATCAAATCAAAATAAACAAACCCAACTAGTTTGGATAGATGTAAATAATACCTACAGCTATCTATGCAAATAGGAGTAAGTAGTTAAAAAAATGAGAAATTAAATTTAAAATGTGCAGTTGAAATTTGTGTGCGTTCAGTGCAAAAACCATAACCAAAAGCCAAATGTGCTTTGAAGGCTTCATTCAAAAACAGACGCCAAATGTCCATCAGAGATGCAACCAATGGACAGCAGGTTGAAAATGGGGAAAATGTGGGAAAAGGGGAGAAAATGTGAAGATGAAAATGGGCGCGAGAAGTCTACGGATTAATTAAAAATTCTACGCCTCGGGCTTTCAGGCTTTCACTCCAAATTCTGGCAGCTAGTTAATTGAAAGCAGAAAATGATTTTAATACATGTATTTATTATTGGTATTATTAGAAACTAGAGCAGATCAACCTTCTTAGAATTTACAATTTTAAATTGAAATCGTAATAAATTCATATTTCATGCTATGGATTTTATAAGCCCATTTTAATATAAGTATTAAATATTGATATTATTAGGAATTCGAGCAATTCAACTTTCTAAAATATAAGAATTATTTTTTAAACAATTTTCATTTACTAATATAATTTATGTTTTCAGCTTTGTCTTTTATAAGCCCGTTTATACTTCGTCCCACACGTGACCAGAACGAATTTAATTATCATTTTCATTGCACAACCTAATCGCATTTATAAGCCAACTATTGCTCTAGATATCTGCACATATTCGTATGACATATCATCGAGCCACCCTTTCATTTATTTCACACCGCATCTAAATGAAAGGCATCCCCTAAATGAGTTGATTCCGATTGTTCCTTATGCCTTGATGTTATGGTGCGGTACATTTCAGCACAATCTGTTACCTAAATAAGCGTAACATTCAATGTTGCCACTTTTAGGGTAGTGCGGGTGCATCATGTGGCATCATACTCTAAATTCCCAAAAACTTGTTATGAGCCACAATCAGAAAAGTGGCTGAGATTGGAATAGATATCACAAGAGGCTGCATTTTGGTGAAGTAAGATAGGTTTCTAAAATCAAGGATATTGGACTGATTTTTTTAAAACTGTGATTCTTACTATATCGAAGTGCAAAATAAATTTTAAAAAAGTCATTCATGAATCAATCAAGAAGTAAGATTAATGACTACTTAAAATACAACAAAATTTTGTTAAAGGTGTGAGAAAAAATGATGAAATCTGTCAATTGTTTTTTTGCACTTAAGTTTCCATAGCTTAAACTCTTTTTTCTCCACTCTCGTAAATTACATATGTAGTTGTAATTTTTGACTAATTACTTACCACTAGAGTACAAACAATACAACAGTTATTCTCAAAGAAAAAAAAGAATAAAGGAAACAACATAAACATAAATTTTCAATTTACTTACGCCTGGGTAAGTAGATCTTGGAACTGCTCTTCACAATCGGAGTCACAGTGCTGGCAATGCCCACAGCGAGTCACATAACTCAGGCAAACACAAAGGGCCAACAGAGCGGACGGCATATATAAAAATTAATTAAAGTCTCGCCTCACGATGCCCCTTTTGCCCATCCCTCGTACACTCGTACTTGTGTATAGAGCAATGTATTGCTGAAGTAGCGGCAATGTCTTCTTTTCCCAAATTGTTCACACGTTGCAACATCTTGTGGCATGATACGCCTTAAATGCTGCAACAACAATCGCCAGTATCACTGTCTGACCTGGCTTGGCCTTTATTAGCCCAGTAACTAAAGGGTACAAAGGATATTGGGTTTGTGACAAAGTCTGTCTGTCTGTCAGTATGAAAACATATAAGTATACAGATCTCACAGTTAGTACAATTAGTAAAAATTGAATAGAACGAACAATCCTTAAGCTACAGCATGGAATTTGGCAAATGGAATGTAAATTATTTTGCATTATTTATTTTTTTTTTGTAAATTTCACATCAGTCGGTTAATAAAAAGAAAATATAATTAAGGTCAGAGCTCTAGCTATATAAGTCATTAATTTTATCATTGAAAATTTTAGTGCTAGTAAAAATCTCACTCCGTAGCATTGATAAAGTAATTGGAATTTCATTAAAACTAAAATAAAGTAGTGCTAATAAAATTTCATTTTATATTATATCATGAAGTTCTAAAGATATGTCATTTCACTAAAATTCAAATATAGTAGTATAGTACTGAAAATATTTTGAATTGTGTTGGAAAAATAAAACTAGCATTAAAATTGCAATATATATAATTTTATTTATATTATTATTATATAAATTTAAAACTTTTGTGAATATTTCGTTTAAATTTTTGTCTACTTTCTCATTTTTGTTTATTATTCTTAAGTTGATGGTGATTGTATTGAAAGGCAGCGAGGAATTGGGTACTGGGTCGACTAACAGTCGGGCCTATCGAATCTTTTGATCTTATTTTTTCCTGTCTACGTCTCTGTTTCGATCTTTATCTCTATCTGTATCTCTGTCCTTGTCTGCGCCTTGTTGCTGCCACATTTGGCAGTTATTTGGCGGTGTCAAGTGAAGCGCCTTTTTATTTAACGCCCAAATTGCCGCAGCATGCAAAAGGTAACAACAGCCACCCTTGCCGTTGTTGTTGTTGTTGTTGTTGTTGTTGCTATTGTGGATGTTGTTGCTGTTGCTGCTACTGTTGTTATTGTTCCGAGCAGTCAAATTTCGTTGTATGTTGTTGCTGCTGTGATTTTGTGTAATTTTGTCAATCACAACAACACATTCATTTGCCCTGCCTTAGAAAACCCTTCTATCCTTCTTCCCCTCCCTATATCATCTGCGCATCCCTTTCAATTTTAAGTTCTAAATTTCCTTCATTTACTTTTGACTAATTATGCAATTTGTATGCAATAAAAATATTAATTTCCAACAAGTTTTAGACCAAACAATTTAATTAATATTTTTATGATTATTATGAATTCAGAAAATTGTTTTTTTTTTGCTCTGTATTTTCATTAAAGCCACTGAGCACTTTGTTTATTTATTTGTTGTTCTCGTTCTTTTTTTTATTATTTTAATTGTCGGTCAGTTTGGATGAGAGCAAAAAAATGTAAATAGCCAAATGGAAATTTTCCAGCTCGTTTATTCTGCGCCTTCATGCGAATATCAATGCAAAAATCGAAGCTGCTGAGCTTAAAAATTCAAAAAAAAAAAAAAAAAAAAAAAAACAGCAAAAATAAATATTGCAAAATATTCCCTTTATATGTTCATTCACTCAGCAACGTAGCTACGAAAAGTCTTCATAAAATGGTTCAAAATAAAGCTCGACTTACATATTATATAAAAAATTAATTCATTTAAATTTCCTGGTATAATGCAATGCTTTTACCACTCAACTGACCACTAAATATGGCCAATACTTTAAATATTTTGATAGGAAACCACCGCAACGGAAACCAGAGGACAACCACACACACAAGCCATTAATAATTATGCATTGTGTAATATTAATAAATTAAGCAATTAAGCTCGCAATTATTTCAATACAAGCACCTGTTTTCTGTCCACTTTTCACAACATTTTACACATATACTCATATTTGGATGCGTATTTGCATTTGTATACAAACAGTGTAATAAAATTTAATTTTCATGGAGTCAAGTTATGAACTTTACTCAGTCTGCACCAAACTTTTCTGTGTGGCAAGTACGAAGTAAAATAAAAATAAAAAAACAGAATGTGAAAAATTAAGTTGTGCAGAACTTTCTGCAAAGACGGCAACTAAAAATCGCTTCATTCTTATTACTTCCTCTTGGACAGAAGCAGGATCAGGAGCAGGGGCAGGGAACCGGATACGCGGAGTCGCACAGGCGCTCAAGTTGAATCGCGAGCCGCAAAAGGACTTGCTTGCAGCGTGCCAGGACACGTCTAGTTTAAGTAGTGAGTGTAGAACTGGGCACATAAAACAATCGTTTCGTAATAAAGATGAAAATTTTATTAAAAGATGTCGGAAACAGATGTCGCCACCAAGCTGGCCCTCTTCTTGCCCCCATCCTGCTGTCCTGCAGCCTGTGCCAAAGCCAAAAGCCCAAAGCCAAAAGCCAGAATCAACCAACCAACCAACCAACACACACAGTTTATAATCTTTTATCGCATTTTTTCTACTTGGTTGACACAAAGAGAGCGGTATTTATGCGACTGTTAACGTTATGAAAAGCCCATAATTTGCCAGCCACCCTCTGTATAATAAAAATAAAATAAACGTTCTTTTGAAAATCGATAGCAAACAGAATTCGCATTCCAGTTTTATTGGGAAGGGAGCAATGGGAGCAGTATTATCGGGTAGCAGCTGATATCGACAGTTGACTTGGCGGCGGTTGTCCCGGCTCATGAACTCCTCCTTTCAGCTCTTCTGTCCTCTCCTCTTCTCTGTTATGCTCTTCTATAACGTTCACATCGAGTGTCGTGTATAAATTTTTGTGCTTTATTATATTGCCCATCCACGCCCTCAGCCAAACATAAACGTATTCCCAGCATCTTGTGACATTTTACCTTATATCTTTTTTATTTTTACTCTGCGTGCAATCGACGTCCATTGTCGTCGTTCTCGTGCCGATACACACGATTCGAGTACACGATAATGATATCCATATAATGATGCGGCTGTCAATTACATTCCATTGGCATTTTCACGATATCATAAAATTGCAAGACTCTGCTTTGTCCCAAAAGTGGCATCTTTGACTGTCGACGATTCGAGATGAAGATGTCATCGATATCTTCGGAAGTATTTGAAAAATACTTTATTTAAGCATACTCTACATATCTCTACTAACTCGAAATCAATTCGAAATCAACTCGAAAGCAATATCAAATATTTCTAAAGCCAAACACTCTATATTTCCAAAAGTCAACATTTATTTTTGTAAGATCATAGAAATTTAATTTGATAAGGTTAGCTGACTTGAGGTCTAGAATTTTTAATATTACTTGAAAGAAATTATAATCATTATCAAATCAAAAAAAAAATAACATCAAATATATTTAAAATACATTTTTTAACTGTAGAAAACTTGCGAATAATAAATAATATAATAAAATATAATAAGTAATAATAATAAAGTTTAATAAGTTTGTGGCAGCCGATTTTTAAATTTAATTAAATCTCGAAAATTTTTCTTCATCATTTAAGTCAGCGGTGGACACAGAATTTTCGATCGGAGCACTACGAAAACATCTACAACTGAAATTTAGCTTGTGGCATCAACACTTTATATACACTTAATTTTAAAAAAAAAAGGTCGCTAAAGATCGGCACCTATTTGCTAGAGTGCTTATGTGTCTCTCTGACGCCTCTTACCAAAACATAACCGATATAGCATTGGGAGCAGCGGGTAAAGGTGTGCTTCATCCATATCTAGATCGGAAAATGGCAACAGGCTGTAATAAAGGCTCACAGAGAACCCTACACAAAAACCAGTTAAAAGCCAAAAGCTGAGGCAACAATAGGCAACCAAAATTATTTAAATAAAGCACAAAACTCAAATCATTTACATATTTCCAATTCAGCTAACACTTTTAGAGCACACACCGAAGTCGAAATGATTCGCAATTCAGCGCTGAAAAACAATTAAAACTTTTGTTTGTATTCAACTTTGTCTTCAACACTTGCCTGGCTTTGTTTTTGGAGGGGTTTTTGGGATAACACCCACCAAGGAAAAATCTGTGTAAATTGTGGCCCCTTTTCATTTGTCAAGTAAAGCGAGAGGAGCAATATCGTCTATGTACCTCTTCACTACTACTACGTCTACTTATCAAATAATTGTCCACATATTATGGCAGCTACAAAAGGATATTTATGCAGACATATAGTCACGTATATATATAAAATTAATGATTCGCAGTGACAATTGGCAAAGTACCAAAAATTGTGGGCAAATTGAAGTACGAGTACTCGTTATAATCTCGACCAAAATTTAAACCTCCCACATGATGCGAAGCCGTCGCAAGCTTTTGGTGCCAAATAAAAATGTAAGGACACTCACAAATCCAAGTACAAGTACACATACACACAAACAGATACAGCTAGAGATAGAGATGGAGATGGAGAGAGACATGCAGACGCAGGGAGCAGTGAAATCGGGGAGTGAAATCCTTTGCATAAATGATGATGGCATGATGAGAACTTTTAATCATTATTATCACATATTTATACGCTTATATGAGCATGTTTTATGTACTCGCTGGCAGTGGCAGCAGCGAAGGTTGCAGGATGCGGAGTAATCCTTTTGAAAGGCACAAAACCCACAAATGGCAGCGCAAAAAGGCTGACAAAACAATGCCAGGCTAACACACACACACGAACACACACAAATACTAAAAAGGACTGCGCTTTGTTATCCTTATTCTTATTGTTGCCCTGAGAGTGCTCCTTGCTCCTCAATGATGCGCTTCCAATTCGAGTGAGGCCACGCCCCCTACGAGTAAGAGGAAGAGGACGATGACTGGGACGACGGGGCAACCACTTGCACTTTTCGTTTAGCCACAAAACAAGGGTTGCTTTTACTCTATGTCTCTCTGTCTACCTAATGGACATAGAGAGAGTGTGTGTGTGTGTGTGTGTGTGTGTGTGTGTGTGTGTGTGTGTGTGTGTGTGTGTGTGTAAGTGCTATATATGTAATATACAATAGAGTAGCACCACACACATAAAAGTCATAAGGAAAGGCACAGTCAGTTTTTAAGCTTACATAAACGCCAGGACTCCAAGTTGAATGCTGTCAACTTGGGCAACTTGGCCCTATGTACTTGTTGGCAACACTCTGGAAATTTCATTATTGTTGGCTAGTAAATAAGTCATCATTGTCGATTGTCGTCATCAACGCACCGAGGACAACTAATTTGCGGTCATAATAAAAGTTAATCTACTGATTCTTGGCTCCTGTTTGTTTGTCCTGTTCCTGTCCCTGTCCCTGCTGCAACAAATTGCGTGTGGACATGAACAACTTGTGGCATGGAAGTTTGGCTAAATGTTAGAGCACAATTCATGCGACAAACTGCACTCAGTGTAGTGGCAACTAACTGAATAATTTACTTATCCCACACACTATATACATCCAATCAAATCCATTGAAATATATGCACAAAAATTGTGCATTAAATCTTTATATACAAAACTCTTTGTTCTGACACACTGACTGATCATTGCACAGCTCATATTAGAAGACCTAGGAGGCTGATATTTTGTTACTATATTTTTTATTTAAGACGATTATAAAATTTAATAATAATAAACGTAATAATCTAGATCAAAATAATTGTAAAACAAACCATTATATATTATTCAATTATGTTATACAAAAAAATAAATTAGAAAAATGTAATATTTGTTATATTTAATATAGTTCCACGAATTTTAAAAATATTTTAAAAATACTGATAAAAATTGTAAAAATGAAATATAACATTTTTATTTAGTTTTGAAAAATATTGTTTGTAGACATTCATTATTTGTTATTATTAAATTGACCTGTTGGCCAACTTTTAGCTTGACAGCGTAATTGAAAATAAAATTATGAATATATTTAATAAAAACTCATGAGCTCTCTCACGTCGGGCCCACTGTGCGCATACCACAGTGTGCTCAGGTTGTTAGCGTTTAACAAAAGATATACCAAGAGAAAGAGCGAGAGTGTGATAGCGAGAGCAAAAGAGACAACAACGATAATGTGTAGCGAAAAACAAACAGAATGAAAAGCGAGCAGTTCAAGGCAACAACAAAACAAGAAAATTAAATTTTTATTGTTTTCACACAAATAAAATCAAATAAAAAGCGTACAACAATAACAGAAGAAGAAGAAGAAGAAGAGAGCCAAGAGTGGATATATTCCTTTGTACATATATGTATATGTATACATAAGTATAAAAGAAGGCCGTCACGTGCCGTACACATACAACAAGTACGACTGGGCAGGAGAAAAGGACCAACCACCGTAGAGCAACCCCTAAAATGTGGTCGAGAGCATCGAGAACAGAGAATCGAGTACAGAGTACAGAGTACCGAGAATCAAGGCAGTCGACTGCTCCTTGTTCAGTACGAATCGAACACTCGACGCGTACGCGACGCGCACAGCACACAGCACAGGCCAAGCATATAGAGCCACTTTGAGTAGCCAGTATTTAGCTTAAACGCGATGTCTACGGCATTTCTCGTGGACAGTTTGTTGCATGCACAGCGCGCACAGAGTTACAGTGAGAGTCAACTAAAGTCGAGCCTGAGCGAAATGCTCCTGAGTCGTGGCCAGACTGCCGAACAGACGGACAGACAGGAGGAACGCTCCAGCGAATTATTGTGCAATTGCAATTGTGGTAAACGTGGCTATAAATGTGATAAATGTCGTGAGAATCGTGCCGAAAGTGTTGACAGCATTGAGGAAATGGAGTTGGAAGATGACGAGGATGATGATGATGAGGATGAGATTGTGGCGGACATAGATGGCGTGGAGACGCCGCACTTAGACTTGGATGAGGAGCTCGACGATGAGCTGGACATGGAGCCACGACGTGAGGCAGTTAATTTGCCTAAGCTGGAGCCCAAACTGGAGCCCAACACCAACACAACTAGCGGCACAACCATCCTGAAGGATAACAACAGCAAACCTATTCTCAAATTCAGCGTATCCGCCATTCTGGGCGATACGCGTGAAGGAGTGCGAGTCCGAAATGGTAAGAGGAAGGGAACAGAGAGAAGAAATTAAATCAAAACGAATATCAGGATCAGTTAGGATTTCAAATACGTTTGTGTTTTCGTTTTCGGTTATCGACAGATCTAAAATTTCGATTATTTAAAAGAACTATTGAAAATGATGAATATATAAATTTAAAATTAAAATTAGCTGGAGAACCAATGTATACACCCTAACAATATAAATGGATTTAATATTTGATTAATCCAAAACTAACTGATATACATGAATGGGTTACTTAACGATTATTTTGGTTCTTTGGTCTTAGTATCATACACATATTTTGTTGCAGTTAGGGTTTCACTAACCAGTTTTATGCGGTTACTACCGGCTTAAGGTTCCGTTTATGCTTAAGATACATACTGGTAATAGGTTCGAATATCTGAAAGTAAGCATTCAAACTCTTTAAGAAAGTATAAATAACCTTTTTATAAGAAGTAAGCATTTTAAATCAAGTAAAACTTTACAGCAAACTCTATCCGTAATGTTTTGTAAACCGGGGCCAAAGAGGCGCACATGTACTTGCGCAAACAGGTGCCTATCTGGAGCGAAAAAAAGTTTGAAAAGTGGAGAAACTAATACTAAGTGCAAACTACTCTTACTTAATTATTACGCATTGTGAACGCAATAAACGCGGCTTGGCAATTAATTTGCCGTGGCTAATGCCGAACATAAACAATGCCAAATATAAAATCAAAATACAATTGCAATATGAAAATCCAAAAGAAAAACACTATTGCCACAAAAGGGTCGACTCGACTGAACAGCAACTTCAATTCAAATGTGCCACGGGGATTGCCTCATTTCATTTTGTATCTTTTTTTTATTGTGCTTCCTAAGCCCTTGAGGCGCATCGCTGGATCGGCCGATCGGAGCAGGCTGTAAAAACACAACCAGACCTAATCATGTTTAAATTATTGTATCTGAGCCTCGACAAATCCGTTGGTAGCTGCCGACCAAGCCAAATGCGCATTCTCGTAAACAAGTTCCGAGTTCCGTTCAATTTTCAGGTCGTCCTTTTGCGGCTGCGCGTGCTACTTGCACACAGATATACACTCACACACACACACACACACACACACACTTGGACAGAAGAGAACCAGAACAAGGGTTCATTTAGGGGGTTTTTTATATTACGTGTATTTAGCTAGATCACCAAAAAGTAGGCGTGACGAATTGTCTATCAGTCAATGTAACTGCGCAGCAATTTATCCATCTTTTTAGCATGTGAATTGCTTTCCGAGGGTTTTTCAGAGGTTTTCCGAATTGGATTGTGGGATTTTAATTGTCAGGGATTTTATTAATGAGGGGGCCGAGCTTCCAACTGTTTT
Organism: Drosophila phalerata; assembly: GCA_951394115.2. Taxonomy (NCBI): domain Eukaryota; kingdom Metazoa; phylum Arthropoda; class Insecta; order Diptera; family Drosophilidae; genus Drosophila; species Drosophila phalerata. Next base: position 41,040,707 of record OX596004.2, on the reverse strand, counting down.
TATGGCACTTTTTATGTGATTTCTTGTGCCAATTTTTTTGTTAAAGATCAAATCACATGTATTTTATGACAGAAGCGTGGCAATGCTTGCAACGTGAACAACTAAAAAACTATGATTCGATGTATAAATTCCGAATACAATCCGAAAAAAATAATAACAAATTATAGTTTTAACAAGAAATTCTGTGCGATCATTTCATAAAATCTAATCCATTTTTTAGTCTTTAAAACTATTTCAAAGCCATCTTTTGCAGGAAATCACTTATATCTAAATATCTACACAGTAACTGCATTAATAAAAGATATCCAAAACATTTGAATGTGTAACTTTAGCCAATTTATTTAATATTAAGATGCAAATTTTAAACATTTTATTTAATGTTTCTACAACTGTTGATAGCTTAATCTTGTGGGACATGTATTACATGAGATAAGAAAAAGTAATTTATAGCCTAAATTGGACAGAACTGATGAAAATTATCTATGATTTCGTTAGACAACTAATGATCTCCAATTAACTGCCAATAAACACTATCTAAGTGCAATTACTTGTCACTTAGTCGAAGGCTGCAAATGAAGTTTTTGTGTGCTAAACCGATTCAACAAACTTTTTGCTAACAGCAACTTTTGGGATTTTTGCGTGGCACAGATGCAAAAGTGGCCAAAATAGCAGCGAAATAAAACAAACAATCAGAACAATTATAACTTAATTTGTGTGCTCATTAGGCACACATGTGGCACACACACAAACACACACTCGCACACATACACACTTATTTGATAAATATAATGAATTTTCGCAACTCATGCTAAAAAGTTAAACCACAAGATTTCCGTTGGGAGCCCGCCATCAAATTATGTGCACACAACGTTAACACACACACACACACACACATACTAGCATACACACACACTAAAACTAAAGAGGCGTTAATATGTTAATTGTTTCAGTCGCTCTAATCGAATTAAAATCATATCCTGCAGCGTCTGTCAGTGGGAGTGTGTGACTGTGAGTGTATGTATGGATGTGTGTGTGTTTGTGTATGGATGTGTGTATGTGAGTTTGTGTTTGTAAATGGCGTCTGCTGCTTTTGGGGTGTTTAATTAGAAAATGAAGCTCAGCCAAAATCTTTCCGCAGGCTCAAGTTCTGTTCACGAATCAAAGGCGCCAAACTTTTGTTTGCTTTCCACATGAAGTGAAATCGGAAAATGTGGAAAATCGGAAACTGAAAGCGTTGTTGCTGCCTTGGTATCAAGGTGTGCGTGTGTACAAAGTTTTTAACGTGCTGGAGCAGAAGGGAATTGTGGGTAGCTGAAAGCTGCGAGCTGTTTAATTATGCCAGTTTGACACTTCAAAGCAGCATCTGTCGGAAAATCACCAGCATGACTTATCACACACGGATACACACAAACATGAAGGGTAGATTTTAAAACAAGATGGATATGAGTTTGATTTTGGGGTCTCGACTTGGGATGCACTTGGATAGCGCCAAGAAAATCACTTTAAGAAATCTTACACCACTTTTCATCCAGATCTTAAAAGGGTATTGTTGTAATTCATTGTAAAACTTAAGTTAAGCGAAAATTCTTGGCTTGAATTTAAAGTCAAATCTATTCAAGCCTAGGAATGATTGCCACATAATTTAAAAGCGTTTAGTCTATTTATTTATTTTATTTTATTTTATTTATTTATTTATTTATTAAGCTTTAAATGGAATGAAAACTTGGAAAGCATTTTATTAAATAAGTACAATCTGTGAAAAACATAGGCTTTGTACTTATTCGTCGGGAAAAGAGTGAAAGTGCACTGTGCGCAAAAAGGGTGAGCTTTTTCGTACATAAAAATTAATTTTTGCAAAGTGCCGAATGCCTCGTGTAGAGTTTTTTTTTGTGGGATATCAGAAATTTTTGCAATTGCTTTTGCTTTTACCATAAATTTATTAATACATAAATTTAATATGCGTTGCAGTTATACGCAATCATCCCGAGTGCTCAAAAAATAAAAATAAACTGTCTGGCAACGCTGGGTTTTCTTCAACGCAAAACAAAACTTTCGGGCAAGTTGTATGCTACGTTACACTTAAATAGTAATATCTCGAGAAAGCGAATTTTTACAGATATGTGTGATATGTCAAAATACGCAAAATTTCTTTGACTTTAACATATAGTAGTTTAATAAAGATTTTAAATGTCAATTTTTCAAAAATCGCCAAAATGTGAAAAAATTAAGCTTTTTTCACCTGTAAAATTGTACCTGACCACTTCAATCTAGCTTTCTAACGATATATAGGACATATCTGTAGCTTATATGGTTTGAAAACTGTTAAGGATTTATTTTAAAGGGCGGTTTTTTCAAAAAGTCGTAGTACAAACATTTCTAGATTTTCAAAAAGGAATAAATCCCCATTATTACATGTAAGCTTTTTAAGCGATTTGATCCAAACCAAAAAACTGACTTTTCATTTCATTTTGAGAAGTCCACTAAAAAATTTCAAATTAAATTATATTTTGAACTAGTTGTCGGATTTTGGGAAGTCCACTAAAAAATTTCAAATTAAATTATATTTTGAACTAGTTGTCGGATTCGGGTGATCGAGGTATGAATCGACGCAAATTTTTAATAAAAATAAATTAAAAATGAAAAATTTTACCAAAAGTCCCCATTAGCTGCAATCATTTAAATTTTCCCCTCCCACTTACACCCCCTTATCTAATGACCCAGGTCGGTAAGCAAAAGGTTTAGTACGCCATTTTGTTAGTGAAGACTTAACCTTTTGATCGGTGTATAACTCGATCTGATCGAACAGTCGTAGTAAACTTACCAAATTAGCTGTATATATAGCTAGTCGCCTTTCGTACCCTTTCGTAAGACCTAGAAAGCTGAAATTTTAACATAACGTAGCTGAAACTATTTGTTTTTTAATTTGTGGTCAAAGTTTACACTTTGAGTGAATTGCTTAGTTGGCTTTAGAGCTACTATATATCAACCAAACTCATAGATTGTGTATTTGCGACTGCTTGTTACACCCTGACCAAATATAAAATTAATAAATGTCAGTTTTACAACAATTCTTCTGCTATTAATTCGCTCTTTATTTCGTATATACAGAGTTCATGCAACCGCAGCATATATGGCCTTATCTACAACAAAACTTTATGCAACAGCACACACATCAATATCACCAGCACCATCAACAGCAGCAGCAGCAGCAGCAGCAACAGCAACAACAGCCGACGTCGCATCATCATCACCATCAGCAACACCATCAGGCATTGGTGGGGCAGGCGCCACTGGGACTGCCACACCCACTGCATCATCATTCACACGCCCATGCCCACGCCCACTTTCCGCATCCCGCATTTCTAACGCATCAGCAACAACAGCAGCAACATCACAGCAATAGTTGTCAACCGCAAACCACAGCAACGACGGCCGCATCCTCGTCGTCACCTGGTAGCACAATTAGTGATAGCGACAACAATCACAGCAACAACAACAACAACAACAGCAATAACAACAGTATTCAGGATGGTCGACCGCATGAAATCGGCACTGGCAAGGATGAGGACAACAGCAATCGAAGATTATCGCAAGAAAAGCTACAACAGCAGCAACAACAACAGCTGTTGAGTGGACAAGTAACCGGAGGACCACCAACAGCGCATCCGACACCTCCACCACCTCCACCACCAGCAGGGCACGCACCACCAATACATCCACATCCCCCGCCAATACATCCGGTCATTGCCAAGCCGATGCCCAGCCGACCAACTCCCTTCCTGCCCCACACACTCAACCATCCGCATTTGCATTCACTGCTGGCGCATTGCCGCAATCCCTACATGAGTGGTAAGTGTTGCCCCCCTCAGTGTTGCCCCTTAATTTTACCACTTCGAATAAGCTAAAAAAGGGAGCACGAAATTGACTTTTCATTAACTTAACAAACTTTAGCTTTCAAATTTAAAAACATAATTTGTTGCCCTCACTGTCTATTTTTCCATGCTTTAATTCACTGTCCATTTGCTCCATACTTCGCCGTTGAAAATTTTTAAAAACCTCAAACAGCCATAACTTTGTCAAAATTTTACCGATTTTCTTGCGGAATGTTAATTTTATCATTATTTTGATTGTGCATCATAATTGAAAAATTAAATTTTTTGAACTCACTGTTTATTTCTTCCCGCTGAAACTTTTCCCCCTAACGTTTTTTTTATTTTTGGCAAGCAGAAATAATAGCTTAAACGGCATCACTGACTGCCCCTTTCACTGCAGGAATAGGTCCTGCTTCCCTTTCTAATCACCCCGCAGTTACTGCCCAACAATTTGGCACCCCATTGCGCTCATTAACAAGTGTATTGTGACCATGCCACAAACTGCATCGTCTAATGCATTTCCCCCATGTTTGTTTAATTGCAGTTGGTGCCCAAGTGTTTCCCCTGCCCCCCGGTCAGGGCTTTCCCTGGGCGCATTCGACACGTGGAAAGCCTCGTCGGGGAATGATGCGACGTGCCGTCTTCTCAGGTTCGTAGAAAGGGAGAAATTTGAAGTGAGTTGACGGCACTTATAACTGTTGCATTTTCTCCCTCTTCTTTTTTAGATTCACAGCGAAAGGGTTTGGAAAAGCGCTTCCAGCAACAAAAATATATCAGCAAGCCGGATCGCAAGAAATTAGCTGAGAGATTGGGTCTTAAAGACTCTCAGGTGAGTTTTACTATTTAATCTTCTAAAAAAAACTAAACTTATTTAGCGGAAAACAGAAGATATTTAAGTAAAAAATATATGTATAGTTATTTCACTATGGTTTCTCATTCTTAGAAAATGTATAAAATAACATTTTAAGTTGAAGTGAGAAAACAATTTTTTTACTGAACTTAACTAGATTTTTTCGCTACAAATTTTAACAACTTCAAACTTGGTCCTATAATGCGTAAATTGGGGTCAATAAAATTCAATAAACTCTGTGAAAACGTGCTCATAACAAACTTTAAATAATGCCAATAGAAAAATTATTTGCAAGCACACATAAAATTGTTTCGAAAACTTTTCAAATCAGCTACAACAATAATAAGTAATCATAATAAAAACATGAAAATTTAAAATAAGAGCATAAATATAGGGGAAAATAAAACTCCGCCCTTTAAATACAAAAAGCTCTCAGCAATGGCTGCGCAGAGCAAAATGGAAGCCAGAATAAGCTTAACATGCCGACTGGGGAGTGTATAGAAGGAAGACGTGAAAAGTAGAAGAGAAGGAGAGAAGCAGAGAAAGAAGGGAAGAAGGGGAGGCAGACTGGGCGTGCTTCCTTTAAATGCGCAGTCGCTTATCTTCGCCATTTGGTCGAATACTTATATACTTATAAAGGTCGCATCGAAATACATATAATGAAATTATAACGAGCTATAAGAAATTCATTTCTGCTTTCAAGCCAGACGCAAGAGAAGCAGCTCTTATTGATTGCGCGATGTCGGGTATAATTAAGCTTATTCCATTATTCCTTTTATTTCATTTTTTACCAAAAGTTAAAAGTGGCGAGAAAGTAAAGTAAGGGGAGTACTTTTGGCAGACAAGGCAATCGGGTAGATAAACAGTCAAACTGTTTTAAATATAAGTACCATAAAATATCGATAGAAAACTTAAGCACTAAACTAAACACATGTTCTTGATTAAGAAAATTATTACATTTCCTTTTAAAATACAATTCAAAGGTTTTAAGTATTTCAAATAATTACAACATTGTACTTTTTTTCTTCTATTTCTTAATCAACAAAAATTTTGCATTTATTTATTAGAGTAAGCAAACATTTATTTATGGTAATAATGCAAATTATATCAACCATTTTTAAAACGAATAAATAACTTTAAAAGGATTTTATTCAATGAATCTAACTTTAAAAAAATTCGAGCAGTGATTGACTGAAAATTATTTCAATAGATAATTACAATATATTACCTAGTTTAAGGGTATAAGAACGGAGACACATTTTTCACAGCGACATTTTCACATGTCTGCTGCTGTTGTTGTTGTTGTTGTTGTTGTTGTTGCTGTTGCTGTTGCTGACAAAAAAAAAAATTGGCATGACCAATTTGGCCTTGTCAAAATGTAATCGATCACAACTCAATCAGAGGACAATTGCGACTTGTCAGCAGCCGTTGTGACAAAACGACAGAGTAACTGAGTAACAGACGCAGCCGTCGGCTTCTGACAGTCGAATTATTACAATGATGATGAGGATGATGATCATAATAATGATGATGATGCTGACAATTTTATGCCAAATTAGTGCAGTTCTTTTTTTTTCATTTTGGGCTTCTGGCCTACAATGCCAAACTGCATATAATTCATAAAAATTTCATAATTACGCAATAAGCGTGTCCAGTTGCATTTGGCAGACAGACAGACGGAATACGAGACGTGAACATGAATTCATCAACATCATCAATTCAATGCAATGCGTCACGCCCCTTTTTACAGGCGGCTGCTTGCTAAAGATCGATCGATCATATACACCTTAATGATCTTATAATGCTTACCATGTGCTTGTGCTATGCACTCATTATATAAGTAACCTTTGCGATGACTTCTATACTTTTACAGAACTAAAAATATACGCTATTCTAAAATAATTGTAATATAAGCAATTGTTTTTTAAATAATTTTCTCATTCTGCAGATACATATACAAATCTAGTCAGTGTCTTGAAATAATTACTAAAATACAGTCCAAGTAATATGAAAAAATGACTTAAAAGACAATTAAATTTGTAAAAATTTAAAAATAATAGATGCAAGTCTAAATCAAGTACTCATAAATATATTGTTTCGAAGAGATTTCATATACGGGTCTTACAATTATTTTATGATTATTGTGCAAAGTTCTATGCCATAAATCTCTATGAACAAAACAGTTTTTTATAGCACAGTGTAGAGTAAAAAAAGAAGAGCGAATCAAAGCATTCATCAATTGCACTTTATCAAATGGAAAAATGAAAATGTCGACTGGATGGCGTCAAAAACAAACCCAAAAACCCAAAATAATAAAAAAAAAAAAAAAAAAGAAACGCTTAAAAATGTGCAAAAATGTCAGAAAAACTCACAGTCAAATCGCAGCAGTTGGTCCTGTGTCCAAGGCTCGACACTGGTCCTTGGTGCTTGGTTTCGGGTACCCAGCTGGACAAAGAACAAAGTGTTGTCCAGCCGACGGCAATGGCGACACCGGCTCCATTAACAGCCAGGGATGGGAATAGGAATGGGAATTGGGAATGAGGGATGGGAATTGGGATTTGTGGTTGTGAATTTTGGGTGTGGGTGATGAACAAGTGCGGATATTCACACTCATGTGACATTCACACATACACTCATAACTTTAAGGTTGAGTATATATATATGTGTGCTGCATTGCAACGCGTGTCCTGGCGCCTAGTTGTATGCAACATGATTTAAGAGCTTCACTTCGAATTTGTACTCGTATTTTGCCGTGCTGCACTTTTTGCGTTTGCTTCAGTTTGTTGTTCATTTGCTGCCGACTCCATGTCATAAATTTGGAGCAGTGTAATGCATCTGGAATACTGCAGGATACGACCAGGACATGGGAGTTGGAGTTGGAAATGGAGATGGAAGTTGGAGTTGGAGTCGCGTGCCATGCGGTTGACAATCGCTGCATTGATGGCAAACCACTCAGGTGATTCATCATTTCGAGTGTTGTTCATTGCAACTTTTATTGCGATTTTAACAAACGCACTCGAACAATTCTCGACCGAAGTGACCAAAATTCCTCGCGTTTTTATTGCACTGAAATTTATGGGCGATTCTTAAAATGCAGTTCAAGTTCAATATATAATTACATCAATTTAATTTTAATAGGAATTTAAAGTTCTTAATTTTTGATAAATTATAAAAAATATTATTATTAAAATAAATATATGTATATTTATATTACACTAGGGGGCTCCGCCCTCTGTTCGCTTCGCTCGCGGAATTAATGCGTGAAACAGAGGAGCAACTCTTATGTTTTTCTTCAATACAATTCTTTAACACAAAAATAAATTACCGTACTATTTCAATAATTCGAGCACTTGGTAATTCAAACAACCTGCTAATTCGGACACTCAATTGTTATCTATTAATTATTCTGTAACCCGGCCACCACACTTTCTTTCTGGACTTTATTAAAACAATGGAAAAATATTATCATAATTTTTCAATGAAAGGAAATTTTTTACTTAATATTTTACTATTTTTTAAACATTTTGTTGGCTTAAAAATCAATGATAATTCGAATATAAATAAAAAACTTGATTCATGAAACATTAAAAATATATTGGAGACTTAATTCCTGCCAGTTTGCTTTATTTATTTTTATTTTTTCATATTTTGGCGACTTGCAGACTTGATTACCTTAATTCCTGCCAGTTTGTTTTGATTTTTTAATTTTTTTTTCATAGATATACTGCAAGTGACAGTTACCAGCCTCATAATCCGCCTGCTATAAATTTAATTGCCATTAATAGCACACTTCAAACGGCAAAACGTGGATCTCAATTCTCGATTCTCAACCACCGCCTGCCAAATTCACAAAACGGAAATGAAAACATCTTAAGGGCAAATTCAATAAACTGATTTGCATTTTTAAATCAATGCACAAAGCGCAAAGTTCAAGGAATCGCGAGATCGAGTTGGCAACCCTGTTAGAGCAACTCTGCAGGCGACACACACACATACACATACACACACAGGCACACACGTGTCAAAGCCTGGCAGCAACTTTTTAAGTGTCATGTCCAAAACAAAATCGTCTGTTTTTGATTTGCCAAAATTGGGGGGAAGTACACAGTAAACGAAAAAAAAAACAACACTGACGACAACAACGACAACAAGTCTATATAAAAATACAGACAGTGGGAAAATTCTTGCTATGAATTGTGGAAACTCTGGCTTTTGGTACTTTTGGCATTTTCACGTTATAAATATTTTTATCTTTATTTCATTTATATGCTATCCATTCTTTCTGTGTGTGGGTGTGTCTGTGTGTGCGAGGGCGAGTATGGGCAGTGGGTGGGGTTACTTTGGGGTGGATTACTGCACATATTTGTGGTATTTTTTTAATTTTTTTTTTATTTGTTTGTCATTTCGATTTTGTCTGCTTTTTATTTACTCACCGAAGGCTTATAATCAAGTTAAATGATAAATAATCTGTGAAAGAGAGAGCTTACATTATTGTATTAATACTCGAATAAATACTACATTTCTGGACTTCTGGATTGGTCTTTTCTGCATCTACTTTGCCTGTTTTTAATGAGTCTTGTTATCGCCTTAATGGAAGCTATATATTAATACATAATTTGTATCGTTTGAGTCAGCATATGGAATTTCTTTACACGCCTGTCACAATTCACATGGCAATCAAAAAGCACTTAAACTCAACACAAAATGTTCATAACTCGAATTTCATTTCATGCCAAAATATGCTCGATTGAGAAACACATTAAAAACCATCATTTGGTACTTTGGTTACAAAATAAATTTATGACAAATTGCCAAATAAGTCTCCGAAAAGGGGGAAGACTCCTCTATTAAGTCAGTGCAGATTTCTACAGGACATTGGTCGAGTAACAAATTGTTGGTAACTTAAAACGCCCGAAATGACTCGAAATGACTTTGGCAAATAGTAGCAGACTATTTAATACGCTATTACGCAGCATATCGAATGGCATGCCAGAAGAACGGGAGAAAGGGAAGTTGATGGGTTGACAAAATCATCCCCAAGGAGCAATCGCCTCATTAGTTAACATATGTTGCCATACTCAGACTCAGATTTCGACTCTGAAAAAAACAACAGCTTGTGCCCATTGCTAAAGTCAATTTTCGGCAAAAGCCAAAGCAATTTGTAGCCAAACTGACTAAGCAAACCAATTTCCACCACCCACTTCAACTCCACTCATTCCTCGACTCTGTTCCTCATTCTCTTACGCATGCTTTATACAAACTTCCAACAAATGATGCAGGCGGTGTGTCTGCAAAATCTGTTACTTACATTGTAACCAATGGGGCTGAATATAGTTCGGGATAATGTGTTGAATGTGCCAAGTCCTTAACAATATAGTGAAAAAAAGGGAGGGTCCTTAGCAATATAGTAAAAAAAATGGGAGAGAGATCGTTTAGATACTTGATTTGATTTAATTTGACTTGATTTATGAAAATCAGTGATCAAGTCAAAATATTTCTTAATTCTGACATGATTTTTTACAGAAAAATGAAAGGTCTCAGAATCAATTTTAAAGTGTTGTTTTATACTAATTATGATATAAGGAGTTGATTAAAAGTGAAAACTTGAGATTTAAAATTTTGAATTTTCAAAATATCAAAGGGGGGACCCTCACCATCAAAATCAACCATGGCTAGAATAATCGGAAAATAAAAAATTGTTCTAAATGAACAAAATTTAAATGCAGAATGAATTTAAAGGCCAAACCTTGATCAAAATGACATTCTGTTTGAAAATCGGTTCAGTTTTGACAAAGTTATGAAAGTTTGAAGTTGGTCGCACCCTTGACAAGTTTTCAAGTCAAAATTTTTGTCAAATTTGCCATGATTTTTTACAGAAAAATGAAAGGTCTCAGAATCAATTTTAAAGTGTTGTTTTATACTAATTATGATATAAGGAGTTGATTAAAAGTGAAAACTTGAGATTTAAAATTTTGAATTTTCAAAATATCAAAGGGGGGACCCTTACCATCAAAATCAACCATGGCTAGAATAATCGAAAAATAAAAAATTGTTCTAAATGAACAAAATTTAAATGCAGAATGAATTTAAAGGCCAAACCTTGATCAAAATGACATTCTGTTTGAAAATCGGTTCAGTTTTGACAAAGTTATGAAAGTTTGAAGTTGGTCGCACCCTTGACCCAACAACTTTTCAAGTCAAAATTTTTGTCAAATTTGCCATGATTTTTTACAGAAAAATGAAAGGTCTCAGAATCAATTTTAAAGTGTTGTTTTATACTAATTATGATATAAGGAGTTGATTAAAAGTGAAAACTTGAGATTTAAAATTTTGAATTTTCAAAATATCAAAGGGGGGACCCTTACCATCAAAATCAACCATGGCTAGAATAATCGAAAAATAAACAAGTGGGAAAGGCTATAGTCGAGACCCCGACCATAGGATACCCGTTACTTATTTCAATACATTAGCGATTCAATCTTAATGTCATATTTGCGTTGCCAGAACTAGTTGAGAATTTGAAGCATTCTAATAAGGTTTAACAATACAAAAACTATTGCATACTCTAGGGGGCACCTGTTGATTCAACAACTTAGACACGCAATAACTGCTGTTCTACTTGTCCGATCTTGTTGCGATTCAGTGGGATAATAGATAATAATAACAGATATCGGTTATTACCAAAAAAATACGTATTATATGAAAAATTGTGGGTGAGGTGGTTTTTCGCGATTTGCGGGGGCGGAGGGGGGCGTGGCTTAAATTTGAAACAAACTTGATCTGCGTGAGGTATATGGAAATCTGTGTGACAAATTTGGTTATTCTATCTCTTATAGTCTCTGAGATCCTTGTGTTTATACAGACGGATGACCAGTTTTTCGCGAATTACGGGCGTGGAAGTAGGCGGGTCCAAAATTTGAAACAAACTTGACCTGCTCCAACGCATTTCTGATCTACGTGTGAAAGTTTGGTTACTCTATCTCTTATGGTCTCTGAGATCTAGGCGCTCACACGGACAGACAGACGGACAGACGGACAGACGGACGGACAGACACACATGGCTATATCGACTCCGCTATTGATGCTGATCAAGAATATATATACTTTATGTGGTCGGAGATGCCTCCTTCTCCCTGTTACATACATTCCAACGAACACAATATACCCTTATACTTATTTTTTATAAGTAACGGGTATAAAAATTGTTCTAAATGAACAAAATTTGAATACAGAATGAATTAAGAGGCCAAATCATGATTAAAATGGCATTCCGCTTGAAGATCGGTCCAGTTTTAACCAAGCTATAGAAGTTTGAAGCTTGCCAAGCCTTTGACCTAAAAGTTTTGTTATTTTTCACTGTAAGAAAACAAAAGCATTAAGAGTATCAGTAATTCGTAATTCCGTCTGATAATCACCCAAATCTATCAAACGCATTTGTAGCTTCCCAGCTTTTAAATGTTTAGCAAAATACAATGTCTATAATGAGCGCATTATTTTTCACTGATATGCAGAGAACTAGCAATAAATATTTATGTTTTTATCCGCGTACATTAACAATAATACTAGAAAAACAAGGCAAATATTTGTTGACAAGCTAAAAACTCAATTTATATACAGATTTAAAATGCCACTTTTTGTACATATTAATTGTATTTTAGACAGCAATTAAATGCAGCTTTATTGTTTATTAAGAATATATTGTTGGAATTGCATTTGATAGGTCAGTTTTTTTTTCAATTATTTGGAACAGGTTTTAGAGATGTGCATTAATTAGCTCAATGTGAGGTAATTCTGGGCAGACTTTGGCTGAACCAAAAGGAAAACCTATTAAAAGCCAGAGCAAACATCATAATTTCAAGCTCATTAAACTTGGAAGTAAAGCATAGATTAACGAAGGCGTGGGGGTGAGGGGAGTGTGGAGGATTCATTTTCCAGTGGACTTTTTCAACGGTCCGTTCACCCTGAGACGCATACTAAATTGCACGCTTTATAATTAATTTCCATCAAAAACAGACGACGAAAAGGACCGACAGACGAAGGACGACAGACGGACTGATGGTTCGGACGATAGTCCTGCCCCACGACAAAGGCTCACAATTCGGGTTGGGCCATAATCATTAATCTTATCGCCGCCTGAGCTTATTATTTCAATTGCTGCTGCTGTTGTATGGGGGAAAGGGGTGTTGAATTGCGCGGTGAATTGCTTGGTAAATTCCTTGGGTGGGTGTGACTGACGCTGGAAAATTCAATGACCGGAAGTAAGTAAAACAGCAAATCCAAAATAGACTTGGCACGTGACCGAGCTGAACACGAGGCCCGAGGCATAGGCGACGACGTTAAGCTCGGCAAATCTCTGCGGTTAATCGCTTGTTCAACATGTTCTTTTCCGCTATTCTTGTTTATTTATTTATACGAGAATGACTAACGATTTTATCGAGTATTAGCTAACTTAACCGTCGATTTGTTTGCGGTTGAATAAATTAATGAAATTATCATATTAGTTAAGAAAATGATTACCGCACCTCCAAAAAAAAGTTAACGATTGATTGCAATTTATTATATCGCATGAAAATTCTTTATTTTAAATTTTGTGTGCCTTCTTTTCATTGTCTGAATTGTCAATTTTTATTTCTGTAATACTCTCTAAAAGTCAATTTAACGCATCAATTTTCCTATTAAATGTAAACTAATTACATGTTGTTAGAGCTGGGAACCCTATAAACTGTTGCAATCTAGTTCGCTCGTTTCCTCTGCAACAAAGTGTGTGCACGTGTCCTGCTGTGTCCTAGACAAGCAGAGGACAACAACAACAACAACAGCAACAGAGGTAAACACCCATTGAATAATAACTCAAAAACAGTCGCAAACTTAGCCAGAAACCATGGTTGGTCATGGTGGCGATTGCCAGGGTTGTCAGCATTGTCAGTGTTGCCGTTGTCAGGGGTGCCTGCAATTTGCTTTGAGTGTTTGCGTCCTACTTGTGTCTCTTCCTGTCCCTGTCAAATGCAGCCACACACATAAACATACACACACACAAGCGTAGGACTTACAGCACTTTTGCTGGACCAACTTTTAATCTGCACAGTGGGACAATTAAACTTGATAGCATTACAACCATTTTTACTTTAGTGGTGAGAAAAGAAGAATTGTATAGTATATTATTCAAATTCATGAATACAAAGTATTTATTAATTTTATGCAGTGTTTGCTCCACTGTGCGGCCTCTAATCAATTTGTTGCCGCTAAGCAACTGTCGCTCATTTGCATTTATTATGGATTTGATAGCATCTGCTGTTGGCATTGCAGTTGAAACTTTTACCCTGGTCACACCCACACACACACACACACACACACACACACACCAATACACACCAACACACACCCACACACACGTTGTTCCGCCCACCTCTTCACACCCTTGCCCTACTCCTCACTAGTCCACACTTATTGCCCGTTTTAGCCACAGAAACTTTACCAAAAAGTTGAATTGACCGTTGAGCGTCGGCATTTTGTGCGTTTTGGCCATGAATTTGATGCTGCTGCGCCTGTGGTCATGAAAACTTTTGGGCCAACTGCTTGTCTCCTTGTCAGTGCTGCAACGGACAGGACAGGCCCGAATAGGATAGGACCGGACCGGACCGGACAGGCATCCATTCGCAGTTGGACATTTTTCAAATTACAATTTACAATTTACCCCTGGATTCAAATATCGGGTTCAGTTGGGGTTTAAGCTATGTTTGTACTTTGGTTTTCAGTTATACATATGTCCGACTGTTTGTAGGTTTCGGTTGATTTATAATAAACATTTATTTTATTATTTTTATCTTGATAGATCCATGAATCGTTTCTTAATCGGTTTGAATAATTTCGTTTTATCGTTTTTGGTATGATAAAAATATTTTGTTTAAGTTTGAACTTCAGTTAGGGTTACCAATATTGATCGGCTAATACCGGTTAAAGGTTAAGGGTTACGGATTCGTTAACGGTTTTAATCCTTACAGTTTTCGCATTTTATTTGCACTTGCAGGTAAAAATCTGGTTTCAAAATCGCCGCATGAAGTGGCGCAACTCCAAGGAGCGCGAATTGTTGGCCAACGGTGGCTCACGTGACCAAACGCTGCCCAACAAGAATAATCCCAATCCGGATTTATCCGATGCCAAATGCGATCGTCCGCTAACGCCACTTTCCCCCGCGCTGCTGTCGCCTAATGGCAGCGTAACGCCACCACAAACAACAGCAACAGTTGCTGCTGGCAAGGATGAGCCGTTGGCAGGAGCAATAGGAGCAGGAGCAGGAGCAATCGGAGCTGTCACACCCAAATCACCGCTATCTGCTGGCAACAGCAACTCACCCCCGCCAACAACAACTGCTGCATATCAACTCAGCTCACCGCCTCCGCTCCTCATCAGCATTAAGGATCAATCGGCCACGCCCACACCTACCACGCCGACAACAACAGTGTCATCAGCTGCCTCCTCACCGCCAGGTGTCGCCAGTGCCGCCGAGTTTCAGGCCAAGATCAATGCGGAAATGCAGAAGCAACTGGTTGCCGCCGATCTCAAGTTTAAGCTGGAGAGCAGCATCCAAGAGGCGAAGCAACGACGCTTCGAACAGCTCCAACAACAGCTTCACAATTCAACACACTTTACGGCCATGCGTGAGGTGGAATTGGCGGCAGCAGCAGCTGCAGCGCAACTTCATCATCATCACCAGCAACAGCAACAACAACATCAACAACACCAACAACACCAACAACAGCAGCAACAACAACAACACCAACAACACAGCGCAGAGTTCATGAAACTCTACTATGACGACTACGATGACTCCAATTCGGATAGCGATGAGGAAATCAGCGTTACGTGATTCCCAGAACTAAGTCCCGATATGAGGAAGGAATTGTATTGTATATATTCTCGTATCTTAAACACTTTTAATTGTACATTTTGCGTAATTATTATTAATTATTAAAATTCTTATAAACTAATCAATTCATTAATTTATTGTACCAGACGTGTGCAGATTTCTTTCGAATTTAAAATCAAACCCAAATAAAGGTCTTTGAACAAATCACTTACAACTTTTGCTTGTTTATTTTCATCTATGTTTCATATAAGATATTTATTGGTGAGTTGACAGCTTAAACATAAGTTAATATGCGTTTACCTCTTTTGTCATTTCACCTTCCTACTATAAATTTTATTCCTTAAAAAAATAAAAAAGGTTTTCGTACTAAACCTTCATTCCGCCCCAGACCAGATGCATAAGTTGTAAAATTTGTTAAGCTGCTCTTAAAAACCAAGAAGTTTTCTATACTATGACAGCTTTCACGGTATCCAGGAACCTTCATATAAAATTTTAAGTCTGTAGCTCTTATAGTCTCTGAGATCGACTCGTTCAATCAGACGGACAGACAGACAGAGTTGGAGATGCCACTCTCTCCTAGTTACATAAATTGTACTACTTTTGTTAGAATCGGGTACAAAAACAGATTTCCCACCGTGGCAAGCTAAAGGTGAACACTTATGAATAAAAAAAATATAAAACAAGCGGGAAAGGCTATAGTCGAGATCCCGACTATATGATACCCGTTACTTACTTAAATATATTGAAAAGTACTTTAAAGAAAATACTTGTTTTGCTCTGAAAACTTTAGTTCGCCATAACTGTCGTTCTACATGTCCGATGTTGATGCGATTTAGTGGGATAATAGATAATGCTAATAGATAACGGTAATAATCACAAAAAACGTATTATCTTAAAAACTGTGGGTGTGGTGGTTTTTCGCGATTTACGGGGGCGGATGGGGGCGTGGATTAAATTTGAAACAAACTTGATCTGCGTGAGGTATATATAAATCTGTGTGCCAAATTTGGTTACTCTATCTCTTTTAGTTTCTGAGATTTCTTTGTTCAGACTGTTTTTCGCTATTTGCGGGGGCGGAGGGGGGCGTGGCTTAAATTTGAAACAAACTTGATCTGCGTGGGGTATATAAAAGTCTTTTAGTGAAAGTTTGGTATCTCTATCTCTTATGGTCTCTGAGATCCTTTTGTTCATACAGACAGACAGACGGACAGACGGACAGACGGACATGGCTATATCGACTCGGCTATTGATGCTGATCAAGAATATATATACTTTATAGGGTCGGAGATGCCTCCTTCTCCCTGTTACATACATTCCAACGAACACAATATACCCTTATACTTATTTTTTATAAATAACGGGTATAAATACACCGTCAAGTAATGAGAAATATATTTAAAAGTTCGAAAACAATAAAACGCAATGCAAACTTACCGGACTAATTAAAATATCATTTAGTTGATCTTATAAACTGGATACCACTGTCGCTTGCCCGTACTGTTGATGGTTTGTGTCTTTGCTAAGATAACAATCTCACTAACAGTAGTGTCCAAAATCATTGTACAGCTTTTATTCAATTTACGAGTTTAATATTAACGCAATAAATGACGTTGTAGATTAGCCTAGATCTAAAATAAATTCACACATATTAATGATAGTCGTACATAGTAAGTAAAGTTTATAAAATACTGTACTGGAATAGCAGAGAATTGCATATACTAAAAATAAAAATCACTCTTTCGAATAAGCTTACTAAATATTGTTTGCGACTCGAATTGACTACAAACTATGCGATAACTTTGTACATGGAGGTTACACTTACAGTTACAGTATCAGGAATATATATTTTTTTTGGTTTCGATTTTGTATGGATTTCGTATCGGGAAAGCTATTTGGAATCGTCTTCATCGTCGATGCGTATGGCAAGATTTATATGACCTTCGACACTTGTTGCCTCAATTGGCTTCAATGTGGTGCACATCACAGGACACTCACTCTTAAAAACCTCATCAGAGATAGCAGGATTATCAATTCCCTTTCCAGTTATCTTCAAAACACTTCGTCTCTGCAGTGCATCAATGATAAGCGATATAAGCCAGCCCAGAAACACGGTTAACAAACAGCCAATCATGCTGAACCACATGTAACTCAGACGGAATATTGACCAGGATCTGTTGAAAGAGCAAAAGGATGCAAATTAAAAATACATATTATTCAATATTAATTTTAAAGTACAATAGCATTTATATTAAAATGATTGTTTTAAAAGGTATTACAGCTTTTCTCAATCGTGTTGGTAATTTTTTCGTTTACAATATGTTTGATATTAAATTATTTTTGTACTTACGTAAATCCCTCCTCAACTGTTTCTGATTGCAAGCTTTCGCTGAGTAAGCCTCCGATGATTCCTGTCACATTCACATGACAATCGCACTGTTCATCGGACGTGGCCAAAGTTGGAATTTCCACAGAGACAATTTGTGACATTACGCCCACAAATATGACCAAGGCTAGGGATAACATACCGCCATAGAAGGCGCCTTTGGTATTTGCCCGTTTGCAGGCTATGCCCAGGACAAAGAGGCCCAAAGTAACGCCCCCAATGAGTCCATTGAGGGTCAAAGTCGCCTGGAGAACTCCACCCAAATGCTCCACAATGAATACCAATCCAAAGGAGGCCACACCAAAGCCCAAAGACATCCATTTGGCATATGTAGCACCTTTCTCAGGTGAAATCTTAATATTCATGCCATTGATGAGCAAATCCTCGCAAGTGACAGCTGACAATGAGTTCAATGCCGAGGCAACAGTCCTGCAGAATAATATTGGTTGTCTTAGCTATGTTGTGTGAAAATTTCAGCTTTCTAGGTCTTATGATTTGCGCCGTGCAATGATCAGTGAGTGAGTAAGTGAGTCAGGACAAAGACTTTTATATTTATAAATTTACCCCAAACTCGCAGCAAAGATGCCAGCCACAAAGATTCCAGCTATAGTATAGATATTCTCATAGGTGTTGATTACATAGTAGGGCAACAATTGATCCGATGCCGTGATACGACCCACAAGCAATGGATCACAATCCGCATAATGATTGAAGACCATCAAGCCAGTATAGAAATTAAGTAGAAAGACGATAATCAGTCCAATTATAGCAAATCCCAATGCAATCTTTGCCAGCTTAAGGGATTTCAGAGACATGCACTTTTGCACAGAAGCCTGATTGGTGCAAAAGAGCGAGGTCCAATAGAAGAACCCGCCAATGACCACAGACCAGACAGTGTGACGTACAGTTGGATCGGGGTCGAAACTGTAAAGAAATCAAAAATAAAATTAAATAAATGGTATAAGAATAAGAAACTCCACTGATGTTAAAAAAATACTAATAATATTAAATAAAAACAATTTGTAATATTATAAAATAAATATAATTTTTCGATTTTCATCTAAAAATTTACAAAAAAAAAACATACATCTCAATAATAAAACTATTAAAAAATAATTAAATTTGAATTTAGATTTCTAAATCCCAGAAAAAAGAAACTAAAGGTTGTTTTTCAAATTTTAATAAAAAATATATAAAATAAAGGGTTGCTAAACTGATATTTTATTATAAAAATTAAAAAAAAACTTTTGCCTCAAATTTTTCCATGTAAGTAAATTGTAATTAAAATTAAAATTTAATTTTTATTTAAAAATTACATTTGTTTAAATTAAAAATAGAGTAAACATTATCTTCTAGAATACAAATGATAAAAGGATAAAATTTTTAGGGCTTGATTTAGAAACTCTTATTTGCTTTCTTTGAAATAATAAATAAGAAATTTTGTGAAATGAATTAAATTTTTGTGAATATTAATAGTGCGATAAATCTTCCTTAAAATAATAATAAGTTAAGTTAATTCAAAGATACTCACTTAAAGAACTCCAGGCGACTGCGATCAGCTGCAGTTTGGAAGACCTGCACAGGATTGCCGCTATAAAAGGAACCCAGACCGACAATCAGTACCAATGAGACGGCCAGAACAGCAGCCTTTAAGGGATTATAATTATTGTAGAAAAGTATCTTATGATTGTACTTTGTTTAATACACTCACCTGAAAGGAATCTGCGATGACACAAGCCTTAATGCCGCCCATTGAAGAGTAAAAGACGCAGACAACGTAAATTAGGATTACGGCAATCTTTGTATCCAATCCCGTTGCCTTGGACAAAGCAATAGCCGGAGCAAGTACAGCCACAGCGGTATAAAAACACATCTGGAATTTAAAGAGAATAATAATCGATCTCTTAAATTCCACAGTGAGCTTATATTCACCTGTATAACATAGAGGACGGCTCCCAGAATGCGAATCTCTTTGCCAAAGCGTATGCCTAGATACTCATAGCAGCTGGTTAGTTCCATTTTAAAGTAGATGGGATAGAAGATCTTCACGGCGACAGGAATGACCAGTACCATGGGTATTACAATAAGAACAAACTGTGTTCCTTGAAAGTACATCTCGGAGGGATTACCAAGTAGCTCAATGGCTGTTATAAAGCTCGTTGTCAAACTGAGCGTAACTGGGAGTAGATTCATGCCGGAGCCAAGTAGAAACTCATTGGAGGAGCTGCCACCGGTTTGAAAGAAGCCATAGAAGATGCCAATGCCCAGTGAGACGACCAGCATGGACAGCAGAATGGCATAATCAATGCCAGCAAAGGTGGCTTTATGCCTTGGTTCACTGCACTCCTCAATCCCATCCATGCCACGGTTAGCGGGTATCTTTTGTGCCTTAAAGGAAGTCAACAGCAACTTGGCTGCATCATTGAACTCCAAATGTTCTTGGGAGCCAACAGATCCATCAGAGGACTCGCCACGCACAATCAGATACTTTTGTTCGGTTGTAATCGGTTGCTCCTTCACTGTGTGGCCATTTAAGAAATGTGCAAGGGCACACAAGGTCAATAATTTTTAGATTGTAGCAAACATTTTCGCAAATATGATAAACTGCTCTGCAGAATTACAGACAAATTAACTAAAATGGAAAACAGATTGTAAAATAATCGATTATTAGAATATATTTATAATTAATTGTCTCAGCTATGTTGTGTGAAAGTTTCAGCCTCCTAGGTCTTATGGTTTTGGCTGTGCTATAATCAGTGAGTGAGTAAGTGAGTCAAAGAGTTGTATTTATAAAGATATTCATTAACAATTTAAAAAAATACATAAATTGTTGATTAATGCTCACATTCAAGTTTTCAAAAAATAAAATAAATTTCAAGAAACATAATGAAAAAATAAATTAATATTTATATATTTTATTTAATATTAATTTAATTTGATTGTTAATTTATAATCTTAACTTGTTATAATAAAGTAACAAAATAATAATTTAATAAAATAAATACATAAATTGTTGTCTAATGACAAGTTCAAGGTTTTATTGGAAGAGGCGGCAATTACAATTCAAAGAGCTGTAGGCGTCGTTAATTAATTAAGATGTATAAATGTATCTGTAAGATACTCTCATACTCGTGACGATTTCAGTGGCCCAATCATCAAGTTCAATTACAATTATATTATTTGGTTACATCAACAATTTCATTTAAATGCCACTTCGTATAAGTGTTTATTTTTTTTAATACTTTTTAAGATATTTATAATTTGATGGATACTTCCGCTTATTCTTATAGCAAGTAAACTTTCCAATATTAATTTAAGCTATTGTTAAAAAGTTGTTGATTGAATTCTATACTCCAAACCGAGTAAGAGTGTCTGTATCTTTATCTGTATCTGATAAACATGCAATCTGCAAAACTATTGAGTATACTCACAGCTCCTGGCTCTTGGGAGCAAGTGAGATTTAAGCGAATTTAACTGGTTTCGATTGGATATTTTGAGCCGCCTCACGCCAGTTTCGACTGGAAATTGATTGTGGTCTGAAAAGTGATGAAGAGAAAAATGAAAAGCTAAGAGAGACAAGGAGAGAAGCCTAAAGAGGTTAATGATAAAAGATTCTGCTTTTTATTAATGTCTCGATGTCTCACAATCTCTGTTTAGCCTGAACGTTTCGTCACTCGTTTTTCATCTCATCATCATCTTTGTCTTATCAAGTGAATTGATATGCACGTATCTCACTTCTCTTCTCATGTCTGACTATTAATATTAATTATAATAATAACAATTTTAACAATAAAAAAACAATTCGATTTGACATGTATACAGAAATTTATTACAATTTATTACTAGCTCCGAACTCTGAAGATATCGGTTAACCATGTGATTTAATTACTAAGGCGTACTCTACTTTAGTTATGTACTTGCATGTATTTTGCTTGTTAAGGCAATAAATTTAAATTTTCCAATTCTGTTTAGTATTGAGTGCAACTCACAACAACGGATTGTTAATATCTAATACTTAAATAGAAGTACCGATTAACCAATTCTAAAGTTTTATGACTAACATAAAATTATAACTGATTCTAGATCTGATACAATTTTTTTGTAATTAACTAGTCTTTCATATGACTTCGCATGTCTGTAAAATATTAAATATATATATATGTATATATATATATATATATATATATTCAGGGTAAATAAATTACGATACAATCCCAATTATAAAAACAGATGTGAAGATACTTCACTAATTCGAAACAAACCATAAATTATTAATAATTTTCACTTATTTATGATAATTTATTTTCACCTTTATAAATGTTATTTAATCCTGGTGTCGAAAATATTTTAGTTTCGCCAAAGTTGCAGTTTTAATACACATTCGTTATTTTAAAGCAAAACTGAGTAAAAATGTTCTAAACTGTATTTGCAAGATTGTACCACGATTATTTTTATATTTCATTAACGTTGTTTCAATTAAAACAAAAAAAAAACACAGCACTGTTCAATTCACAATTCTAACGTATCCCGTTATTAATCGTGTTTTCAAGTAGTTATACTCGATCCTTTGCTTTATTTGGAGAACTTAACTGAACTTAAATTATTTTTTTTTTGACTTTTTAATAGGTAGTTCGAACGGTTCGACAATTTTCCAATGAATGAGCTGTAGCTGGCGACCGTTATGGGCTTTTATATGACCGTCAGTCAGCCGATTGATCATCAATTCACAGAGCTTCAGCTTCGCGAACTGTTTCTTGGGTAACAACAAAACGCAATAAAAATAAAAGCGAGCAAAGAAAAAAATTATTGCTAACAAACTAAGATGAATATCGCAAGTTCAACAATTGGAAAGAGCTTAACTGATGTAAAGAAATGATTGTTATGTACTTAATCAATAAAATTGTTGTATCACAATATATTATTACATTAAAAGACTTTATTTGAATTTACTTTATTTAAAAATAATTTGATAACTTCATTTATTTTTATTTAAACTAACTAAAGCAGTCAACAAAATAATATTTTTGTGATAAAAAAAAAAAAGATATTCAATAAAAAATATGTTTATTAAGTAATGAATTTAAATCTTTAAAGCTAAAAGCAAAAATAATTAATTATATTACATTTAAATGTGTGCTTAGAATATTAATATATGAAACAACTATTTCTGTAAGAGGTTCTATACCAGAGATGCGCCTAACTAGCTATTTATTTAATGAAATTGTCATTTTATTGGCATTGATTAGGAAGTAGTGCTAATGAAATTTCATTTCACTAGCATTGAAAAGTAGTGCTAGTGAAAATTTTTTAACTAGTAATGCTTACAAACTCAATTAATTATTTATGTTTATGTCATTGAATATTGCTAATGAAATTGGATGTTAATTAGCATTAGCATTGAACTTTTTTTATAACAAAATTTGGAACTATGTATTTGGAAAATAAATTAAATTTAAGTGCGGAATGAATTAAGAGGCCGAATCATTATCATAATGACATTTCGCTTGAAAATCTGAACATTTCTATTCAAGATATGACATTTGGAAGTTGGACACCTTTTTGACATAGTATCTTTACCACAACCGCACCGGTACAAACGGTTCGATTTACGGTTTTTGACAAAGAATTTATTTTGGTTGCAGTTTCGATTCCATAACCAAAAAGTATAACGGTTAGTTGTGATTAACTGTTTCGGTATTATTCCTTGATATATACTGTACCATCAAATGTCGCATATGACAATTAATTTGCTGGTACCAAAGTGATTTACGCATATAAAAGTAAAGGGATTGGCATAAAATACCGGAGACAACTTCTTAAAGCGGACACTCGAGGCCGACAGACCCATCAACAATTGGAGACTCTGCCAAAGTCTAATCGAAGATGACTCCAACACCCACACACAACACACAACACACTCTCTCGATTTGCGTGCAACAGTTTAATTGTTGGGCAATAAAACGTCAGCTGTTAATAACTTTTTGGGGTTGAGTGATGAATCTTGTGGTGCCGCCCTATATGAAATGAACATATTTAAAATGTGTAAATAATTCAAGGAAGTCGCAAAAACAGAGCGCCAATTAAAATTTGGATATAAACAAAAAATACATACACATTTAATATTAATATCTGTGCGACTCAATTAATACGGGGACTTTCGTCTCCAGTTATGCATATTTTGAGCTCCCAGCTTGGATAACGATAACGAGTTTGATCTGGAACCGATTTACATCAGACATCAGACTTTCGTTCTTGTTAATAGAAAATTATTTGTTTACAATTTGTTTTGCTCTTGCTCTTCATGCAAAACGCCGCAAGTGTTTAATTTTAATTGAAATGTATTAGAAATTGGAATTGAAAACATTGGCAAAGACATCACATGTATAAATATGTATATATATATATTGGAAATTTCTCACATGTGTTTCAAATATGCACGTGTGAGCTACATATGTGAAATATTCAAGTCACTAAATTCAAAATCATATCTTATCAACAATGTATAGAACAACACTCACAACAACACAAAGTAAGATGACATAAATTAAAAGTGTTGTTTTAAACTAATTTGGGATCCACGAATTGATTAAAAGTGAAAGCTCAAGATTTAAATTTATGAAATTTTATTTTTTTATTAACTAGTTTTAGCAAAATATGTATGAATATGTGTTATACCTATTCCCCCTGTATATACCTATTCCCTTCGTAAATACCATGTATAGGCTGTTCATACCATTTGAGGTTAGTCAGACATTTTTACTAACTACTCTTACTCAGCTACAGAATCAATTTAGAGACCAAGTAATGATCAAATGGTATTCCGAATGAAAATCGGGATCTATTTGGTAGAGTTATGGATGAGTTTGTGTCATACCTATTCCCCTTATATACCATGTATAGCAGCTTTGGCAGAGCTATAAGAAAATATGTTACGTACATTTATGTATTAAATTACTTCTAGTATGCATTAACTCAATAAATTCCGAACCCTCGTATACCTGGTCGTCTCGGTCCCCTTGAACTTGACGAAAAGAAAGCATTAAAAGTCAATTGATAATTGTCGCCGTTAATGAAAGTGGGCGTTGAAAATTGCTAAAATTCTCGATGTGCAAAATTGTTAATTAAAAGAAGGTTACATATTTTTGATGAGTCACGAAGTATAGACTTCGAATTTGTAATAGTGGTAAGCATATCTTTTCTATATGCTTTTAAGTATATCTGTATGTTTTTTTTCTTGCTGGCAACAAAAATTAAGAAGAAGTAAATATAATTTATCGTGGCCGGTTAATTCTTCGAATTTCATATGCAATCTCAAGCTCTCTCTTTTGGCTGAGGGGCTTATATACATTTTCACGTTTAAGTACGAAAAACGTTCTGTTTTTTGAGATATCTCAACCAATCTGACATATAATGCGTTTAAGCAAGTCTTATATATCCTGACCAAAATTATTTTAAATCGGTCCACTATATCAAAAAGCTGTCATAAGAACCATCTTTCAAAAAATAATTTTTAATAAAAATTCTTAATAAAAATTAATTTTTGAGATATCTTAACCAATCTGTCAGTTAATGTATTTAAGCTGGCTTTATACATACTGATTTTAGTCGGGGTCTAGAGAATATATGTTTCCGATTGAAAGCATTAAAAAAACTGAAATTCCGATGCAAAATAGCTTGAAAACAAGCCAACTTTATAGCATCAGCCATTAAAATGTTAATTTAAATTTTTTCTAATTTCAAAATTTTAATTTTCATCAAATTTATTAATTTGTATTAAGTTTTTTGCGTTTTTAAATCACGCGCCCACAAAACGTAAACAAAAAACAATTGAAACAGCTGTTACCAAATGTTGCCCATTCGGTAAAAGTTTCCGATCTGGTTTGATTTTTTTGGCAGCGGCGAAAATTTGCCGATCTGGTTTGATTTTGTACTTTAGGTTGATTTCATTTTTGTACCTTTTTTCGGACTTTTTTTTTTATTTTCTAGAATTTTTAAATTTTTGCATAATTTTTTTTAGAATTTTCTTGATTTTTTAATATAATTTTTTTTTTTTGTCAGAATTAAATTTTCTACTTTCTTCCGGGGGGCTGACAAACTTCAAATCTGCATTAAAATGTTAATTTTAATTTTGTCTAATTTCTAAATTTAAATTTTCATCAAATTTATTAATTTTTATCAAGTTTTTTGCGTTTTAAAATAAAATTTAAAAATTAACGAATATTTTTGGGTACGCTGTCAAAAGCTGTCTGCTATAACGCTCACTACAAAACAGCGGGCAACTTTAACATATTACTGAAATGTTATTCAAATAACATGAACAACTTACTGAACTTGTTCAGCTGTTCTTCTAACAGACACGTTCATTTGAACTTTCTGAGAACGAAATCGCACTGTTCCCAATTTAGCTTATCGAAAAAGACAAAAATTAATAAATTTGATAAAAATTAAAATTATTGCTTTTATTTTTTAGGTATTTTAACGTATCGAAGTTTCAGCTATTTTGTTGCTCTAAAATAGTTGGCAACGTTTAACGAACGAGAGTTGTTTATCGTAGTTCAATTAAAGGATTTAGTTCAGTAGCCTAATTTTTGATGAACGAACTAATCTTTTATATAGTTCGTTCGTTCAGTGAATAGATCCCATATAGTTTGTTTAGTGAATAGATCCCATATAGCTTGTTCAGTGAATAGATCTCTGGGATCTATGTATTCACTAAACGATTTGTTATGGGATCTATTCACTGAACTAAATGACCTATAATCAGGGAGCTAGTTCGTTCGTTCACTTCAGGGACTAGTTCAATATATCTTAGTCTGAACGATTTGATACAACTCTACGAGCGACAACTCTAGTGCGGCAAATACATGAAAAAAAACAAGTAATTTTGTTTGTTTATTTTCCATTTCACATAAAATATGAGCAACCTTGCAGCCCAAACTGGGATACAGTGCACCGCTGGTGCAGTTCCCGTGCGGAATGAGAAGGGTAAGGGTATTTGGTAATTATATAGACCAGAGAACAGTTTTGAATTAATTACGTCTGTTTTTAAGGCGAGATTTCCATGCAAAAGGTGAAGGTGCAGCGTTATATATCAGGAAAGCGACCCGATTATGCACGCGCCGATTCCAGCAGCGATTCTAGCGATGACGACGACTTTGTGGACAATCGACGGCGCATGGAGCGTCACAAAGCGGAACGTCACAAAGTTGAATTGGCGCGACAGGGGCTGGGGCAGCGGCAGGGGGAGAAGACACTGGCAGAAGAGGAGGATGAAGCGGAAGTGGATGATCCACGTTTACGACGCTTGCGTGCGCGTCCCGTTCAAATGGAAGACTTGGAGCGGGAGCGACGGGAACGACACAGACATATTCATGAGCCTGAAATGCTGGAGAGTGCCAGCGAGGAAGAGGAAGAGTCATTTCTGGAGTCATCCCGGGAGCAGCAACAGCGCCTGGAACGGGCAACCAATAAAATAACACTCGCATCCGAATCCGACACAGATTCGGAGTTGAGTGATACGGAATTGGAAAAGCGACGTTTAAAGTTACGAGCACGCATGTTGCAGCAACAACGGGAAGAGGAAGTGCTCCAGAAGGAGGATGAGAAACAAACGGAATCCTCCGCAACGGAGAGCTCCGAGTACGAGGAGGAGACGGAAAGCGAGGAGGAGAACGAACCACGACTGAAGCCACTGTTTGTTCGCAAGCGAGATCGTGCCACCATCCAGGAGAAGGAGCGAGAGGCCCAGAAACAAAAGCAACTGGAGGCCGAAGCCAAACGAGCGGCCAAGGAACGAAGACGCGCCACCTTGCGCCTGGTAGAGGAGAGTGTGAAGAAGGACCTAGAGAAGATCAAGCCGGAGACAAACGAGGCGTCCATCGACGATGTCTGCACCGCCGACGAGAACGACGAGGTGGAATACGAGGCGTGGAAACTACGGGAATTAAAGCGAATGAAGCGGGATCGCGAGGAGCGGGACAAGTGAGTATTTATCCAATACAAAACTGTAGGAAAACCCAACTGTAGTAAGGAACGAATACCGAATACCTTTTAAGGAATCAGATTACGAAAATTAAATTTGGCAGACAAAAATCAGAAAATGTTAACAAAAAAAAAAAATATTCAGAGTACTAAAAGAAGCTATAAATAACTTAGAAGACAAAATTAGCAACCATTAGGAAACCATACGAATTCTTAATACTTTTAATGAAATTACAAGAACAAGGAAAAAAAATTAAGAACAGAGGAAACCAAGAAATACAAAAAGAAAAGAAAACTAAAACTTCAACTAAAATAATATTTTGTGTACTAATGATATTTTCTATTTGCAGTGCTGATCGTGAAAAAGTGGAAATTGAACGCATGCGCAATTTGACCGAGGAGGAACGTCGCCAGGAGTTGCGCTCGAATCCCAAGCTTGTCACCAACAAGGCAACCAAAGGCAAATATAAATTCCTGCAGAAATACTATCATCGCGGCGCATTCTACCTGGATGAAGAGAATGATGTGCTGAAGCGAGACTTTGCTCAGGCCACGCTCGAGGATCACTTTGACAAGACCATTCTGCCCAAGGTGATGCAGGTGAAGAACTTTGGACGCTGCGGTCGCACCAAATACACACATTTAGTCGATCAGGATACAACGAAATTCGATTCACCCTGGTACGCCGAAACGTCCAACAACATGAAATTTCATAATGAACATGCTGGCGGGATGCGACAACAATTTGACAAACCAACAGCCTCCAAACGGAAAAAAATGGAATAGGAATTACAACAAAAAACAAATAGAAACTGTAAAAACAAATTATTCACAGTAAATAAAGTAGATTATATTAACCAAATCTCTGAATATCTATTGATTTTATGACCTTATGAGAAATCCATCAATATGTATTGAGATACATCTGGGAAATATATTAAATAAGACCTATCCATAAAACATATTAGTAAAAAGAATTTTTTCACAATAAATATATACATATAGATATTGAAATATATCTGGAAAATATATTGAATATGCCCTATCCGGAAATAAAGCCTTTTAATCTTAAATTATAAAAACAATCTAAATTAATAAACTGTGAAAAACAAACTATACACAATAAATAATGTAGATTATGTTATCGAAATCTCTGCAAATCTATTGTCCTCATCAAGCAGTTGAATTTTTATTAAATATGCCCTATTCGAACAGGGCTAAACCGATTGGACTGTTGATACCAATCAAGAATATACAGTGGCACTTAGTATATGAGACCCCACAACTCAGACATTAATAATAATTTTTAATAAAGGTTTTTTTTTAATGGGAAGGAGATAAAATGTACATATCAATTTATTAGTTAATGTTTAATCATGAGCAAAAGAATAAATGGTTAGCATATAAACCACCTTGTAATAATTTAACCATGGTGTTGTTAACATTTTGATGCAGTAGCGAATCAAAGCAGAATGAGAAAACCTAACTGTTACTCCCACACATTGGCTATGACATATGATTTTAATTCTTATTCTACTTTATTGTCGTAATGTTTTATTTCTTGTGTTAATTTAATATTTTGTGTGGTAATAATAATAAGATGAAATGTAAATATGTCAGGCTTGGAGAAATTTCAAAACACTCCGGAATGGCGTCAAAAACTGCTCAATCATCTGCTTAGGTAAATAAATTTAATTGAATAACATAAATACATTTATGTTTAGTAATATTTAATCTAATTACATATATATTTGTTTAAAGCCCGATGCCTGCTCGAGTGCCAAATAATTTCAGGGAGCGAGATAATAGTTTGGACATTGTTATAGACTTTCCCGCCCTAATAAAAGCCAAGAAAGCGGAGCTAAAAAAGAAACAAGAGGAAGAAACTAAAGCCAAAGAGCGCAGTGCGCCTGTAGAAAAATGTAAGTAACTTTCTAATAATACAAAGGTTATTCTAGGTGGGACCAACGAGGCTGTTTGCAACCGGTCTTTTAATTAACGCAGTCAATAAAATAATTAAGAAAATGGAGGCCCTTGGTTTGGCTTAAATCGTGCGACGATTATTACTAATCTCAATTTTTTTTAAGCAGCTAGCGACATGCAAATGGTTGAGCCTGCAGCTTGTAGCATAATTTGTCTATCCTCATTTGATGACTCGCAGTCGGTAAGTCTAAGTAAAATCAGAGATTAATAACATATACATTAGGGTGCATGCATAAAATTAGAAATTGGTAACCGAAATTCTTAATCTACGGTTAATTCTAAGATGCTTTCGTCACTAGCGCAATCGAATTTTAGATTTGAGTTTAATTTTGTTTAACAAAATAAAGATATTTTGGGGTAAAATTTGTTGAAATTGTTGTTAAATTTAAATATATTTTTAACAGGTCATAGAAATCAGTGAGGATGATCAGAGTCCAAAAACGCCAGATACTAGAGTGCCCCCACCATATAGCAGAAGCTCCCGTCTTTTAAATAAAAAATTCCGGCGTATTTAAATGTAATTGTAATAAAATTTCCAGCGTATTTAAATGTAATTGTAATAAAATGTAATAATTGCAATTATTTGTATTAATCATGTACTTTATATTTATGACTTTAATAAAATGTGCTGCAATTAATAAGTTTATATGTAGTTATCCTGTATTTTATATTTATATTATTGACCCCTGAAAAAGTTAAAACAAAAATTGTAATGCCGAATAAGGAAAGAATAAAACATTTTTCCATTATTTAATTGTATCACATAACCTAGTTGCTTTTAAATATCTAAGGAAATTATTTGAATAATTTGATACCTTAATTGGCAAATAGTAATCGTCCAACGAAAAAGTTGTCTCAACTATATTGTGTGTAAGCTTCAGCCTCCTAGGTCTCATGGTTTGGGCTTTATTTATAGATTTATTTGACCCCTAAAAATAAAAGAATTAAAGATTTAACCAATATTTTATTATATTACTGATAAAGAAATTATTTAAACAAGTTGTACCTAAATTGGCAGCTTGTACTCATCCAGCAACTCAGATTTTTGCTGAACGAGCGCTTGCATAACGCCTTCTGTTTTAATATATAGTAGATTGGAATATTTCCCGAGTTGCTTGAAGAGTTTTTGATCGTGTTTACAGGCTACCACATAAAGACGCACATTGTTTGCATTTGGAGGCGGTTTGCTGTGCACCGTTCCACCAGCACTTTCAATGATTGCTGTTAAAAAAAGAAAGTACTTTTAGAAACATTTTTAATATATATGGCTCAATGTAAGCACCTTTCATTTCCTTATCACTGGGCGTTATAGTTTTACCAAGCATAAAATTAAGTCCTTTTAATATACTAGGGTGTTTCATTACCGATAAAGGATTGAACTTGAAGAGCTCCTCGAATTTCGTGTCTTTGAATATGTGATTCGGCTTGACGGTTATGGAGCGTGTTTCCTTAATCGCCTGCAGCCAAGAAGTCGATAAAACAGGCTTATTAGATGCAATTCCAACCAAAAACTTATAGGTGCGTTCTCCCTTTTCCATAAGCAGTAAATCAGAGCATAGCGGATTCTCAGTGACATCAACAACGTCTAAAAGAAACGATAACACATTATATCAATATGCAATTAAATTGCAGCACATTTTAAAACATACTTCTCAACGTATTTAATAATGAGCGCAGCTCAGCATAATTGCACATTGATAATGTAATTTGAATTTTTCGCCCCGAACTTTTTATTTTCTTAATGTAATCGTTTATGTCTGAAAATAAAATATATCAATAATTGAATTTAATGTAGCCAACTAATTTAATAGTCACCTTTAAGTGGATCCTGGTTGGAAAATTTGTTACTGCGCGCACCTGTAGAAAAAAAGTTCCAGTTTAAGTATATTCTCTTTTCTAGAGAATTTCAGAAACTTATAACATTGGTATTTTTAGGAATAAACAGTTAATAAATAACATTATTCCTAATTCCGGTCTTCCCAAATTTTTATCTTTTTAATTTTGATTCCTATTTCAGTTTTCTAATTTATTTTCCTTACTTTGTTTTCCAGTATTTATCTCCCCAATATTTTTTTCTAATTTTAATTTCCTGGTGTTTGTAATTCCAAATTTTTCCCAAAGTTGTTTTTTTTTTCAATTTATAATTCCAAATTTTTGTTATCTGAGTAATTATTTGCAATGTTTGCATTTGGAATATATTTAAATAGACCCCTCATAATCTAATGAGGAATCAAGTACTTACTCATTGTTCTTTTAACAAAAGATGTTGGCTCTTCATCTATGGGCGTGACAGATGATTCGTTTGATGATTTAGCAATAGGGACATTCGCTTTACCCTGTAATTTTCCTGAATTTTTCACCGATTTTGAGCTTTCTGGCACTGCAAATGAAGAATAATAATACAATTTGCTGTAGCTGCTTAGTTTATTTAATTTTACCTTCCGTGTTGCTGGAATCTATATCGCTGACTGTAACAATAGCTTTAACGATCTTTTGAACTGACGAGTCTTCTCCTATATTAATAACGCTGTCAACATCAATTTTCAGAGTATTTTGTCTGGTTCGTCTTTGGTTCATGGACTGTTGTTCTACTGACGTGCTTATTTTATCATTATTATTTGTGACTATAGCATTAACAATCTTTTCAACTGACGAGGAGTCTTCTGAATTTATATCTCTGTCAACATCCATTTTCTGAGTATCTATTCTGGTTCGTGTTTGGGCCACTGGTTTCCGTTCTACGGAGTTGCCTGCATTATTTTCATCATCCTTTGTGTTCCTCGTTTTCTTTACTTTGACTTCTAGTTTTCGACTTATCGTTGATTTATTGTCATCTTGAGTCATATTTTGTTTTGTAGATTTAAGGATTTTAACTCTTTCCTCCGCTTTCTGTGATGCTTTAGCCCGAGTCTGCCTTTCTTCTGTATTGAAAGACTCGTCATCTTTCGATATTTCAGAACGCATTTTCTTGGCAGCTGCAAGACATTTAGTTTCTTGTTTATTTACAATATATATGATAACATTTAATACGTGCGACTTACGCGTTATTGGTTCTTCTTTTAGCACTATTGATCTCTTTCGGTGACCTCTCGTAGCTTTGGATGGTGTTTTGATTTGAGCAGGAGTTGCCGGTGCTGAGAGTTTCCGTGTGCGTTTTATTTTGCGGGCTATCGAGCAATGGATTTAGAAATAAATACATATCTGATAGGTTTATAGCTTACGCGATGCCCTCGGCGATTCTGAACGAGGTCCAACCCGTTTCCCTTCCAAATTTTCACTTGTATCCTGCCTGTTAAATTCGCCTACTATTTCCTTCATTTGAGATAGCTGCAAAAAATGCAAAGTAGTAAATACAATAAAAATTACAATTTTATTATACCCTTTTCTCATGTGTTTTGTCTGTGATAACAGTTGAATTAATTATCCTGTCCTCAACATCGGATGGGGAACTTGGCAATGAGGAAAGTGCAATCAATTGCTTGAGTTCGTCATCTAAATCATCACAGATACTTATGGAATCGGATATTTGAAGCCGACTGCATTCACTTTTGTCTAAAAAAAAGTAAAATATTTAATTAAACTAATAAAATATTATTTACTTCAATAATACCTGTGTTCTTATGACTAACAAACAATTTAGTTCCTTTTAAATCTTCAGTATTATGCAAATTGTTGGCAACTGTATTATTCGGGATTGTTTTAGATGTTTGAGGATGACGAATAAATGCCTGTGTAGCAATAAAGTCCTGATTTTCCACATCTTTATTTGCATTTTTTGTAGGAAATGCCTGGGTTTCAATAAAGTCCTGATTTGACTCATCTTTACTTGAATTCCTTGTAGGAAATGCCTCGGTTTCAATAAAGTCCTCATACTGACCTAAGCTACATTGTGGCTTGGAATTTGGTTGTGGCGCCAGCGATGTATTTTTTCTTGGGAATTCCTGGGTTTCAATGAAATCCATATTATGTTCATCTCTACTTGAGTTACTTTGTGGTGCCCGACTTGGGATGGACTTTAATTGGGGCGACTGAAATGATTTTCTTGCTGGAAATGCCTGAGTTTCAATAAAATCCTGATTTTCTTCGTCCTGACCTAAGCTACACTGTGGCTTAGAATTTAGTTGTGGCGCCAGCGATGTGTGGGTTTCAGTGAAATCCTTATTATGTTCATCTCTACTAGAGTAACATTGTGGTGCCCGAAATAGGTTTCTTCCGGGGAATGCCTGAGTCTCAATGAAATCCTCATTGTATTCATCTTTACTTGAGTTACATGAAACCCGCAAATGGACTCTTTCAAATGCCTGCGTTGCAATAAAATCTTGTGCATTTCCGGCTCTTTCATTTGACTTTCGTCCTGGATACATCTGTGTTGCAATGCTATCTTCCAAGTGGTCTATCGGATCGGCTGGTGTTGCCTCCGGCGTTTCAATGCTGGCCACAAAGAGTTGATGAGTTGAGCTAGAATGGACATCCACATTCACATTTATTAATTCAGCTGCTCCTGAACCACTATCTTCATTGGCATCAGATTGTGGATAATCAAATATATCGGGTGTGCAGGGTACATCATCAGGCTCATTCGGTTTATTTACTGCTGCAGACAAGTCTGGTGTTGAGCATAGATGGCTACGACAGATAACTTCGTCAGCTCTCGTACTGTTTAAAATATCTAAACAAAAATGTATATTTATTTAAATTACTAGTATGGCATAAAAAATAAATATAGTTGGGAATAGTGATTAAAATTGTTAATGAGCACCACTTAACTAAAAAAAATCTTTCTGTAACAATCACAGCT
The DNA here is from genome assembly GCA_951394115.2 of Drosophila phalerata. Classification (NCBI taxonomy): domain Eukaryota; kingdom Metazoa; phylum Arthropoda; class Insecta; order Diptera; family Drosophilidae; genus Drosophila; species Drosophila phalerata. Next base: position 41,005,973 of record OX596004.2, on the reverse strand, counting down.
AAAATATAAAAATATGAACATAAATAAGGCCAATAAAATTAACTATGGTATCACATCATATCAAAGTAAATATCTAGATCCAGAGAAATAAATTGTTTAGATCGAATTTAATAAAAATTTGAATGCAGAACAAATTAAGATGCTAAACCATTATCAAAATGAGATTTCGCACCCTTGACCAAACAACTTTTCAAGTCAAAATTTTTGTCAAATTTGCCATGATTTTTTACAAAAAAATTAAAGGTCTCGGAATCAAGTTTAAAGTGTTGTTTTATACTAATTATGATATAAGGAGTTGATTAAAAGTGAAAACTTGAGACTTAAAATTTTGAATTTTCAAAATATCAAAGGGGGGACCCTTACCATCAAAATCAACCATGGCTAGAATAATCGAAAAATAAAAAATTGTTCTAAATGAACAAAATTTAAATGCAGAATGAATTTAAAGGCCAATCCATGATCAAAATGACATTCTGTTTGAAAATCGGTTCAGTTTTGACAAAGTTATGAAAGTTTGAAGTTGGTCGCACCCTTGACCCAACAACTTTTCAAGTCAAAATTTTTGTCAAATTTGCCATGATTTTTTACAGAAAAATGAAAGGTCTCAGAATCAAGTTTAAAGTGTTGTTTTATACTAATTATGATATAAGGAGTTGATTAAAAGTGAAAACTTGAGATTTAAGATTTTGAATTTTCAAAATATCAAAGGGGGGACCCTTACCATCAAAATCAACCATGGCTAGAATAATTGAAAAATAAAAAATTGTTCTAAATGAACAAAATTTTAAATGCAGAATGAATTTAAAGGCCAATCCATGATCAAAATGACATTCTGTTTGAAAATCGGTTCAGTTTTGACAAAGTTATGAAAGTTTGAAGTTGGTCGCACCCTTGACCCAACAACTTTTCAAGTCAAAATTTTTGTCAAATTTGCCATGATTTTTTACAGAAAAATGAAAGGTCTCAGAATCAAGTTTAAAGTGTTGTTTTATACTAATTATGATATAAGGAGTTGATTAAAAGTGAAAACTTGAGATTTAAAATTTTGAATTTTCAAAATATCAAAGGGGGGACCCTTACCATCAAAATCAACCATGGCTAGAATAATCGAAAAATAAAAAATTGTTCTAAATGAACAAAATTTAAATGCAGAATGAATTTAAAGGCCAAACCATGATCAAAATGACATTCTGTTTGAAAATCGGTTCAGTTTTGACAAAGTTATGAAAGTTTGAAGTTGGTCGCACCCTTGACCCAACAACTTTTCAAGTCAAAATTTTTGTCAAATTTGCCATGATTTTTTACAGAAAAATGAAAGGTCTCAGAATCAAGTTTAAAGTGTTGTTTTATACTAATTATGATATAAGGAGTTGATTAAAAGTGAAAACTTGAGATTTCAAATTTTCAATTTTCAAAATTCCAGAGGAAAATATTTTTTTTACGAATTTCATAAAATTTTAATACGGAAACCATGATTAAAATGACATTCCGCTTGAAAACCGCTTAAGTTTTGACAGTTCGAAGTCGGTCAACTCTCTGATCTAGCAACTTTACAAATCAAAATATTTCATAATTACCAGGAGTTTTCTTGGAATTAACTCTGCCGAGCAATGCTGAACTAACATGGTCATCGCCAAGCAGAAGGGACGAATCAAAATCATCAATAGCATCTTCATTGAATTCATTGAACTCTTGTGTGCAAATTCGAATTTGAGTGCCCAGCTCCGACGCATCATCATCACTGACAATATCCAGATCTTGATCTTGAACTGGACGAACTATAACAGGTTTATTGCTTTGTGCCAGAGCTTCTTGTGTTTCCGGTATAAGAAAATCATCGCCACATGAGATCTTGGGTTTATCATGACCACTTGAAGGATGGATAAAGGGAATAGCTTGTGTTTCCGGTATTACAAAATCATCGCCACATGAGATCTTGGAGTCATTAAGACATCTTGAAAGGCGGGTAAAGGAAATGGCTTGTGTTTCCGGTATGCTAAAACTATCCTCATCCCGAGTGTTGTCTGCCGATGGCGTCCTTGATTCAGGAATGATAAAACTATTACCAGTTGTATTGGCCGTCTTATCTTTAGTCCCTTCAACGTAGCCACTACTATCATGAGCCTAAAAAGGGAAATGATTACTATCTTGATTAAGTTATTTATACATTAGGGGGCATCAATTTGTATCGGTCCAAAATAAATTGAAAAATGTTAACCCCAATTCGTAATCTATGGTGAACTCCAAGATGATTTAATCTTGTATTCAAAGTTCTTAAATCAATATTTAGTCCCCGCTATTAATGAAAATAATATTTTAAGAGCAATTGGTCCTTTGATTCTATAAAATTTTAAGTCTAAGCAAGAGGAATTGATTTTAGAACTATGGTTTCTTGGTGAAAATATCTTAGAATTGATCGTTAACGATTACGAATTTTGGTTTCCCTTTTTTTCAATTATTTTTCTTTGCTCATACAAATTGATGCACCCTAATATGCATATATGATTGTTCCTTACCGATTCATTGCAATCATTAAAGTACAACTTGGCATTTAAATCACCAAAACGCAATTTAACAAGACCATTGACAATATCCGAATTGTTGATACTCTTAATTTCCACTTCCTGGCCATTCACATACACTTTTCCTGCCACAGCAGACACTCGAGCAATATGTCCAGCTATAAGTGTTATAGTTGCGTGTGCGAGCTCAATGCTCTGAAGGGCGTGTACAATAATTTACCAACTTTAGTTGATTAAAGAGTAAATATACATTTGGTACAACACTTCTCACCTCATTGTCACTATGAAATTCCAGTCCCAATCTGCGCCCAATGCGATATATAATGTCTTCTTCTAACTGCACTGCTGATGCCTTTTTGCCATCTAGGCTTAATGCCACAAAAACCATTCTAGCAATTAAAATAACAAACTGTAAATTTTGGGGACCCGAAATGGGCGCGAAAATGTTATCTCGATATTATAATCTTTTTATAGTGTTTAATGTTTAGCCAACTGGCAAAAAGAAGTAACAAACAAACAACAATCAATTGAAACACTAACACTTTACAAATATTTTCACAATACAATTTAAAATTATAAAAACTGTGCAAAACAAAATTATAAGATCCACGCAATTTGGCGTTCTAAAAACAGTGTTGTTCAGTGCTCAGTGCTGCCAACTTCTTAGAGAAAAACAATAGCTAGTTTGTGGCTGGAAAGCATCCGAAAAATAGCTGAAATTTGGATGAAAAAAAGCTATGTCCAGGACGGCACAGCTGATTTCCAAAAGTACCTTGAGTGCTGCCAACTTGAATTAATAGTTGGCAAAAATTACAAACGGCGCGCAATTTAAATTTATTTCGTTCATAAGCAATAAATTGAAACAGCCTTGACAATATAAGTAAGATTACTAATTTAAAGTTAGACAAATATTTTTTTTACTGAGTGCTAGCAGTTTGTTATAAACGAAAGCCCAAAAATGACCTGCCAGCCCGTTTTTTTTTTTGCGACATGTTTATTAAAGCAAGTTGGCAGCACTGTTACTACAGAGACGTCAGTCTTTTTGACAACAACTAGAAGAAGAACTGAAAAACGATAATTATTTGTAATTTTCTTGTAAATAATTTTTCACATGTACAAATTTGCTTAGTAAGAAGAAAAAAGAACATGTCCGCCCGTATGTTAAAAAAGTTGCAAGGCGGAGCAGATAAGCTGGCGCCACCGCCAGACGATGAATTGGACAATGACCACTTGACTGACAATGATGAACTGGACACGGCCAGAGGGAATTCGCATTTAAATCCATTTGATTTGGTAAATATAAGCAAATATAAAGTGTTGTTGCTGTTGACGTAACTCCTGTGTGTGTGCGTGTGTGTGTGTTTGTTGCAGCTAAATCAACAAAGTCTATCTGAGAGCGAATTTAAAGAAGACGACAATGAGACGGAACATCCATCGGCAGCTCTGCAAGCAAATAGCGTTGCAAAAAAGAAGAAGAAGAAACGCAAGAAGAAAGTCAAATCGCATGGCAACCACATAAGTAGTGAAGATAACGACCGTCCAGATAAATACTTTGAAAGTGCTGATCCGCTCTGCGGCAAACTCTTTGATGCGTTGCCCAAGCAGCTGGAGAAGAATCCTGGACAACAACTGGCAAGCAGGAAACTGCTGACAGTGGAGCTCAAGCATCTGAATCAACAGAATGAAATGCGGCGCACTTTCGGCAAGCGTGTTGTCAAAGTTGAGTAAGTAAAACATTTTTGATCGATATGGATATCATCACGTAATAATATTTACCCATATATCAGTGATATTTTAATTGGATTTAAATTTAAAGATTTTTTAATCACTATTGGAAAATTTTTAGATTTGATTATTATAATTCTTAACCATCAGGTTTCACAATTTTTTGAATTGAATGATGCAACGGTTTTGTTTAAATTCAAAATTAAATTATTTCATATCTTACATTATGAGGATTTATGTTTTTTTGTTTCCTCTGTTAGAAATAAGCGTGGACGCCAGAAGCCAACGCTAAAATCCACTTACATGATAACTGCAAAGGATTCATGGCCGCCATTGACCAAGAATATCATCACAATGAAACTGCTACCAACGCCTGAAACACCGAGCACATCCTCGAAGAGTCCAAAGCAGCAACTGAATGACGAGGATAATGGTACAGTGCAATGGTTCAGCTTCCAGCACAGTCAGTACTATCAAGGTGTACAGCACATGTTTCTATCGGCACTGGAACGCATTGATTCCGAGTTTCTGATAACGCTTATCAAACGCTGTCCATACCACGTCGACTCACTTGTCCAGCTGAGTGAGGTGTGCAAAATGACGGAGGATTTTGCACTAGCTTCCGAGCTAATTGAGCGTGCTCTGTTGCTCTTGGAATCCTCGCTGCACATTAATTTCAGCCTGACATCTGGGAATTCCCGTTTGGATTATCGGCGACAGGAGAATCGCGCCTTTTACATTGTGCTGTTCAAGCATGCTCAGTATCTGGAGGAGCGTGCCTGTTGCCGCACCGCATTTGAGATCTCCAAGCTGCTGTTGAGTCTGCAGCCTGATGTTGATCCCTTGGCCATGGTCCTGGTCATCGATTACTATGCATTGCGAAGCAAACAATTTGGCTGGCTAGTGGATTTCTATGAGCAATACAATGCGACACGCAATCTAGCCCAGCTGCCAAACATGGCTTACTCCTATGCCTTGGCTCTCTATACGCTCCATGGCGACTGTGAGCGAGCCAACGAGGCTCTGCAATATGCGCTTCTCATGTTCCCGGGTCTACTGCGTCCGCTTTTGGACGAGATGTCCGTGCAAACAGACAAACGAGTGCTTGCCTCATCATATTTCTTTGCCGATGTGTCTGGAAAGTGAGTATTGCATCCACATCTAGATCAGTCTAATCCGAATCCGTATACGAGTCTCGTAAAATAATACTCAGGATATTACTCAGGTTACGCACAACAAAATTAGGAAAAAACGGAGAACAACAATTAGGAAAAGCCACAATCCAATAGTTTATTAAGATTCGTGCGAATCTTAAAGAATTTTTGGGAAACCAAAATTTGAAATACTGTTAGAAATTAAAAATTAGCAATAGCCGACATCCGGAAAAAATATATTTGTACAAAAAATAGAAGAAAAAAAAAAAAATCGTAATTAATGATGAAGAAAACCAAAGAAACAAAAATTAAAGCAACTTTTTTAGTTGAGTTTTCTAATGTTTGTCTTTCAAATTTAGTTTTTTTTTCTAATTTTTGTACTCTAAATATTTTTCTTATTTATTTCTTCCTTACTTTGTGAGTTCCAAAATTTTTACTCTTTGTAAATGTAATTCCTTTAAATGTATCCGGATGTGTATGATCTAATCAGTTTAATGTTATGAGTCATTCCTTCTGTTATAGTCAGTCACCTGCATTGCACCAACTCGTCTGTTTGTATGTGTGTCGCGCCAAGATTGTGTGGCGTCAGAATGATGTGCTTACCTGGCTGGAGAGCAATGTAAATACTGCACTGGATCGCATCGATGCCAAGGATGCGCTCATTAATGATTGCAAAGAGAAGCGCTCTGTACGCTACGGCGGTACGCCACCGCGTCCCATCTTGCGTCATGTCATACTGTCCGACTACAAGGAAAAAGTGCCCCTGGCCGTGTTTGTATCCAAAGAGAAGCAGGCCATCATGACTTACGATCCACTGCCGCCAGTTGACAGTGTCAATTGCTATCAGCGGTGAGTTGAACCAACAGAAACAGTTTACAAATGAATAAAATACTTAACTCTTTTCTTGCCTTGCAGTAAATCATCTTCCAGTAGCAGTCCCACAACGAACGCCAACAACTCTGTATCAATGTTTTTCCAATCGCTTTTGCCAACATTTAATTTGAATAACATTGCTGCCGCACAGCAACAACCACAACAACAACCTGAGGTTGCTGGTGACGCTGTAGCTGGAGCTGCTGTTCCTCTGCTTCTCTTTCCACAGCAAGAACCAATCGCCCAAGGCGGTGAAGCTGAAGGTTAAATTTTCAATGTATTATTTTCTATCTATAAAAAACTCTGTTCTGACTGACTCACTGACAGATCATTGTGAAGACCAGACCGTAAGACCTAGAAATCTAAAATGTTCACACAATGTAGCTAAGACTATAATCATGCAATAGGGCGGCTCTTTTAAAAATGCGGATCAAAGATCACACTTGCTATAAAATTTTTTTTGTTTCTTATATCTTCATAAAAGTTATTTACATTCTTGTTGCATGGACTACATGGAAACTTGAGATTTAAAACCTTTAAAATATCAAGGGGAATTTTTGTAGTCAAATCGAAACCAAGATCCAGAAGGAAATAATTTTTTTTAGTTTTAAGCAAGTAAGGACAGTTTGAAGTTGGTCGAATCTACGACCTAGCAACTTTACAGACAATAATTTTGTTCAATTTGGCATGATTTCTAAGAAGATTGCATTATTTAATGTTTGCTCATTTATTCCTGTAGAAGCTGGTCTACAGCAATCGCTGACATTGATGATGGATGCTATGCGGGATTTTCTGCAAAACTTTCGTATTGCTGAACACTTGCGATCACCGGAAACAGCCGTTGTCCCATCGAGTAGCAGTAATGATGATGAGGAGGAAGGATCCAGCGACTATGTTGATTAGAGCAGTCTACACCTTATTCTAATAATATTCTTTCTTATTATATACCATATTATTGTACCCTCCTCACAGACACTTAAAGACGATAACTTGCATAACATAATTTTATCAGAATCAAATGAAAAGTGTTTAATAATTGCAACGCTTAATACGCGAGTGTTTTTCAAAAACACTTTGTTTTCTTACGCTTAAGAGACAGTCACAAAATTTGAATATTAAAAAATGTTTATTGCACATGTGTATTCAAAATATGTAATGCATTAATAAAATTTCTTGTCAAAGCTTTAGAACAAAACGCCGTTGAATATTCTATTTAGAAAAATAAGCAGGGATCGTATATGTTCTACTTTTATAATATTAAAAATTAAACTATTTGTTGATTTGAATAACAAAAATTTCAAATATACATATTATTTTGTCTGAAAATTGTAAACTGCTTCAATTTGTAATTACAACTCATTGAAAAATAACATTTATTTTGAATTTGAGTAATAAAAGAAATATTAATTATTTAGATATTTCTGAATTCACATTTTTATAATAAAAATTAATGACAGCTTCTGCAATGATTTTTAAATTAAATTGCAAAACTACTGTTATTGACTAGGTTTTATGAAATCACATTCAAAGTAAGATCTAAAATAAATTTGTATACTAAAAAATTTAAAACAAATCCAGTTTCGCCCATTCATACAAATATATTTCCTCCAGCTATCTTAATCATATTTGCTATACTTTAGATAAACTCCAAATAAAATTCACCTTGAGCTTAAAGAATGTTTTATTGATTTAATGAATGCCTTCAATTACGCTTATCAATATAACAAACAGATTTCTCATCAATATTAGATTTCATATTATTTTTTCCCTTTTACATATAATCAAATTGTAGTTATTTCAATTTCATATATAATTGGGTTTCGACCGGTATTCAATGGAGAGCCGTTTTGTGTTTGTGTGTGTGTTGGTCATAAAAAACTCACACATACAATGATATAATCTTGTAGAAGTAATGCAACCTTATAAAAAGTTCAACTGGCAGACATTGTTATTTAAAGATCTTTTAGCTTAATTAAAAAACAGAATCACAAAGGAAATAAACATTTGGCCAAAATGATTTAACGCGTTTGCTGATACACAAATATTTCTTTTTTTCGACAACTTTACAGCTTAACACATAGAAAATCATTACTAATGTCTAAGCAATACTATAGCGTGGAATACATGGATTCGCATATAGAATAAAAAAACGGAAATCAAAATCAATACGGAAATAATAAGATTAGGCGCGGCATTTTTGACATATAGCCACGAACATCAGAGGATTATAATTATGTCATGGTACCAAAGACAGGATTATGACGGCAGATGCTGGGTCCGTACTCCTCATAGGCAGCCTTTGTGTGACACACCTGGTAGAACTCCGGCTAGAAAGTGTAAAACTCATTATTCATATGCTTTAAAATTAAGTAAGTGTAATTAACAAATGTAGGACTTTTTTAATCTTTACAAAATCATATTTTTCTGATACAACTGAAATCGCATTTAAGAAAAGACCAGTTTAAAAATAAACTTTTATGACTTTTAATCAGCATTGAAATGAGCTTTAAGGAAAAAATCTAAAATTTAAGACAAAAAAAAAATGTTTTCATAGAAATATTCGTAGTGTTGTAGCAGAGAGTTCATTTTATAAAGGTACAATACTATTTAATAAAAAGCGTAACAAATTGCTTACCGTTGATGCCAGCATACTGCCTCCAAACCAGACAGCATAACGCTGCATATGATGCGTAATCACCTGGACATCGATGGGTTTTGGCTAAATAATGAATCGATTATTAAAGATCTATGTCTCCAACTCAAAAGTGATCATTTTGATGATACCTTAATGCGTCCCTCCGACAGATTTTCGCTAATCCGCAGACGGGTATCCACCGATCTCTTAATGTCGCGTTGTAGGCGTCTGCCAAAGTCCTTGAACATTGTGGAGCCACCGCTCAGTACAATATTGTTATATAAAGGACGTCGCACATCAATGGGACAGTTCTGTATGACATTGTCGACAATCTCGGACAGTGGTATGGTAAAGTCGGGATTGGAGAATTCCGGATGGAAGAAGATTTCCGGTCCGAGGAAACGCTCATAGCCAACATCCACATTAAATGGCTGCTTGGTGACGGTGTTAAGACCCTCAAATTGCCGGATCCATTTGCTTGGCTCCGTATCGTACTTGGCAAACTCTTTGGCAATGTCTGGGCAAATATAGCAATGCTTCTCCTTGATCGCTTTGGCCGTCTCCAGGCTCTGTTCCGGTGGTATGCCCACCTCACGTTCCCGGAGCAAACTCTGAATGAAGGATGTAATGTTGCGACCAGCAATCGGTATATGCTTGATACAGGATCCAATCACGTAGCCTTCGGCCTGTCAATTTCAAAAATTGATAAGTAACGATTTAAATCAAATATCGATATTTACAAACATCAACAGCTCTGTTAATGGAACCAACAGCGATAAGATAACGCTCGCATATCGGAATTATATTACGGGCACTCACCACGGGTATAACGTGCGTCACACCATCACCACTGTCCACCACAATGCCAGTGAGCGTACGCTCCTCCGCGGATCTGGATGCCCAACTGGCGGCCAGTGCAAGAACCGCCTGCACCGCAATATAGAGCCCGGGAACATTGAAAGTCTCAAACATGATTTCGGCAGTGTATTCACGATTCTCCGGCGTATTTAGTGGCGGCTCTGTGAGCAGAAAATGATGATCCTCAGGCTCCGCACGCAAATACTTGAAGATGCATTGCTCCAGAAAGCGTTCCATCAGATCCCAGTCTTCTACCAAGCCATGACGCACTGGATACTATGAAAGTGATTAGTAATGGGAATATAAATGCGAATATAATGACTCACTTTTATAGAGTAGCCGGTGGCATCGAAAGCCTCGTCGCCAATGAAAAAGTCCAAATCCTCGATACCTTTTGTGATGCGTCGAGTGTTCGTGTCGCCGACGCGAGCCGACTCCTTAATGGCAATCGCCGAGGGTATTATGAATTGTGGCTCCTTGTTGCCAGCAAAACCTAGTTTTGAGTAACTACGAAAACAGGAAAACCATCGAATATAATAATCTGTGACAAGGTGCACTTAAAAATGAGGTGACTTCTTTGTTGAAGTCACCTTATTTGCATACAACTTGATCTGTGATTTGATTGCCCCTCCCCTCCACTCCACCATTTACTCTCATTACACCCACAGACCTAAATAGACAACTTACCCGGTGCCCACATCGATTACGCATGCCGGTAGCCTGCCTGCCATGTTGACTGACGATTTGTTGAATGTTGAATTTGAACGGGATAAATTACACTTCAAGCTTGAATTTCACACCACTTTCAAATTAATTGCTTTCTTGTTAAACAGAAAAGTTTATGAATTTTCAACCACACCTCCTCCAACAACGATGTGTCATTTAGAAAACTTCACTCTTTGTCACTCCTCTCGAACACACTCATAAGCACACACACACATATATGAACAGCGTTGCATTCGCTACATTCGTTTTACTGCACTGTTTAAGAATTCGAGCATCGATATAATTACGTCGATTTACAACACTGTCTATATGTAATATCGATATAATTATATTAAAACTAGACTCAGCTGAATATTAAATTGTTATATAAATATTAATATTGAACTGAAAAAGAATATTTATTTATTTTTCTTTGTGTACTTGCTACATTTGTCTTTCGATAAATAGCTAAGTTTGATGCTTCCCACCATTACTGTAGAATCGATATTTCACCTAAGCTTGAGGAGGTATCGATATTTTTCCGAAGTACGTTCGGACTCGGAAATTTCGGCGGTGTTGTGTGTGGCTGTGACAGCCCTTTTCCACGTTTTTCCTATTAGCACATATTTTTTGCAATTGGCATTAAACCGTGCGCTAATCGTAACGACATTTCAACTTAAATCGAGCAAATTGTGGGTGCTTTAGTGGGAGCTTTTTGTGTGTGCCAGAATCAGGCAAACAGCCAAAAAAAAACCGGCAAATTGGACAAACCAAAACCACTTACACGAAAATGGAGGCACAGAAATTGACGGAACTGTTGCGCGCAACGATTGATCCAAATCCCGAGCAAAGGAAGGCAGCCGAGGATCAATTAGCACAAGTAAGTGACTTGTGGGTTACTAAGTTTAATACTACGACAGCTTAATACCCTTCCTCTCTGGTGTCTCTGTCGCCAGCAGCAAGATTGAAAACCATGTGCTTTTTTAATTGTTCGCTTTTAACCTCCCTCCCTGCATATCTGTTCTGTGTCTGTGTATGTATGCATATGACTGTGTGTGTGTCAATAGTAAATGGATATTGGCCAAAACCAATAAAATTATATTTGTTTAAAATTTATTTTTTTCCATGCCACAGGCAACAAGTCTTAATACCGATAGCAGATTCACAGGTGGTGGGGGAGATTCGCATACAAATGCAGTCAACAAATCCATATCTACATGTGTGTGTGTGTGTGCTGAACAGTGGCCAGGAACTGATTTAAATTCGTTCATATAGCATTTGGGCTTAACAAATATAATAAAATATCTGCAGGTTTTTAAGTTCATTTTTTCTTTTTTTTTTGTTGATTTGTACGTTTAGGTATAATGTAATAAAAATTAAGTGGACAGTCAAAAGCTAGAAGACTCTAATATTAAAAATAAATAAAAATAATTTGTTACAAATTTGCTTGATTTTTTAAAAAAATGTATGATTTCGACTTTTGGACCATTTTCTATTAACAGTTATTTTGATAAAAGTTTTAGAAATAGTCTTAAAAATTATTTATAATTAACTAGAATCAAGGAATGACGTCATATAAATGTGAAAAATTTACCCAAACGCAGAAAAACCAAAAGTTGTTTTTCCTAATACTACTAATAAAAATATTATTTTTTTAATTCACCTTCCTTTTTATCTTATTTTGTGTTGTTAGTTAAAATAAACCTTAAAGGAGGCAATTAAAAAATTGTAGTTCTTATTTAATTAGCAGTAATTAAACCTTTCTTCGCAACACACACACACCATTGTAATATGAACAAGTACATTAAACAAATTTGCGCCACTGTGCAAGTGGTTCTTGTTGTTGTTGTGTCTGAGTCAGCTTCTAACGATTTCCATGCCCCGCCTTATTCAATCGGTTAATTGACTTTATCAGCATATATTGCAAACTTCGGCCACTGTTACGACTGACGGAGCTTCTTCTTTAATGGGCAAACGCATGGAATTTAAATATATGTACATTTGTACATTTATATACATATATATATCGTACATTTACGAAATGTGTTTGGAATGTTAAATGTTTTGGACTGACAGGTGTTTGGAGAAGAAGTAGCGGGTAATACATGTACAGTGGTCTCTCAGCTTATTTTACCAACAACACCTCCTACTACATACATACTTTAAATTTATTTATCTTTTATTTGAAAGGAGATAAAAATATACTTAAAACGCAGATTATTTACAAAAATTGGTCTTTTAGATATTTTAATTGTATTTTTATATTGTATATTAAATCTGAATAAATCAATAAAAACATAAGTGGGTCAATTAAGCTGTACACTGTACATGTGTTGCTATTGTTTTATCAATATACAATAATTGTTGTAGTTGTTGTTGTTGAATCTTTCGCATTGGCACGCGAAATGTTATCCAGAGAATCGCATTACTCATACGCCATGTTATGCCGGCAGCTGTGTAAACAAATGGAATTCTATTTACCTATTGTTTACTATATATTTCTATCCCTATGTCTTATTTAGATACACAAAATCATTGGTTTTGTGCCCACCATACTGCAAATCGTAATGCAAACGACACTCGAGCAGCCGGTGCGACAGGCGGGCGCTGTTTATCTCAAGAATCTGATCAACAACAGCTGGTCGGATCATGAGACCAAGCCGGGCGAACCGATACAATTCTCCATTCACGAGCAGGATCGCGCCATGATTCGCGGCGCCATCGTAGATGCTATTGTCCACGCTCCAGAGCTGATCAGGTGAGGAGCTATCTTATTTCCAGCTGGGATCGTTACTATTTTAATGTTAATTATGAAACAAATTATTAACCTCTTTATCAAAAAATATACAAATACAAAAATAGAAATTGAATGCACTTACCAAAAATATCAACAAATATCAATTAATCAATCGAAAAACGAAGTTAATAGATTAATAAAACATATACCAAACATATACTAAATCCATGTTTCTATTAACACGATAGAAACGTAACCCCCGCGTTAAGCAAGGGCCAACTGTATTATAATATTTTGAATTGAATAATACATTTTAGTAATTTCTTTAATTTTATTCTAACATTTAAAGGAAATTGTATTTTTTAATTAAATGCACCTACCAAAAATATAAAAATAAATTACTTAAATACGAAGTCTGAAGAAATAAATTTATAGTAAAGAGTAAATTAATTACCCATATGACATTTTTTAATTTTTCTTATATTATTAAACTCAATTGATTAAATCTAACGATTGTTATTTTTCTTTACAGGGTTCAGCTTTCCGTCTGCGTGAATCACATCATAAAGAGTGATTTTCCCGGACGTTGGCCCCAAGTGGTGGACAACATTAGCATCTACCTGCAAAATCCGGACGTAAATGGCTGGAACGGTGCACTGGTCACCCTGTATCAGCTGGTCAAGACTTACGAGTACAAACGCTTCGAGGAGCGAACGCCGCTCAATGAGGCGATGAATTTGCTGTTGCCAATGATTTATCAGCTGATGATGACGCTGCTCAATGATCAGTCGGAGCAATCCGTGTTGCTGCAGAAGCAGATACTCAAGATTTACTATGCACTCACACAATACAGCTTGCCTCTGGACCTCATCACCAAGGAAATCTTCTCGCAGTGGATGGAAATCTGCCGTCAGATAGCGGATCGTGCTGTTCCCGACTGTTCCCATCTGGATGATGATGAGCGCACTGAATTCCCCTACTGGAAGACCAAGAAGTGGGCTCTCCATATTATGGTCCGCATGTTTGAGCGGTAAGTTTTTTTAACAAGCAAAATTTATATAATCCGATTTAACAAATTTATTAATTATCAGTGTAAGTTTGGATTATAGCTTGGGTTTGTTTTTAATATCAATCAAATATATTTATAAGAATTTAATTAAGTTTAATGATTTTCTTTTATTTGTCTATTTAATGTAATGTATTTCTTTATATTGATATCAGAAATGTATTTTTAATGATATTATATCTATTTATGAATTATACAGCTATGGCAGTCCCAGCAGCGTTGTTAGCGAAAAGTATCAGAAATTTGCCGAATGGTATCTGCCCACCTTCAGCTCTGGCGTATTGGAAGTGCTTCTCAAGATTTTAGACCAATATCGTAATCGTGTCTATGTATCGCCGCGTGTTCTTACGGACGTGCTGAATTATCTGAAGAATGCGTAAGCTTAAAATTGCATTTGCTTAACTTTAACTTCATTTAAGTGGTTTGTTTTTCTTTCAGTGTGAGCCACGCCTACACCTGGAAGCTGATTAAGCCGCATATGGTAGCTGTTATTCAAGATGTCCTATTTCCTATCATGTCATTTACCGACTCGGATCAGGAGCTGTGGGAGAGTGATCCCTATGAGTACATTCGCCTTAAATTTGGTACGCACAGGCACTTTATTATTGTTATTTGGATTGAAATTAAACTCCTCTTCCTGTTCCCTTATAGATATCTTTGAGGATTATGCGACACCAGTGCCAGCTGCCCAATCCCTGTTGCATTCCGTTTGCAAGAAGCGCAAAGGCATCCTGCCAAAGGCGATGAGCACGATCATGCAAATAATTACCTCACCGAATGCGGATAATAAGCAAAAGGATGGCGCACTCCACATGATTGGCACATTGGCAGATGTGCTGCTGAAGAAGGCGCTATATCGTGATCAGGTCGAGTCAATGCTCACCACATATGTGTTTCCGGAATTCCAGAATCCGGCTGGACATATGCGTGCCCGTGCCTGTTGGGTATTGCACTATTTCTGCGATGTCCAAATTAAGAATCCTCAGGTGCTGGCCGAAACGATGCGTTTAACCACAAATGCCTTGCTAACGGATAAAGAGCTGCCCGTTAAGGTGGAGGCCGCCATTGGCCTGCAAATGTTCCTATCATCCCAGGATGAGGCACCACAATATGTGCAGTCTCAGATCAAAGAGATCACCAAGGAACTGCTTACTATCATACGGGAAACCGAAAACGAAGACTTGACAAATGTCATGCAAAAGATTGTCTGCACATTTACGGAGCAACTGTTGCCGGTTGCCACTGAAATCTGTCAGCATTTGGCAACGACATTCAGTCAAGTCCTCGAGTCGGAAGAAGGTTCCGATGAGAAAGCTATCACGGCCATGGGATTGCTAAACACGATAGAAACGCTACTCAGCGTTATGGAGGAGCATCCGGATGTGCTAATTAATCTGCATCCGATTGTCATCAATGTAGTGGGTCATATATTCCAGCACAACATTACGGGTTAGTCTCCAAGGTCAATGGAGAAACCAATCATTATTCTAATCAAATGTTTTCGTTTTTCATAGATTTCTATGAGGAAACCTTTTCGTTGGTCTACGATTTGACGTCCAAGGCCATTTCAGCTGAAATGTGGCAAATGCTTGAGCTTATCTATCAAGTTTTCAAAAAGGACGGCGTCGATTACTTCATTGATATTATGCCGGCTCTGCATAACTATGTAACCGTCGACACACCAGCGTTCCTTTCCAATCCAAATCGTTTGCTGGCCATTTTGGACATGTGCAAAACTGTAAGTTGCCTTATTCGAAAAGGATAAAGAGCCCGTAAGAGTTTGGGCTTACAAATCTGTTAATCAGAGAATAGTACCGGAACCTAAAACGTATCCAAAATAAATCCTTCTTTTCGATTTCGGTGGTAAGGGTCCCCCCTTTAAAATTTTGAGAATTCAAAGTTTTAAATCTATAACTTAAATCTATACTTGATTCGATTTGATTTACTGGACAGTACTCTCAGACTCAGCTTGAAAGCTTACTCAAAAGTGTTCTCTTTCTTATATAGATGCTGACTAGTAATCCTGGCGAGGATCCCGAGTGTCACGCCGCCAAATTGATGGAAGTGATATTACTGCAGTGCAAGGGTCAAATTGATTCGGTGATACACATGTTTGTGGAGCTGGCTCTGTCGCGTTTGACACGCGAGGTACAGTCGTCCGAGCTGAGGACGATGTGCCTGCAGGTGGTCATCGCTGCATTGTATTATAATCCGCAGCTGCTGCTCTCTATCATGGACAAGATGTCGCAACCGAGCAACGAACCTATTATCTCGCATTTCATTAAACAATGGCTGCATGACACGGACTGTTTCCTCGGGTACTACACAAATACACACCAAATACTTAGTACTTTAATTGCTTATTAATACACTATGTCTATATTTATTTAGGATTCACGATCGCAAACTGTGCGTACTTGGTCTGTGTACATTAATCTCCTTGGGGGAGGCCAAGCCACAGGTGCTGAGCGAGGTGGCCGATAAGATAGTACCATCACTAATATTGCTGTTCGACGGTCTCAAGCGTGCCTACGAATCCCGAGCACAGGAGGAGGAGGAGGAGGAAGAAGAGGAGGGTGGTGACGATTGCGAAGGTCTGAACCTAATCCAATAACTTTAAGATACCCAAACTAGGCAACAACATTAAAAAAAAATACTAAGAAAACTCGTATTAGGAAACCAAAATATGGAACAATTTTATTAGAAAACTGAAATTAGCCAAAAAAAGCAAAAAAAAAAAAAAAAAAAAAAATGGGATGGCAAATATTAGTAAATTTGCATTTCCTTTATTTTATCAAAAATTGCGCAAGTTACAAAAATTGTTTAATTTTGAATTTTTTTATTATTAGTTTTTTAGTGTTTGTACTCTGAATGTTTTTTTTTTTAAATTGAGTTTCTTTTTTACATCTCTATTGGTTTGCTAAAATTAAATTTTTACTCATGCCTTAAATGAATTTCCAAATACTTATAAAATTAAAAAAAAAAACTCAACGCATATTAGGTAACAAATAAGGAAATAGGCAAAATAAGCACAACTTTTAACTTTGAATTTTCTTTGTATTCTGAATGTTTTTTAATTGAATTTTTCTACCATTAGTTTTTTGTAATTCTTACAAAAATATTTATACGAACAATTATTTGTCTATACAGAGGCTCTGTCGAGCGATGAGGATGAAATGGACGAAATGGCACCCAACTATTTGGATAAACTAGCGGACTTTGCAAAAACGAAAGGAGCCTCAGCTGGTTTCGAAGTAAAAGCTGAGCTCAAGGATGACGACGAAGATTCGGATGATGAGGCGGAGGAATCGGTTGGTGATTTAAATGAAACTGGTCTCGAAACATTCACCACACCCATTGACGACGAAGAGAACGAGACCGCAGTCGATGAGTACTGGACGTTTAAGGAAGTTATTACCGGTAATATGATTGATTTAAGTTCTCACTGACTGACCTATAAGACCTAGGAGGCTAAAATTTTCACACAACACAGCTGAAACAATTTAATTTATATTATATATATATTTTTTTTTTAGGAATTTCCACCCAAGAACAGCCATGGTATTCGCTGCTGACGTCGAACCTGACGCCCGAACAGGCCAAAGCGCTCCAGGAAGTGGTTGTTACTGCGGATCAGCGTAAGGCGGCCAAGGAATCGAAACTGATTGAAAAGCAGGGTGGATTCGCCTTCCCCCAGACAACTGTGCCCACATCCTTTAAGTTTGGCTCTTAATTGGCATTTTGTGTATACCAACGACTTTGCTGACTTCATATTGTGTCTCATCATAATTCTTTCCAAAAACGAAAACAATTGATATATGGTGGCATATTCTATAGATTTTCTGAAAGATTCTTTATATATGTTGCATGCTTCTTCGGACCAGCGGTCGGTCGGTCGGTGGGTAAGATGATCGCTTTATATTTATTGTAGATTTATATTTAAAAAAAAAACTTCAAATTATTGGCAAGTCCATGCCAACTAAATTATGATAACTTAAGTTGAAAGTCGAGTGTATATCATTGTATGTAACTAATAAAATCTACAACGATCAGAAGACACACTCCAACCTATAATGGGTCAGAGAATGAGAATTTAACGCTGAGCATTTCACATACATTGTCTTTACACACACACACAAACTCACGCATATAATGTACTAGATGGAGCGATATTTTTGAAAAAATAAAAACATTTTTAACGTTTTAATTTGAATTTGTTTATTTAAATCCCAGAATATTAATTTAATGTAGTCAAAGATGGCAAATAAGGACCAAATAAATCAGTGTGAACGATATATAATAATTCAACTTGGAATACACCAATATTCAAAAATGATATTAGTCGTATATAAATCGTAAATAGTGATATCTTATTTTTATCTTTCATTTAATTGTTAAAAATCAGAGCTATTTTTGATTTATATTTTAAAAATTAAATATAAATTTATATGTTGATTTTTTTTTTAGATGTGTTTCCTTTATTTTGCAGGACTTTAATTTTTAATGGCACAAAAAAATAATTGATCATAATATATAGTAAAATTATATATTTGACAGAATTTGGAAGTATTATGTATTGAATATAGAATGTACGTGTACATATGTAGGTTAATATCAAAAGTATATATGTATTTTGTATATATATGTGAATTCTATTTGTTATCGCTTTCGATTCGTTTGTTATCAGCAAAAACCATTTTCTCTGCTCGCGGTTCTTTCCCGATTTTAAATTTTGATATAGTTGACCTCCGACTGAATCAATGGTCGCTGAATTTGCTGATCGCGATTCTTGCGTATTTGCTTGAACAAAGAGTAGATGCCGATGAACATGTAGATTTGAATAGCAAGTAAAGCAGCTTTGTAGAAGACATTAATAAAGAGATCATCAGGCATGACAAAAATAATGAAGCTGATGAATCCTCCATAAACATATAGCACCATGCCCAGGACGGCATTGATCAGCCAAGGCAGCAGCATCAAGTGACGTTGCTTCATTGTGCCTAAGAGGAGCAATCCCGATGCCAGCAAATTAAGTACATTAATGGCCAGAAAGACACTGCTGGATCCGACAAGGACCATATGAACATCATCAAATAATTCAGGCTTTGGTTCGTTCAGCTTTATTATCTCCAGCAATTTCCCAGCGATCACATCCGAGTATCCCAATATGGCGGTCAGCAAACAGGTCAACACAAAGGAGCCCAATAATCCCAACCAACCGATCACAACTCCGGCGGTGTTGAGGCGCATAAAAAACATCTTTTTCATTGTTTACGGGTTTTCTTTTTTGTAAAGATTTGAAATAAAAATGAAACTACGAAACAATTGCACTTTATAATGAAATCAGAAACTGGAATTTTCCACTAAATCGTCACAATTGCAAATACAATTTTCTTTGGTATTTTTTAGTAGCTATTGGTATTTCCTTTGCGATTAAATACTACATACTAATTGTACTGCAAGAAAAAGGGAAATATGATAGAAAATAATGGGATCGCTTCGTAAAATTCATTCTTAAAGGACTTTCATTACCCTTGGTTCAATAGATATTTAATTTAAAATTTATGATCGATTTGTAAACTAAAATTTACTCATTAAGTCTTATATGTAATTATTAAAATGAAAATTAAGAATAAACCGAATTTCAAATTTTTATTGATAAAATCAAAAACAAGTGCTGTTTTGTAACTTTCATAATTATACTGGGAAATAATTGGTCTATGACAAATATTAATTTTAAAACATATAAGAGTTACGATCCGTGGATATAGTTACTCAAATTTGCTTGCCAATTTTAAGGATTTAATAAAAGTCAGCTGCTAGTTTTTGTACTATTTAAACGAAGTATTTTCGAATATGTTTTTAAAACTCACAAGTTAAAAAGTTTCGAATAAGACTAGCATTTTTTCCGTTTATACTTAAAAATTAGATAACTTTTTGACCATAATTCATTTTTACCATTTTTTTAATAGATAAGTAAAAATAGTTTAATTGTTGTCCAACTTAACGACTAGTATTAATTTAATAATACTTTAAAATTCGACTCAGGCTTATAGCCTTACATATTTTGATTTTTTTGCTTTCGAGAATTTTTGGGATATCGGTGCGATTAATGTTATGAAATTCATAAGAGCAAAAGAATAATCTTTTCTAATAATATAAAAGTTATATATAAGAACTTATTGGCGTTGGTTTATAAGCTGTTTTTGCTTTTTTTTGAGCCTTAGGGTTATAGTTGGGATTAGAGCTTAAGATTAAAGACATTAGAGGTGGAGGAGGGTGGGGAGAGTCAATGAAGTTGTCCTTGTCCTCCAATAGCTGCTCCTGCAGGGCCTTTTTATACACAGGGCAGCCCTTAAAAATGGCCTCATGATTTCCTTGGCAATTTGCGCATTTGCTGCTTTTCTTTCTCGGTTTGGGACATTCAGTATCGTGATGGGATCCAGCGCACTTAAAACAGATAAAGCCCCGAAGATTACAATGCTCATACCTGTGGTTGAACCCTTGGCATCTAAAGCACTGATAAACCCTCCGTTCCTCAATCCGAACTTTAAATGTGTCAAACTCTGAAACATTTAGAACGTCTGCATTATTAGGTTTTCGTTCAAGTTCCACCTTAAAATGCTTTGGAGGATGCGCAGAGATTTGAATGTTCAGAACGGTGTGACCCAGAGCAGCCAATTGCCGAGAGATCCACTCTGGCGTTGCGAAGCAATTGAGTCCTTTGATCAAAATCTGGAACGTTTCTGTAGCGACGGGAGATTCACAGATGCGTCGTTGCTTTGGAACTGGTTCTGAACTGGGACTGATATTTATTCTGTGGTCATTCTGCTTATTGCTGCTTTCTTGTTCATTTGGAGGAGGGTGAGGAGGATCAATGAAATTGTCCTTGTCCTCCAATAGCTGCTCCTGCAGGGCCTTTTTATACACAGGGCAGCCCTTAAAAATGGCCTCATGATTTCCTTGGCAATTTGCGCATTTGCTGCTTTTCTTTCTCGGTTTGGGACATTCAGTATCGTGATGGGATCCAGCGCACTTAAAACAGATAAAGCCCCGAAGATTACAATGCTCATACCTGTGGTTGAACCCTTGGCATCTAAAGCACTGATAAACCCTCCGTTCCTCAATCCGAACTTTAAATGTGTCAAACTCTGAAACATTTAGAACGTCTGCATTATTGGGTTTTCGTTCAAGTTCCACCTTAAAATCCTTCGGAGGATGCGCAGAGATTTGAATGTTCAGAACGGTGTGACCCAGAGCAGCCAATTGCCGAGAGATCCACTCTGGCGTTGCGAAGCAATTAAGTCCTTTGATCAAAATCTGGAACGTTTCTGTAGCAACGGGAGATTCACAGATGCGTCGTTGCTTTGGAACTGGTTCTAAACTGGGACTGATATTTATTCTGTGGTCATTCTGCTTATTGCTGCTTTCTTGTTCATTTGAGTTAATATCCTGAGCAGCACTTTTAGAGAAGATGTTTGATTTGAACTTCTCTAGAGCCTCCTTATAGACGGGGCATCCCCAAAACCAAGCCACATGACTCCCCTCGCAATTTACACATTTGGCGGTTGCGTCTCTAGGTTTCAGGCAAAAATTGGAGAAATGGGAACCTGCGCAATGGAAACAGATGTATCCTTTAAGAGTACAATTCAAAAAGCTGTGGTCGAAACCTTGGCATTTAGAGCACTGTTCAATCCGAAATTGCTGAATCCTAACATTAAGTGTCTCCAGTTTGCAGATTTTCAGCACATCAACATTGTTTTGCTTGGACAAAAGGTCCAATAGGATGGATCTTTTCGAAAATCCTTGAATATCGTCGCTGATTCTAGCCGCTTCGCAGACAGTATGACCGAGTGTGGCCAGTTGACGAGAGATCCAGTCTAGCGTTGTGGAGCAGGGAAGTCCTTTGATTATAATGGTGAATCTCGGCTTGCTCTGGGTGCGATCAACAAAGGGTTTTGAAAGAGCCCTATGTTTTTGCTTCGCGGAGCATTGAAAATAGAGGTCATTTCCTGGAGGCTTCTGGGTAATCTTGTCGACGTCCTTAACTTTGGGGGTAATAACAGATAGCGCCTTATCCTGGCATATTTTGGCGGTTGCCAATTGGTTATTCGATAATCCATCGGATTTATCCTTTACTGTGGGTGCAGATTCACAGTTGCTGGAGGATTTCTTAATAGAGGAAGTTGGGTCCTTCGTGGAGCGTTGAAAAGAGAGGTAATTTTCTGCAATTTCCTTCATTTTGGGAATAACAATGGATGGCACCTTATTCTCGCGTTGTTCATTGGTTGCCAATGAGTTCTCCGATGTTCCTTCTGGTGTAGATTCACAGTTACTAGATGATTGGGTAATAGAGGCAATAACTGGTGCTATTGCCTTCAGGATAATGCTCTCGGCGTCCTTAACGTTGGGAATTATTATGGATAGCACCTTGCTCCGACTTATTTTGGTGGTTGTAAATTGGCTATCCAATGCTCCATCGGTTTCATCCATTACTGTGGGTGCAGATTCACAGTTGCTGGACGATTGCTTAATAGAGGAAGTTGCGTCCTTCGTGGAGCGTTGTAAAGAGAGGCAATTTTCTGCAATTTCCTTCATTTTGGGGATAACAATAGATGGCACCTTATCCTGGCTTTGTTGACCAATTGCCAATGGGTAACCCGATGTCTCCGTTGTATTCTCAGGTGTAGAATTACAGTTGCTGGAAGATTTCATAGTGCGCTTTTGCTTTTCGTGTTCTTCCCCATCAATTGCTTGTAGTTCCAGTTCTAGCTCATCAAGATCATCCAGGAAATCCAATTCTAAATCGTTTCTAGGCTCTTCTTTAATGTCATCAAGGGAATCTATTAATAGTTCATCAGCTGCAAGATTATTCTTGCAGGCACTGTGTGTTGGTGAGGGGGGAGGCGGAGAGGGAGTTGCTGTCTCATTTTCATCCTCACTATTCCAATCCGCGTCACAAACATCCATAACTTCAGGCTCCGGCGTATATACCCTTTCTTCACGCAACGGTGTCTTCACGTTGTCCCCTTCGTTTTTAATGTGCGGGTATGCATTACATTCAATTTGATATTCCATTTTAAGCAGAAAACATTCTTTGCGTTTTTTTTTTTATAACATGGAAAATTCTCTACGTTTCGCGCGTTGGTTTATCGATAAATGTGCATTTTATCGGATAATATTATAATAGTGTAGGTATTCCTGAAAGCGATACTGATTTAGTTTCGTTACGAATTTGATTCTCCGATCAGCTGTTCACAGCCGCTCCATACAAAATGTGTTAATAAAATTATACGGAAAGTGTGGGAGCCCTAAGTGATTTCACGAAATCAGGTTTGAGGCTGTTTTCGTTTTGACTTAATTTCGATAACATGTGAGACCGTGCATTTCGATAACATTATTTGGCCACATTTAGTATTTGCATACATTTTGTGGTGATTTTAAATTGGATAATGTCAAAAGCTTCTTGCATGAATGGATAAATTAATAACTATATTTTAAATTCTCGAAATCAAAATCAAATCAGAGTGTCGTTCCTGAAACTGATTCAGATTTGCTTAAACGAAATCAAAATCTAATCTGAATCGGTTACAGGAGTCCCTCTAGTATATTTTGAGAACTTTTTTAAGTGCAGCTACTTTTTAGCTTCTTTTGGCTATTTTTAATATGATCTAAAACTGCAAACAACGCACAATTTTAATTTATTTAGTTGTTTTTTTTTAGCCAAAATTTGTCAAATGAAATTACAAAATTAATTTTTGATCGAAATTAGCTGAAATCAAGGTAAATTTTTAAAGTATTTTAATGATAAGAAAAACACTAAATCTTTAAGTTGTTTTTGTGCTTTGTGGATGCTTTTCTGCTTAGCCTCTTTAAACATTTTTGGTACCTTCGTAATTTCGTAATAAAAGTAGTTTCAAACATGGCTAATTTTAACAATCAAAAATTGGCATCAGTGCCCGCCAACCCGTTCATTGGTTGCGGCATGACTATTAAAAACAGTTGGCAGCGCTGTATAGCAATATCCACTGGAGATTTCCACTGGAATCAAATTGTTTGAGGGTGACGAACAGCTGTTTATTTTTGTTGTATTGTGCTTGGTTTTCATTAAAAAGATGCGCATTTAATGAATTAATTTGGCGACAAAACAATAAATGAACAACGACAGTGAAATGACTGCTGAACGTACAACAGTGCCGCCGCTGGCAGCACTGCCGCAAATTCCAGTGCTAACATCTGTCAGCTGCAGCTTCGTTCTGGCCGTCATTTATGTGGGCAGTCTGTATGTGTGGAGCACCAAATACAATCGGGATCACCCGATGACGATTAAGCGACGCTTTGCCAGCGTTTCGATTGTCATGTTGCTGGCGCCATTGTTTGTTTTCTTCTTCTCATCGCCGGAGTTGCTGCAACGTGAACCGTTCCCCAAGTTGCTCGGTTTCCGCTGCCACGGACTGTGGCAGGCAATTGCGATACCCTATCTTTTGACTGCTCTGCTATATCTGGGACCCATCTATGTCAACATGCAGAATGAATCATTTCGTTCATATTTTGGTATGTTCCTTCAAATTCCAAATGCAAAACAATATTATTTATGTTATTACGAAATGTGGCTAATTTAAGATTTGGATTACTGGCGAGGCTCGTTGAGCAACATTATCTGGATACGGAATCATGTGATGGCGCCATTGAGTGAGGAATTTGTATTTCGAGCCTGCATGATGCCCTTGATCCTTCAGAGTTTCCCGCCTCTTACAGCGGTGTTTATTACCCCGCTTTTTTTTGGAGTGGCTCATCTGCATCACATCGCAGAGCGACTGAGTCTGGGAATGGAGCTGAGCACCTCGCTCCTCATCGGACTGTTTCAGTTCACGTACACGACACTCTTTGGCTTCTATTCGGCATATTTGTTTGCCCGCACTGGACACGTTGTGGCACCTTTGCTGGTGCACGCCTTGTGTAATCACATGGGATTGCCGGATGTCCAGGATCTGTGGCAGCAGGATCTCTGGCGTCGTGTGCTGGCCATTATCTTGTACCTTGTTGGGCTCGCTGGCTGGATTTACCTGCTGCCCATTGCCACAGAACCGTCGCTCTACGACAACAAGCTTTATTGGAACGTTTAATCGAAGTATTTATTAATTAAATCAAATCAATCATATGTTGTGTTGTTGCCATATTCAAGAATTCATACATATTTACTTATGTATCACATTTTAGTCATATCATGTTAAGCTGAATGTACAATTTATAAGTCTTCCTGTTACAATAATAAAAAGCATGCAGCTATTTTTAAAATATTAAAATTTTTAAAATTGCCCGCGCAAAAGTGCAGCCTGTGTAAGCTATCGATAATCACAATCGCGAAACAGTTCTGCCAGCCCGTTTTCTTGCGACACGACTATTTAACAAGTTGGCAGCACATTTGTAAATTAATAAAAGTTCTGCTATGAGAAATTTAGAAGCATGAGCAATGTGTGCGATAACAACATTAAAACGCACAACAAACAGACGCTCAAATTAGCAACTAAGTAGGAACAACAACACGGCCAGCCGGGCTTGAGGAAGGTAAGTGCCGTGAGCAATCACACGCACACACACTCGTATTTGTGGGCAACGCCAGACGCCGCAACAACAACACAAATATTGCTGACGTCTCCCACAGGACTCAATAATAATTATAGCAATTAAATGGCAAATATTTTATACAATTTGCAGCGAACAAGACAGCAGCAGAAAAGACAAACAAGTGTGTGAAAGACACGTCAGAAGACACAAACACACATATTACATACACTGAGAGAAAATGTATTGCCTGCAATGCTTACTGCCCGTGCTGCTGATACCAAAGCCAACGAATCCAGCGTTAATGGAGACACACGTCATGTTTATAGTGCTCTATTTAATCGGATTCTTTCTGGAGCGCAAGCCATGCACAATTTGTAGCCTGGTCTTTCTCACGGCTGTCTCGCTCATCTGCTACAGTGGCGTCGGCAATTGCATCTTCTGGGGCAACTGTGAGGGACATCACTGTGAGAATGGTTAGAGTACCAACTGAGCGAACAGAGCGACCGAGGGATGTTCCACGAGATCTCCATTCTAGCGAATTAAATAATGAAATACAGGAGTGTGCTAAATAGAAATCGCACATACAATTTTCATTACAAAAAGAAGAAAAACCGACAAGAAGATAAATAAACAAACAAGAGGGGTATGCCTGAAATAAATTTTGATTTAATTTAAATATTAAGTGAATCTAACTAGACTTTAAATAATCAGTTGTGAAGCTGATTTAAATTTTATTTAAACGAAATTTAAATCAAATCTCAAACTGTTTCGGGCATACCCCTAATCAGTGATAACAAGTGAGTGAGTCAACAGGGCTAAGAGGCGTGTTTTGGCCCAACTTGGATAGTCAAAAACCAAATTTCATCCCAACGCGATCGATTACCTGTTTCCACTGCTGCTTCTACACAATGTATTTTAAAATTAATAATTTAGCTAAATGTCCATTCTAATAAATTCCCTTTAATTTCCCTCCCTCTAAACGTTTTTTAGGCTTAAAAAAAAAAACTATTCATTAAAAAAGCGCTACAAAATGTATTGTAACATTTTTTGATAATGCAAAACGGATCCCAGCCCTTTTCTCATTAATTCCCTTTATTTAATCCGTCAATGCAACACTAAAATTAGTCATTTAAATTATTTGCAGTTAGCCAAGTAACTGTTCTAACAAATTAAAAAAATCGCATATTTTTTAATATATTATCTTATATTGTCTTATACTTTCTCTTATATTTTTAGAGCTTGTTAAAAGAAAATAAACATGATTCTTTCATGTTCAACTATTTTAATATTTAAAATATATACGTTAATTTTTTCTTTGTTAAAATAGTTACTTGATATACTGTTTATTTAAATAGTGTGTATTATTTAAATAAACTTATTGTAAAAAAAAAAATGCTGTGCGTCCTTACTGGACGTTTATATCGGTTGTTCCCTGTCTTGTACACATGTATATATATACACATCCACAGGCACAAACAACGCATATATGCAGATATATCCATTACATATATATATATATATATATATATATATATATATTCGTGTAAAGTATATAATCAGCATGAATATACGAGTATATTTGATTGTTTTTTTTACGAATTGCACTTCGTAAATTTACTTTAAGACAGAAATTCAAATTTGTTTATGACAAGATAGAATTATTTTAAAAATTTACTAACGTAACGAAAAGACACAAAATTATGTTTAAAAAAAAAATAAAAGTGAAATAAATCAATTTACTTAAAGCTGTAATTCGAGTGTTGTTTTAATAGTCTGTTTAAGCTTTAAAAAGCAATTTTCAGTTTTCTGTAAAAGAAATCCCTTTAAAAATTCAGCAAATATCAATTTTAATTTCCAATTATCCACAATTTTATTCGCTTCAAAATGTATGTGTATAAAAAATGTACAATTTGTTTGGTTTTGTTTTGTTTCATGTTTTTTTGTTGTTGTTTTTAACTTACTAAAAAACTACTAAAAAGTATTAAAAATAAAATACAATAATTTATGTACAAATTTTCATCGGATTTATTTGTGAAATAGGCCAGGGCGAAAATAGAAAAACAAAAAAATCAAAACTGTAGACAAAAATCGAATTGAATTTATAATTATAATATTTTCGCATCAAATTTAACGAGACCGATTGGAATGTTATACACACAGATATATTGTACAATATATATATACGAAAATAAGTATACAAATACATTTTTAGATAGTGATATATATAGATACGATAAGTGGGGTAATAGAGATATACAGTGGGAGGGATTATACAGAGATACATAGACAGTTTTTTTTTGTGGGATATTGTCGAAAGGAGTCCAAAACTCAAAATTTCTATCGATTGACGGTTTCATTTTTGGCGTTTTGGAGGGCTGCTACACAAAAAGTTTTGAGATGTTTTTCTTCGGAATCGATCAACGGAAGACGACATGGTTACAATAATGACAACAACGAAATTCGATTCGTATCGATTCAGATTTTGATTCGCAGAGCAGCAATCACAGGCGTGGTGTTGTTCTTACTTAAACGGAACGAGGCTGCACAACTGTAAAGGGAAAAAAGGAGGCAAAAAGAATTAAAAAAATTTCTTTTTTGTGTTATTTACATATTTCTTCAATAGTGTTCTAATGAATGTGCTTTTCGGACTCAATTCAAAAGGTCCCCCCTTTAAAATTTTGTAAATCTTGAATCTCAAGTTTTTAAATCAACTCTTTATACCGTAATTAGTATAAAAACAACACTTGATTCTGAGACGTTTCATTTTCTTGTAAAAAATCATGTAAAAATTAAAAAATATTTTGACTTGTAAAGTTGTTAGGTCAGAGACTTGACTAACTTCGAATTTGAAAAACTTTGTCAAAACTCAACCGATTTTCAAGTGGAATGTCATTTTGATCAATATTTAGTCTCTTAATTGAGTTTGCATTAATTTTAATTTTAAAACTTTTGAATTTTGACTTTGTAATCCTTTGACTTTTCGGAAAAAGTTTTTTTTTTTTGAAAATTTAATATCTTCAGATTTCACTTTAATCAACTGCTGATATTGTAATTAGTATAAAACCATACTCCAAACTTGATTCTAAGACGTTTCATTTTCTTAAGCTTATAATTTCATTGTGCATTCAACATAAGCTAAACTCTCTATTAAATAAATGTTGCCTAGCTCTACAAATTTATTCCTTGAGAATTTTGAAAATTGCATCGGGAAGGCACATATAAATGTGATCAGTGTACTCACAGTGTGGTCGCTGGGACTCCTCGGAGGCGACGCCGCCCTCAGCCGGCTGCATCATGGGCACTGGAATGCGCACGGGTTGAGCCAGGCTGCGTCCGAAGATCATGCGACCGAATGGCACCTGGGCGGGCTGATCGGGCATGGGCGGGGTCATCGTGTCACGTGGCTGCTCCGGCAGCGGCTGCAGGATCAAACGCTGGATTTGCAACTGTGGCGTCTGCTCCTCCTGCTGATCACTGGACTCCTGTTCCCGTTGCTGTTGGGACTGGGACTGGGATTGGGCTGGGGATTGGCCAGCTGTGGAGGCGGTGGACTGCTCATCCGAGGACATGGGCGTTTCGGAGTGCTCCTCCTCCTCGCTGGAATTGGCGTTGGAGTTGTTCTCGTTGGAGTCGGCGGCCTCTTCGGCGGTCAGACGACGCAGTTCGTCGGTAAAACGATCCTCGGCCATGCGCTGAATATTACGCAAATCGTCGGCTGTAATGCCCACACGCTGGAGAGCCATGCCCAGGGGCATGTGTTGGATCTGAATCTGTGGCATCTCACGCTGGGGCATGCCACGCTGCAGGGGCATCTCACGTTCCTGCTGCTGGGAAGGAATCTGCATGGGCACATCTTCGGCCATGTGGATCTGACGGAAGGGCAACTGTTGCATGTGAATTCGTACGGTTTGCACCTGCGGCATCTGCTGACGCTGCTCCTGCTCCCGCTGCTCTTGCTGCTCCATGCGAGGAGCCTGCATCACCTGTGGCGGCATCGGAGGACGCATGGGCAGATGCTGGAACGGAGGCGGCAACTGACGGATGATGATCGATCCCTGGGAGGGCAGCTGTTGTTGCATTGCTGGTGGCATCATGCGCTGGGGCATGTGCGTCAATGGCATCTGGTCGGGAATGCGACCGAAGGGAATCGGCACACGCTGGAACGGAATAAACATGGGACGCATCGGTTCATTGTCCTCCTCGGAGTCATCCTCCTCCTGCTCACGCAGTCGCTTCGCCTCCTTCTCCTCCCTGTCCTCCTTGTCGTCGCCGCCGTCGCAGAAAATGGAAATACGCTCTCCTGTAATGCGCGCCTTCTTCGGATCCGTGGTCAGATTGACGCCAAATGGCAATGCAACCGTCTTGGCGGGCGAATCAACAAACTCCTCGGCATGCTTGCGCTCTACTACACAATTCATGCGGGATCTGAGGGAATAAATATAATTAGAATGAGCTATAACTAACAGAGATCTCAAAGAAAAAACACAAAAGTGTCTGAGCAGTAACAACTTAAAATAACCCATATTACAAGTTTAAAAATATGTTTTGTGAAGAAAAACCATTATAAGCGAAAGTAGCAAGTGGTTTGTTAGAAATTTAAAATCTGCCAAAACTGCAAATAAATTTAAATAGTTGATAGAAATAGAGCAGAGAATATTAAATTAAATATTAACTGATATTTTCTAAAGTGCCGAAGAGACTTCTTGAAAGTAAATTCCAAAAACTTTTAACAAAAACTCGCATTGGAACGTTTTTAACGTTTTAAAATCGAAGAAAAGGGATTGCTGACATTAGAAAAAGTAACCAGAATTGAATGTGAAGTTTTGTTTAGTTATTTTGCGACTTCTTAATGAATATACTTAATATACTCTTGATTATTTTATGATTATTACACTTCTTCTTACTTCTTGTTGTTGCGCAGAATGGCGGCGGCCAGATCGCTCAAGTCCAGCTCGAGCGGCATCTTGCCTGGAAACTTTTGCATCTCGTCGGTTTCATCGCTCTCTGAGTAGGAATTATCATGCTCATTCACGCTCTGCTCAATATCATCGGCTTTTGGATCACGCTTCTTATCGGTGTCATCATGATCGAGATTCTGCAGGTCCTCACCGCCATCGGATTTGCCCAGCAAAGCTTCAGCACGCGGTAGTTCCTGAAAATTAAAAAGAATAAAGATATAGTAGGTAAGTTTATGATGATCAAATTATCGATTTTATTTAAAGGATTCTTATATATTTAGAAAAAATATCTACGTAGATAATTTAATTTAAGTGGATTAAATTTATCAATTTCAAAAAAAAATTTTTTTTCTACAAATTTTTTATAGTCTATCGTTATTTAAGAATTAAAAATAAAATTAGGATCTCAAAGATTATTCGCTTATCAATATCGGATTATTACATAGAGGCGATTTTTAATTAAGCAAAATATAATATATTATATATATATATACATGAAAAAAAAAACGAAATCTTGATAGGAAAATTTATTTTAAATGAACAAGCCAGCTAAGCTTAACTCTAAAAACAGTTAATTAACTGTTAGCCAAGGCAAAACCTAAGAATATCAATTTACACTTTAAAGTACTTTTGACGACAAAAAATAAATACTCGTCAAAAAAGAAGAAACTAAAAGTTAAAGTTAACTTAACTTAAATCTTTTACTGATAATTAGCTGTGAGAGAACGAAAAAAGCCAATTTCAAGTTGTCATCATGATCTTGTGTTTTTTATGATAATTTCTGGAATTCTGAGTTAACTCAAGGCTCAAAGCTTCATCTACAGTCTCATATAACATTTAATTTTATTTGACAAGGAAATGTTTCTAGTTTACGTTTGTCTTTTATTTTTTGTTGTTGTTAGAAGGCAGTTAAAATGGTTTAGGCCATCGAACACGTACGGGCAATATACAAATGTACGTATACAGAGGCGGCGTACAGTGAGTGCAATTGTTATGTGGCCACTAACAATGAGACTTTTGTCGTCAGAAGATGTGACCCCAACCTACATACAAAGCAATGTGACGCGACTGAAACTAAAAGTAAAATGCCATAAAAATAAACAAAATAAATGAAGGAAAAATAGAAAAAACAAAAGCAAACACACACACACACATATTACATAAGCACTCAAATTGTGTGTGTGTGTGTGTGTGTGTGTGTGTGTGTGTGTGTGTGTGTGTGTGTGTGTGTGTGTGTGTGTGTGTGTGTGTGTGTGTGTGTGTGTGTGTGTGTGTGTGTGTGTGTGTGTGTGTGTGTGTGTGTGTGTGTGTGTGTGTGTGTGTGTGTGTGTGTGTGTGTGTGTGTGTGTGTGTGTGTGTGTGTGTGTGTGTGTGTGTGTGTGTGTGTGTGTGTGTGTGTGTGTGTGTGTGTGTGTGTGTTGAGCATACTTCAAAGCAAACAAAAGCAAAATTTAAATAATTTGTTGAACAAAACAGAAAGAGCGAAAAAAAATCTCATTAATTCAATGCGACGGCAGATGATGATGATGATTGATAGTGGGGACAAGTGTTTTTAGGTGGGGAATGGTGAGGAAGGGGAAAGGAAGGCGATGGAAGGGGGGGTATTTAAGCGGAGGGGACAGTAGCTGCCCAGAGGGCAAAACGCCTAAGCAAACAAAAAGTGAATTTGGCATGGAAAATAATGTTATATGCCTCATAATATTGTACATATATCCGGTAGCCGATGTCATTATTGTTGTTGCTGTTGTTGTTGTGTTGTTATGTTCTGGGTCATTATCTAGCTTGACATTGAACAGCTTGCCTAAGAAATAATGTATATATCAATTGTCGGACAGCTGTAATCAATTATATAAGTTGCATTATAATTTATTATATTTTACTAACCCTAACTTAGCATAAATATTAAAATTTTTTTTTTGATTGAAATTTTAGAAACAGTGAGAATATTAATGATATAAAATTATCTTAGAAAACGAAGCTTTATGCAAAATAATTAAGAAGACACACATTTTTCTTATAACATTTACTAATATTGTTGTATTTTCTTCGCATCTTAGTCTTTATTACAGTTTTGCAAAATTATTATGAAAAGTCTTAACGGAATTTTTGACGCTTTTGACCAGCTGCATTAACACTAAATTTCCATTAAGTTGACTGCATTTCGGCAGGGCTTTTAATAGCCGTTAAATAAATAAATTGATAGCTTGCAACGTTTCAGCTGTTTTCCAAACTGAGTCACGGGTGCCAAAAAGCGTGTGACACATAATTTGCTTTTCGCCAGAAATCAAACAAAAATTTCACTTGAAAAATAAAAATTAAACCAGTTTGACAACAACAACAATACGGCGGGCAAGAAATGAAGTCAACAAGTCTGTGTTCCAGTTGTGAGAGACCTCTTGAACGCCCCTCTGTCTGCCACGCCTCCATTTAGTTGGTTGCTAAACTTAGCTCCGGTTTACAGCACAATTTTCTGTTGTGGGATTTCAAGGCCAAGTCTCTGAGAGACTTTGAGAAAAATAACATCAATAAAACTGCACAGAACGTTCGAGTAATTGTATTTAAAGTGCTGTGACTTGGCAATTAAATGCCTATAAAATTATATTTATATAATTTATGTTATTATTGCAATTACTTTAAAAACCTTCCCTCATTGTTGTCGCCTCTGTGTTTCGCTTATTTACACTTATTTTAAACATTGACGCAATTGTTGCCGCATTAATATTCTAAAGGAATACACAGAATTTCCTTAAGAAAAGCTGACAGAAGTTAAGGCAAAAAGGCATCATAATAATTCCGCTGTCGAAACAAATTTGCACAATCGTCAAATAAATTATATATTGTATATCTGTTATTGTCTGTGTGTGTGTGTGTTTGTTTTGTTATGGGCTATTACATAATCTCCTGTGGGCAACGGCCATAAGTTGTTTGGCTTTTGTTGTTTGCGTGCCCAAAACGAAAGACTTAAGCGAGCAACTTGCCTTAAATGGCAAACAGTCAACGCGTCTTCGACTTGCGTTTTTGTCGGTCTCTCTGGGAGTATATGTATATATACACACATATATATATATATATATATATCTACAGTTGTAGTTGTGTGGTTACAGCCTGTCTGTCTATTTGTGTGACGGTGCCAAGCGGCGCCAGCCGGCAAATAAAAATAAAAATAAAAATAAAGTGACAGCGACTGCATTATTGCTGCTGCTGTTGTTGCAGCTGATGATCTCTGGCATTTTGCCGCGCCCGCATTCCCGCCTTCGCCCACGCTTCAGCTGCTTTAACTATGCAGCAGTGCAAGCAGAAATCTAGCTTTTTTTTTATAAAGTTCAATTGCGTCAAAAATTAAACAAAAAAAGCCCGCGCAAACTTTTGTATTTTTTTTTTAAATGAGTTTAGATTTTAGTTTAGAGTATATGAGTGCCAAAAGCTAAACTTTTTAATTTCATTTAATCCATTTAAAATTTGTTAAATCCCTTGATTAACAAATGGATTAATTTAAAAGCATTTAAGGCCTACGTTTAATTTAAATCAATCAATGTAAATTTATTTAAATTGTTTTGATGTTTTATAATAAATAAACGTATTTATTGCCTATTTATTCAATTGAAAAAAAAAGTTGAAATTAATTCCATCAAATTCAATTTTTTTTAAATTTATAGGCAACTTAAGTTGTTTTCAGCAACAATTGCTTTTAAGTTGTTACAGACTTTTAGAATACATATGTTGAACTAATGTAAAAAATACTTTATTAATTTTGACTTTGGTGTGGCTGTTGAATAACTTGAATGTTTTTCTATCTATACAGCTTTATTTGCTTGCTTTAAAAGTTGGCAACACTGTTATGCACAGACATTGCACCATGTTGCACTCCGTCAGCGTCTCTCTGTCTGTCTCTTTGTCTCTCTGTCTGGCTGCTGTGTTCCGTTTGCTGCTTTCACTTTGTGTATGGCATTTGATTTGCCAATTGTTGCCACTGATGATTATGTTGCAAGCAGCTGTGGCATCAGTGGCAGCTCCCAAAGCTCTTAGCTCTGAGCTCTCAGCTCCCAAGCTCTATTATTTCAGTGTCCATTTAAGCGTCAAATTATGGGAATTTCGCTTGATTGAATTTTTCATTACGACTTTACATAAGTTTCCTCGCCTTTTCCCCCTTAACGGTGAGAGAGTTTTTTGTTATTTTTATGGGGAGTTGAATAACCCGCCGCCAAATGGGGCAGCCTCCATTCAATAAAAATGGCTCAGCCTTTTGTCTAACGTATTTATCATTAAATTTAATTGCCGCTGCATATTAATTAATGCAATTTAATTAGTTTTATTTGCTTTATTGTTGATGTACTTTCATTACACGTTAATTGAATATTGATGATGCGGTAAAATTGCATATGCTAATTGTGAATAACAATCAAATGATATGAGTAAATATATAGAGAAAAACCCGAGTGCCATTAAATTTGATATATGTATATACAGTGTATATTATACACCATGTGGTTATGGCTTAATGGTCGGTTTGATTACATGAGTGAAATTTCTCAAGGAAGCATGCAACACGCTAAATCAATTTACACTTATACAATTGCACATGTGAATAGCCATATATGAATAGACGAGTGTATTCGTATTCAATTTATGAATGTGCATGCAATCTGGCAAATTATCATTAATTTTGCCTCTGCGATGACAACAGAGGTTGCAGTTTAGCATATCTCATCGATATTTATTTCTTAACTTCATTTCATGGCTTTAATGCGCTTTTTAATCCCTGAACTTTTGGACTGGGTCAATGAGATATCTATAGACCTTTACTTTGATCTTTGAACTAGCTTAAAATTTTTTTTGAATATTTTATTTGTTATTTTTTTCCAGTCAATTAAAAACATTTTTTTTTTGCTTTTTTTAATATGTAATATTGAATACACACAGAAATTTCTATATATTTTTGTTTGGGACTTACGCAATAAAAATTTTTGGAATGTCTGAAACTTTCTTTTTATTTAACTTGTTAGTTTTTTAATTTAAATTTTCATCTACAATATTTTTGTCTGGCTTTCGGGGGTCATACTCTCTAATTATTCTAACATTAAGCAGCTTTAAGATTTTAGAACTCACGATTAGAGCTATTTTAACTATCCGTAGTTTTTTAGTTTGCCATTATAAAATGAATTATCCTCAATTTGTATTGAAACCCTTAGATAGTTCATTCTTTTCTCATCTTTTGTAGCATAAGTTTTTTCCAATTCAACTCTATATAATTCTAGTATAAGCTTTAAAGTCCGACTATATTAATTACATCAATTAAATTGTCTAAAAATCTTTATAAAGGTTTTATTTTGTTCCCATTTTCTTGTCTTTTATTTAAATTTCTATTATTTAATTTAACTAATCACAAGCATTAAAGTTTTACAGCCCATTAAAGCATTAGTTGTTAAAGTTACATTTAAATACTTTTATTCTTAGATTCTTAGATGAATTATTACAAAGTAGTTTTATTAGATTAAATCTAGTGCATATTTTATAATGCTCAGACACATGTTTATAAATATTCATCCCCATGACTTTTAGACTTTTTTAATCTAATTAGAAACTAGAAAAGCTCTCGAGAGTAATTAAAAAATCTAGAGGTGACATTAAAGTTCATTCCTTGGGGTTTTCCTTCATTCATTTGCATTGCCAGCTAAAATACGTTTTATACTTCATGTCGTAAACAGAAATATTTATAAATCTATACACAGGGTGTGCTATAAGTTTGTGGCTTGCCTCTTTTTGCAAATAAATAGTGCGTGCAATAAAATAGAAAGAAATCAAAAGGAAAGACAATAATAATAATAAACAGCATGTTGTGTGGAATAATCAAAAGCACACAGCTGTTTTATTCACATATATATAGTAAATGCATGTATGTACTTTATATGTGTATACAATGTATAATATACATGTGTATATACTTAGTTGAATTTGTTGATATGCGCCGACATTTTCCGGCAATTATCATTAATTTGGCTTAATAATTCGACTCTGTTGCGGCTAATCAACGAGTATTAAATTTTGTGGCGTGTTCAGCGAGCGATGCAAAAGGCAATATAAGCTACACATGAACACATAGACACATACACAGTGTATTACACACATACATCACTTACCTAACGAAATTATTTTCCATTTTTATTATTACTTTGGTATTTTTTTTATTGTAAAACTGACACTGCCTGATACGAAATGTTCGTTTATTTCCCTAAACTCGTATCTCAAATCTCAGCTGTGCATTGAGGCGTGCAACATTTATTGCCTGCCACCTGTTGCCACTAGAGATGCCAACAACGGGCCATAAATATAGGTTGAATTAAACATAAAGTAATGAAAGCATCGAATAAAAAAATACTTTTAAAAAACTAATATGTAGTTCAATAATATTATATAGTAGTTTTCTTCTTAGGGTTTTCAATTTCACTTAAAGACTATTTAACTATTTAACGAATCAGTTCAGATTTTTTATACATCTTAAAAATTAATATTTTTCTTATTTAAAACCTTTTCTTGTGAAACAATCATTAAATTACTTTAATACTCCTTATCAGTTCTGAGAATCGCGACATTAAAATGTGAAACTGTATATTTATATATGTTAAATAAACTGAAAAAATGTCAGACAAATCTATAAAACAGAACAAAAACTTCTGGAATTTATTTTAATTCAACAAATTTACAAAAAAAAAACAAAAAAATATATTTTATAATGGATGGCGGGTATTTTATTATTATTAGGAAATTATTTGACTTTATGACTTTGCGAATGTTTGATTATCATTTTAAAACTTTTCTTCGGAATCATATGACGAATTTCATCAATATTTGTCTTAATTCTTTATTTTAATTTTTTATATACATTTTTGGAATAATGACAAATCAGAGCTTAAAATATATAGATGTTTGGTTGATTTAATTTACAACGATGTTTTCACTTACCTTGTTTACCTGCTGCAATGTTTCCAGCATCAGCTCCTTCTCCAACACCGAATCAAGGGCCTGAACCTGATCACAGGAGGCCTTGGCCTGCAGATATGATGAGGCCAGGATAAAGGCTCCCAGAATAAAAGAGGACACAATTATGGTGAAAGCGGTGATTTTAGCGATCTTCACCGAATTCGCCTGCCGCTTGTATGCCTATAAAAAAAAGCCCAAAAATATAAATAAAATAATATTAACAATTTAGTTGAAATAATTTATTTTTTTTGTTATTGCTTTTGTGATTGTAAGTTTGTTCGTTTGTTTGCTCTTGGCGGTTTGACCTTTTGTCGAGCAAGTAAAAGCGATGACCTTGTCTTTGACTCACGTTCCAAAATTTCAGTGCAAAGTGCAAGAGAAATAAAATAGAAAAGAAAACGATCCAAGGAAAAACCCCAAAACATAACAAGAAAAAAAAACTAGAGTGTTGATGCGAATAAGAGCAAAACAAAAATATAAAAAGACAAAGGTAAAAAGATACCTAAAAGAGCTACCTAAGTTGCATAATCTAAAACGCTGATTAGGCAGAAAATGGAAAAAGAAATGAGTGCGGTAACTATTAAGCATAACTGTAACTCGATTAGATCACAAGCTGACAAATATTTGCATAATTTTTATAGGTGCAAAATTTGCCAAGTTTATGTCAAAA
The DNA here is from genome assembly GCA_951394115.2 of Drosophila phalerata. Lineage (NCBI taxonomy): Eukaryota > Metazoa > Arthropoda > Insecta > Diptera > Drosophilidae > Drosophila > Drosophila phalerata. The sequence goes on along the minus strand of OX596004.2, from coordinate 40,967,524 downwards.
TAATAAACATATACAAAAAATTTGCTTATAAAGCGCTAACAGCAAATACTACAATAAATGCCAAATTAACGATTTTAAAATTGGCAACAGCGCAAAACCTCAAAAACTTTTGTTGTGCAGAAGCGACTAAAGAAAATTTTATGAAATTATCAAAATCTCAGTAAAAACTTTGTGAAAAAGAAAATACTTTATCTACGAAAGATAGGTTACAATGCATACTAGAAAAAATAACAAATACTACCGCAAAAAAATACAGTGAAATTAGGGAAATGAAAATTGGCAACGCCGCAAAAACTTTTTAGAGAAAAATACTCTAATAATAGTTTATTTTTTAATGCTTTTAAGGTGAGTTGTAACAGGAAATTGTGCATAGTATGAAAAGTACCAAATACTACAGCAAAATAGTGTGAAATTAGGGAAATGAAAATTGACAACTCTGAAAAGCGCCAAAAACACAGTGAAAACTTTTGTGAAAAAGAAGAGACTGAAGTTATTATAAGCTTTTTTTAGTTGAATTTTTTTTTGGGTGAGGCATCCACAACTTCACATATCTGTGTGTGTGTGTGTGTGTGTGTGTGTGTGTGTGTGTGTGTGTGTGTGTGTGTGTGTGTGTGTGTGTGTGTGTGTGTGTGTGTGTGTGTGTGTGTGTGTGTGTGTGTGTGTGTGTGTGTGTGTGTGTGTGTGTGTGTGTGTGTGTGTGTGTGTGTGTGTGTGTGTGTGTGTGTGCAGTGAAATGTGCAATTTTACACCTTTTGAATTGCCAGCGTGTTACTACGTGAGTTTTGTGCCCATTTTCATGTTTTCAAATGCAATTGCGAAAGTGAGTCGCTGTCGCAGTCGCAGTCGCTGCTAGCGTCGCAGTCGACGTCACAACATCATCGTTAAGAGTGAAGTGAAGTGTGTTTTACTATTATTTTTTATTTATTTTTTTTTTTTTTGTGAATGTTAGGCACAAGCAACAGCAACTACAACAACAACTGCAACAAAAACAACAAAAAACAGATGTTGCTCGTTACCAATGGATGATGAGTTTTTTTCTGCTTCTTGTACTTGTTGTTGTTGTTGCTGGTATTTTATTTTTGGGGTGCAGTTAAAAGACAAAAGACTTGAACGACAAACCTGATGATTAAAGCTAAAAAATCCCATCTGTGTTGTTGTTGTATTGTGGTTGATGTTGTTGTGCGATGGGAGGAAGATTGAAAACAAAAACATATATATCATATAATTGACGATTCGATTTGAGTTAAGAGATTGTGTGTGCATTACGGAAAAAGTAACAACATTGGTTTGAAAAACAATAAAAATCAAATGAATGACAAGAAAGGTTTATGAGTTTGTTGCATGGCAAACAAAACTTGACACACAGTGAAAGCTACAAGTACACGCGCTCTGACTGCAGACTGAACCCCACATAATTTATTCATGAGTAGGGTTTTTAAAAATGATTGATTCTTAATATGATTAAAGAGCAGCTGAAAATAACTCGTTCTGTAATGTTAAAAATACAATCATGAATTGAAGACACAACAATTTTTTGACAGAAATTGGAAATTTAATTTAATTAAAATTTTAAATTTAAATTCCACAAGTTTTGGTTGTTGAAAATAGGATTTCGTTAATTGATTAATAAGAGATTTTTATTATGATTTGCAACTATTTGAAATTATATAAAACTCAGGAATTAACAGCAGAGTTTTTGGTGGCTTATATTTTAATTTTCAAATTTTATTTAATGGATTTTTATATAATCGAAGTAATATAAAAATCAAAAATTATATCAACATTTTTTGAATTATTATTTTATTTGCATTACTTTATTTAAGTGATATTTAAATAAAAAATGTATCTGAGTTTTGTAAGTTGAACATACGAACATAAGCGGTGCCTCCTCAATAAGCTGTGTTTATTTGATATTGAACTATTTAAGACTCTTGTGTAGCTGCCTTTTAAGGTCACTTTAAACAGAGTGTTAGATAACTGCCAGCTTTCACTGTAAGTGCAGTTACAAAAAACAAGTTGCAATTTATGGCTGATGCGGAAAATGCGAGCGAATGCAAATGTTAAATGCATTTTATGCAAATTAACAAATCCAGATTGCCAGTCCACATAATGGCTTGAGATTCTTAAAAGATCTCTTGAGTGAGAATTGCGCCAGTTTCTCATGTCTCTCGTGTCTGTGTCTCTGATGTTGTCATAGCGCATTTGAATTGTATTTTAGCTCATTTGTTTGAGTTTATCATTATTAAGTTTTTGGTCTTTACAGTCGTGACTTTTGTATTAGATCTCGGAAATTTCAAAATTGGTTTTCAACTGGTTTTCTATTTGTGCGGTTATGGTTTACTGCAAATGAGTACAAATCTATTCACACTTTGCCGACAACTGCGTCGTAGTTGAAGCCCGTCACAGAGCTCTGAGGTTTTTAAATTTTTTTTTATTATTTCTGTGATTTTTTTTTCCTTCTTATTTGTTTTAAAATGTCAACGGGGGTCGTCGTTGCGGACAGTCGCTGACAATTGTCAAAGCAGCGCACGTTGCATGCAATTTGCCGAGAGGACGGCATATAATCATAATAATAATTTAAAAATACAAAAAAAAAAAGGACGGAAAAATTGCATTAAAATTATTTGCAGTCAAATTGCTTATGCATGAGAGCTGGATTGCATTTACTTGGTGAAAATGATCACGTTTTGCAGCTGCGTGCAGACAGAAAATGCAACAGAGACAAAGACAACGACATATTGCGCATACGCAGCGTAGACTCACAACGGATGTATTAATCCAACAAAAGCCAACACAATTGACCCTGACTGCCTTTTAAACTATGTGTTTTTTTCTCTCTCGTTCTGCCTTTAGATCTGTCTGTTAGATGTGTTGACCCGCTTAGAGCTTACATAAAGGTAGCGCAAATAATTGTCAGTCAAAACGACCAAATGACATATGAAAATTGTAATTAGTTTCGCTATTCAACAATGACAAATGAACGCATTAAATGCAATCGACCTAAAATTTACTAGGAGCCCACAATTTCATATATTGTTTATTTTACCGATACATATTGGTTGAGAGAAAAACGTAGTCATTCTTAAAATCAATTGTAAAATTGAACAAGTATTTTCTTAAGTATGTATTTCGAATATAATTTCAAATTGCAGACAATTGAGATAAATTTATAATTCGACTATAACATTTCGCAAGAATGAGTTTAGTATAAATATAGTTTTTGGTATTCTTTTAAGTGTGTACTCTTAATAAAACTTGTTAATTAATATCCTAGCATAAAATCCCTGATTTTAAACTTGTATTTTTTTGATTAAGGAAGCACTTAAAGTATCTTTTTTAAATTAAGACTGAGCAGATCAGTTTTAAAATATAATAATTCATGTCAATGAATTAAACATTTTTTATAAAATCTCCGATGTTTAAAATGTTTATGCAGAGTTAAATAAATATCTGTATTTATCCCTTATCAGCGAACTTTTGATACTTTTTGGCATTAAGATTAGTGCTCAATTTTCGGTTTTTTTTTCTGTGCAGATAATCTATTAATAATATGGGATCTTGACTCACCGGTGGCGGTTCGCTGGCGGTGCTATAGACCTCGCTAGCCGCATAGTCGGGCTTCAATTGCACGGTAGCCATGGATACGTTATCCTTCTCGGTCATCTATAAGTCTTATTGCACTACAAATATAAAGATATATTTTTGCACTCGTGTTATGTTATTTCATTTTTTTAATTTTTGAGTGGAGTCACAGTTAAATATTTAATTTAGTTTTGCACTTTCACAAAACGTTTGTAAAAATTTCACTTTGTTATTGGAATTTAAATATCTGTTCACTTACATCGAAATTTATTTGTACAGATACGAAAAAGTAAAAGGAGTTTAATTTACGTTGTCTGTTTTGCGGGTGTATTTTTTGTGCTTGCTGTTGTAGTTAATTTTTGAAAAAGTTGTCTGATCAACTTTTTAGATACTTTTCTGGTGGATAACGATAATATTACTACGTCTTTGTTGTACGACTGCCACTCGCCGTCTGAGGCCTCAAACGCGTTTCGTTTCAGATTTTTCTACCAGATTTAAAACTTTTTTAGTCTGTCGGCGTCGACTGCGATGTCACAACTACACACACACATACACACACTTATACACACAGACCACAGTACACGATCGGCAGCAAGAAAACAAAAAAACGAACATTGAAACGAGCAACAAATAAAAATAAGAGTAAAACGATAAATACACACACACAGTCTTCAGCACACACACAGCTATAAGTACACTCACACACACACACACACACACACACATGCATTGTCAATTGCTGTGTGCTTTGCAGTCAAGCTTGACAGTAAGCTTAAAAGCTTTCAGCTGCGATCTGTTAAATTCTCAGGTCAGCTACACACTCCAAAAATTTCAATTGTATTTTTAGCTGAATTTCAAATAATTGCATACCCTCTAACAAAACAATATTGGGTTATCTTACATAAAAAAAACAGTTTTTTATGATCGTATTATATTATTAAAAATTCTAAAATACAAAGAATTTAAAGAAAAACAAGCGGGAAAGGCTATAGTCGAGATCCCGACCATATGATACCCGTTACTTACTATAATATATTGAAAAGTACTTTAAAGAAAATACTTGTTTTGATCTGAAAACTTTAATTCGCCATAACTGTCGTTCTACATGTCCGATCTTAATGCGATTCAATGGGATGATAGATAACGCTAATAGATAACGCTAATAATCACAAAAAACGTATTATCTCAAAAACTGTGGGTGTGGTGGTTTTTCGCGATTTGCGGGGGCGGAGGGGGGCGTGGATTAAATTTGAAACAAACTTGATCTGCGTGAGGTATATAGAAATCTGTGTGCCAAATTTGGTTACTTCATCTCTTTTAGTCTCTGAGATTTCTTTGTTTAGACGGTTTTTCGCTATTTGCGGGGGCGGAGGGGGGCGTGGCTTAAATTTGAAACAAACTTGATCTGCGTGGGGTATATAGAAGTCTTTTAGTGAAAGTTTGGTATCTCTATCTCTTATGGTCTCTGAGATCTAGGCGCTCACACGGACGGACAGACGGACAGACGGACAGACACACATGGCTATATCGACTCGGCTATTGATGCTGATCAAGAATATATATACTTTATAGGGTCGGAGATGCCTCCTTCTCCCTGTTACATACATTCCAACGAACACAATATACCCTTATACTTATTTTTTATAAGTAACGGGTATAATTAAAAATGTTTAACCATCGTACAATCAATGTTTTTTTATTAAAGTGTGATCGTGATTTTAGGACAATTAAGTATTGGTCAATCTTAATAAAATAAACAACTTCTAAAAAGCAATTATCATTTTTAATTCATACACTGATAAAGAAAAACTTAAAGAGATAAAAAATGAAGAGAAAAATTATATATGTTTTTTCTATATTTGTGTTTCATTTATTCAAGGTAGGAAAATAAACATCTTCTCCAAAAGTACTTTTTCTATACTTATTATTATTGTCATTGGTAATTCATTCACTTCTGATTTTATATATTCCGAATTTGATTCGGTCTTAGACACTTTGACGACATTCGTTCGGGTATTATTTATATTGATTATATTGCAACACGAGGTTATCTGTGATATATGTATCGTTTGTAGTATATAATCTGACAAATATTTAATCTTAAAAGGTTAATTGCCCTATAGACTTATCAGCGCAAATCGTTTATAGACAATGGAATGTATATATATATGTTATATAAATTTTCACAAGAATAACACTCGTGATCGGAAAGTCAAGACGTCTTCAAGTCGTCTTATATTAAGTTATACAAAAAATCCAGCGAAATCCAGATATACGAAACAATCTACCCAAGGATTGATAAAAATATGAAATTAATTTACGCTTTGTTATTTATCCTGCTCTTGCCGCTGATCGACTGTCGTAATATGAGAAATCCCACAAATAAACTCAGGCCGGAACCCATTAGAGTGAACGGAAAACCGAAGCCTCTATCATGGCCTAAATGATATCAATTACCAAATATTAGCATTATTATAGTTTAATCAAAATGTGCACGGAGTATTTTAGGCCGATACCCACAACATTGAAGGGAATACCGGTACGCTTGATGTTGCCCGATACAAATTCCCCAAAATCTCATGAATTACCCGACATATAATATGATAATATTTATTAATAAACTCGCAGATTGTATAGCTCTGATAAGAATATTCATTCAAAAATATAATTGTACGAAAAATATTATAATTTGTATAAAATGTACTAAATATTTGATCTATTTAATATTCTATTATTGCATAAACTCAAGGTGAATGGGGTTCAAATGTTATCAGGGATTTCGAAAAATTTGACAATCTGTTCCTGTGTAAATTTATGTATGTAATTTCAATATGCCTGTCTCATTGAATGTAGCGCAGTTCTAAAGCTCGTCATACGAAAATTAAAGGTACCCAACACATAAATTAAAACTCAGATCTCGTAAAACTTGCTTCGGTTCAAAGTTGCTGCCTTTGACGTTGGCGTCAACGTCAACGTCGACGTCGCTGTTAGCGTCGCTGCTGCTGCTGCTGCTGCAACGTTCGTTGATCAAGTCGCCTTTGTGGCAGCTGATTGTATTGTTGTTGCTGTTGTTGTTGCACCACTCAAACTTGTTGCTGCTTATAAAAAAATAAAACAAAAAAACAAAATAAACATAAACTTTTTTGCTGTTGCTGTAGTACAGTTTTTATTGTTGTTGCAGCCACAACAACAAATCATTTCACTCTGCAGATAAATTTAAGAACATTATATTGGATATATGTTATGTATATATGTAGTGTGTGAGTGTGGTCGGGGTTCATCTTGATTGCTTCAGCAGCTTTGTTGGTTTTTGGTTTTTGGCTTTGTGCTTTTAACCTCTCAGTGGCAAACACTTGAGCCACAGAAGCCAACTTGTTTGTGTGTTTTGGCCAAGCAAATCTATGCAATAACTTATCGAATGCTTCTTGCGTTTATTGAAATTCAAAAAGAATTGCAAAAGCATTTGTTTAAGTTTTTAATAATTTTAGTCGACTCAGACGCCACGTTGCCCCTTTCTATAGGAACATCAAATAATCTGAACAATTATCATTATAGCAAAGTATGTCTATCAAATTAGTCGCAACATTTTGTGGATTATATACATGATTAACATTAGTATCATTATTATTATTGCTATAACTAATACTTCTCGTTTTTTTTTTGTATATGGATTGCAACAGCTGTGTTTTTGTTTTGTTTCGCTTTTTGTTGATATTCGCATAATTTTTTGTTCGGATCTGTTATTTAATTCCTATAAATGATCACATACGATTGCATTCAAAGGTAGCCGATCACCGAAGATTTGCCTTGCTAATGCTTTATATCATGCTAGACGCTCGTTTATTATAATACGAGTCGGCAATATCTTCATCTAACTTTGAATTGAATGAATGACCCGAATGAATGGCCGACGGCACCGGCATTCGTCTGTCCATCTTTCCTTATGCAATCTGTGGTTTATTTATGTTTTTTTTCTGTTTTTTTTTTGAGTTGTCTTTTCTTATTGTAATTACATAATTTTTATGTTTAAAATGTCACAAACCAACGGCAGATGCCGCACCAACTTTAACTTTGAGCTCAGCTCACATTGAGTTATTAGTTATTAAATTTCTTTTTTAAAGGTTTTATCTTTTATGTTTATATTGCTGTTGCTGTTATATAATCCAAGACACCCCACGCTTCACTCAATTCCCATTGGGTTGGTTCATTAAATGCCTGGGATGCTGTTGCCCCCTCATTGAAGTTGGAGTTCCACTAATTGCCAGCAAGACTTTCCATTTCTGTTTTCATTTTCATTCAATGAACCTCATTTGCATATAATTTGTTTGCCAAATTAATTAACGATTCCCCATGAAATTCAAAGTTGCCACAGCTCTGTGAATCAATTGCAACAGTTGCAAAATAAGCAATTTGTTAAATATATAATCGAGTTTAATGAGGATTACTTTTAATCGCGAATCTTTTATTTTTTTATCGTAAATTTATGTTCTTGGGAAATTCCCATAAAAAATCTAACAAAAGTCACCTAGCTTGTTTTTTTACTCATACTTATCAAAGAACAATTCCAGGTAGTTGCTATAATGTCTATAAAATACACCCTATACCAACAGAAATCAAATTGTAATCCAGCTTTTGATTATTATTTTTTTTTTAACCAAATTATTAAATTTTTCTTAATGCAAAATATTTTTTTTCCTTATTTTTATGAAAAAATTCTTAGAATATTAAGAAATATAAAGACAAAAAATTTTAATGTTAGAAAAAACTATATCGATATGGAATTTGTATGTTTTGTACCACCACATTATATATTTGGTTTCTTCAGCAGGTATTCTACCTTTGCATAACATTATTATACTCTAAAATACATAAATTGAAGATTATATAATCGAGTTTAATGAGGATTACTTTTAATCGCGAATCTTTTATTTTTTTATCGTAAATTTATGTTCTTGGGAAATTCCCATAAAAAATCTAACAAAAGTCACCTAGCTTGTTTTTTTACTCATACTTATCAAAGAACAATTCCAGGTAGTTGCTATAATGTCTATAAAATACACCCTATACCAACAGAAATCAAATTGTAATCCAGCTTTTGATTATTATTTTTTTTTTAACCAAATTATTAAATTTTTCTTAATGCAAAATATTTTTTTTCCTTATTTTTATGAAAAATATTCTTAGAATATTAAGAAATATAAAGACAAAAAATTTTAATGTTAGAAAAAACTATATCGATATGGAATTTGTATGTTTTGTACCACCACATTATATATTTGGTTTCTTCAGCAGGTATTCTACCTTTGCATAACATTATTATACTCTAAAATACATAAATTGAAGATTTACACAATTTTTAACACAGCTCACAAGTTGAATAAATTATCCAAATTAGTAAGAGATTTCTTATTCTCTGCAGGGTAATAATATTCAATAAACTGTCATTTAATATCATTAATCAAAACAATAATGAATTCAAATTGAAGTTGAATAGTTAAGTATATTAATAGACCAGATGGAAATAGCATCAATTGAGCTGCACGTGAGACTTGGGAAGAGACTTGTCTCTCACCTGTCTGTCTGTCTGTCTGTCTGTTCAGTCTGGAGAGATGCTAATCTGGTCTGGCGATGGCAGTTTATATGCATAAAGCATCCCATTGAGGTATGTGGATGTATTGAGTGGCTTGTCTACTGCGCAATTGTGGAATTAATGAGGGATGTCAGTTGTTAGAGTGTATTGAAAATTGTTTACCACCTTGCAGAAAGCCCGAAACGAAAGATACAAAGAGAGAAGACTGGGACTTTGCGTATTTCTTTTGAATTTTCAGTGATGTTTCATTTGATCCGCAACAATTTTTGATTTAAAAAATAAGTATATCAAATTTTAAATGTTAAAACAGAAGACATCAAAAAAAAAAAAACAAAGAGACATCATAAAATTTTTACTACATGTTTTTAAAACGTTATTTTTCTGTGTACTCGTGTTGCTATTGAATTTTTAAAAGGGGATTTTTCCTCATTTAAATTTTTTTCTGCGAATTCAATTTACACTAAAATTTGCGATGTGCCCAACGAACCTGTATCGCAATTTGTTTTAAGCTGAGAGCTTGGAGCTGGGAGTTGCAAGCTGGGAGCTCGGAACTCGGAGGAGGCGGTACCAAGTTACGACTTGGCACCATCGCCGCGCCGGAGCTTAGGCACATGTCTGGGAACTAAGCAGCAACAAAAAAAATTAAAATTCAAAAAAAATATAAACAAACTATATAAAAGAAAACAAAAGCGCTTTCAATGCGACTCTTATTTTGGCTCAATGCAGGGAACAGTGAAATATACTCGAGAGATACTGACAGATACTAAAGTACAAGTCAATACACAGATACTCACACACACATACACATACACAATAACACATAGACCTGCGTATGCTAAGCTATAACTAATAACAATAACAACAGCCTCAAGTTGTTCGATGCTTCGCCATTTCAGCTTTGCTTGAAATTAGCTAATAATAATATCGAAAAAAAACCAAATTAAAATATAAAATATCAGCTAAAAAAAAACAGAGATTGCTAAAGCCGAGTGTGCTCGAGTCTGAGATACCCTGCACTCCACTAAAATATATCTTAATTACTACATTAATACGAATACAAATTTATTTCAATTCAAAATTTTTATTTTAAAAATTTAACAATTTTAAAAGAGAAAAAAATTTTAAGTTTTTAAGAATTTGCTCTGATGGATTTTTTTGACAAAAGCTTTTAAAATTAAGATTTGTAATAGCTTCTGAACATACCCCTTTTAATTTTTTTTTTAAATTTTCACAAAATTATAACACCCTATCTTGACCATATTAATATATGTACTGGATACAAGAAAAGGTTAACAAATTGACAAAAACATGCTCTATACGTACAAAAAAAGATAATTAGTAAATTTTTGCCATTCGAAATAATATAAATATGGATTGCTGCGAATTTACTCTGCTCTCTGAACTTGCAATAAAAATACAGAACATCAAATTGAAAATAAAAACGAGTTTCCAATACTATAGGATAGTGTTAGGCATTAAGAACGCAATTATATTTCAAGTTGGTCACGGGAGAATGATTGTTACGGTAATAACAATAAGTTGTTCGGGGATTTTTATACTCTCATCTTGTGAGGGTATTCCCTGTATACAAAGTAGCATCAGCTCGACGGGGAGTGTGTCTTAATAATAGTATAAGGGAGTATATTATTTATTTTCCAATAACTCAAATGTGACTTCTGTTTTGTTTGATTTACCTGCTTATACCCTGCTTATACATGCTTATACCCTTATACCCTTATATCAGCATTTCGGAGTAATCTCTAAAATGACTTTAAAAATGTTGTTTATATATAATACTATTAAATATGGGAACATATTACTTTTTTGCCATTTCTTTTTTAGCTTTTAAATGAGATCTTTGAATCTCTCATCTCTCAGGAACTTAATTAAAAATTATTGCGTTGAGCTGGTTTTCTTACTTATATTTGTTTAGTGATTCAAAAATGCTTCCAAATGCCTTTAACCTTTTTTTTTTTTTTTCTTTTTTACCTACCTGCAATTAACACCTGAACAATAGAACAAACAACAAATTTCTTTCCATTTCTTCCTACCTCAATCTTTTAGCTTGCATTTAATCAATTTGAAATGGAACAAATGCAAAGCGAGACGAGACATATTAATAATTCAGTTTGTTTAGCAAAGCTTAAATTTTTGGTCAGTTTAGAGAGATTTTTTATATGGTATATAGTGTGTATATGGTAAATAGCTATATAGGCGTTTATTTATTTTTATATATAAATGCCAATTAACACCATCCGTTCTGGCCAAACCCATTTGCTAGTTATTTTCTAGTTCAAGCTCTGTTGGCTGCTCTCGACTCTTCGCGCTGAATGTCAATGACTTCAACTGGAGCTACAACTGGAGCTAAAGCTAAAGCTATAGTTATAGCTATAGCTATAGCTATATAGCTGGAGGCAGTGGCATTTGCAGTGTTCATTTGTCAACAACAACAACAAGCTAACAACAACCCAAAACAGCAAAAACAACAACAACAACAATGTCGCCCTCAATACCCATGAAGCGTTGCGCTTTTAGCGCTTTTGTGTTATTAATTGTTAAGCAGATCATAAATACTAACTAGCAACAACAACTACAGCAGCAACATATATCTGGCTTAAAATGCCATTTAGAAATATTAATTGGCCGAGTTACTGTCAGCTTGCTGTGGGTGTGTTTTGAGCTTGCTCCTATGAAAATCCTTCTAGATACTGATGTTATAATAATACATAGAAAAATCCGTAGCTTGATTTTACGACAGTGATTTTCAACTAATTTAACTAGATCGTCTTTTTGACTATCAATCAAATTAATTTAATCAATTATCATTGACAACTCAACTCAAATTTTATTAGCCTTAACAATGACACTTTTCAAAAATTTTAAACTCTTATAACTTTGCCGACATAACCGATTTTCATGCGCAATAACATTTTGATCATTATTTGGCCTCTAATTTGATTCTGCATCAAAATTTTCTGTACCTAAAAAATTTCTTATTTTGGTCATACATGTCCATTTTCCCATACTTACCCCTTGACAAATTAAAAAAAATTTCAAACTCTCATAACTTTGCCAAAACATAACCGTTTTTATTGCGGATTATCATTTTGATCCCCATTTGGTCTCTAATTGTTTCCACCTTCAGAATTAAAAAACGAAATTTTATTCCATCACTATCCATTTTTCCATACTACATACTAAATTAATAAATAAATAGCTGAAATCTTCTCAGAACACTTTCAAACAATAAGATTCATTTATTCATCTCCTTACGCATGTCAAAAGTGGCAGTTTCGACAGGAGTTGACAACAAATAGGAAATGAGGCAAAACAAAGCACAAGGTTTTCGCACCAAGGTGCCAGATTTGAACTTAAAGTCTTTTGTCAAGTGGAGCACATATATATTTTATATATATTTTTCTTTCCTTTCATTGTCAACATATTCAAAGAAAACACAATGGTGTAGTCCCAATATTGTAAATCCACTTTACAAATGCGATTTTCGAAAGCGATAACAAGTCACATTTTGGAGTTTTTTGGGAAATACGATTCGAGTGCAGATAATGCGATAGAAGAAAAGCAATGACGAAAATTACACTTGAAGTACGAATAATAATGACAAAGACAAAGCGAGGAAGGTTATTGTGGGGCGCCACAATTTCATTTGCACCTTTCGCCGCTGATGCTGCTGTCGACGTTGCTGCTGTCGATGTTGCTGCCGTAGCAGCAGCAGCAGCAGCTGCTGTGGTGGCAGCAGAAACACATACAGACACAGATACATATACAGATACATTTACATCTATAGCAGCCGGTGAAAGTTGCATGCAAATAAAAGGCAAGAAAAACTTTGGCAAAAGCAACAGCAAACTGAAAATTCAAATCATGATTTGCTGCACTCTCTTCTGGAGGCTGTTGCTGCTGTAGATTGCAAATTTGCTGTAGATTTGCTGTTGCTGTTGCAATTGTGCTTTCCAGAGGGCTGTACCCGAGGGCCCTTCTATTTCTGTGGCTATGTCATAATGTGTACTGCTGCGGTTTTCTTTGCTTTTCCTCATTGAAATTGCAACTAAAAGCGTTTCGCTTCAGTTGGGTGCTTGGTATTCGTTATTTGTCATTTCTTTGCTTTTACACTTCTCATTCGACTGCACTTTACAGCAGGAAGCGGAAATAAGTGGCATTTGCTGTAAAGTGTGATGTTAGAGTGCGTTGAAATTCAATTTGCGCTCTCAAATTGCTCACAAATGAATTAACCACTTACCTAATTTTCGTGAAGTATGACTACTAAATGTAGTTGAAATTTGAATTGTGCGCCATTCACACAAAAGTAAAATGTAAACAGTGTTAATAACGTTCACAATGAAAAGTATCGTCCATTTACGCACTCAATAGTGCTGCCAAATTTACAGGTAAAAATTAACCACAATCTAACTCTGAAAGTAGCTAAAACTAGCTAGAAAGCAGCTTACTTGACATGATTACCATGATTGGCAGTTTCGATATTGGTATGCGGCCCTGTGAAGAATTGTATCGTTTACTATAATCGTGACTCAGACTAGGGCTGCAAAAACTCGATGTATCTAAGCTATCGATTCTGCCAATAATATCCTTTATTTCGTGTTAGTGAGGAGTAAAAAAAGAATGATCACCATATGAAAGTGGAGTCTAATTAATATTTTTTATTTATTTTTTTAGCAATAGTAAAACAAATCATAAACAATTTAACGGAAATTAATAAATTAATATTATATAAAATAAAGGCGAACTTTCTTATGAATGCTGAAAGTTTGTTGTGCGTCAGGAATATTCAACTAGTTGTGTAATTAATTTCAATTTAATTAAATCCAAATTGTTAGTTTAAAAACTCTAGAGGTTACAGATTTATGTCCATTTTGGAAATTGATCCCAAAATGAAAATGGGCTTTAATCTTTAAAGCAACCCTGCCTGCGACATGACTATTAAAACTTAAAACAAGTTGGCAGCACTGATTGTAATGAACATTAGCACTTTTGGTCGGAAAATGCATAAACACTTTTTTACATGAAGTATTCAAACAAAAGCAAACTGAAAACGTGTGCACGTGGATGCGACGAAGCGTGTGTGCCGTACACGGAGATTGAGATTGAGACACACTCGCCAATTGACGAAAATCAACTCAAAATCAAAAGCAATTAACCAAGTAAGCGACAGTGTCAAATGAGAAAAGAGGATGATCCACTCACCCCGCACCCCGCAACTGCATTGATTACTACATACAAACATACAAACACACACATATGTATATGTATGTGCATTTCATCGTGGCGAGCAAAAAACAAGCAACACCAACTTGAAGCTAAATTAAGGCAAGTATCAAAACAACTCGAATAATTCGATACAAGCATATTTATGCAAACATGTCTGCCGGAGGAGTGGGAGTGAGAGTGGGAGAAAAGGACAGCAGCATTATCGATGAAATGGCAGATGGTGAAAATAGCCGGGAATTGGAGCCTGGCGAGCTTGTGACGCCCCCGCATCAACATTTACCTGGTAGCGCTAGTCCATCATTGAAGAAAATACTATCCAAGGACGTGATGAACAAAGCGTTGCGCAAATCAATGCAAAACGATATCGATAACGATAACGACAGCACGGAGGCGATGAATGTGCGCGCTATTTTGGAGCGCAAGGACAAATCGAATCAACCACAAGCACAACCAGAACATACCCTGGAAAATAGCAACGACAATCAAGCAAATGCCGAAGCCGATGCCGACGATAGTGAAGGCTTGTATTCTGATACCGATTCCTCGGATCAGGATGAGCAGCAGCAGCAGCAACAGCAGAATGTGGAGGATGTGCAGCAGGCGCGCAAGGAGAAACAAGCGGAGGCAGCGGCCGCAGCCAAAGCAGCAGCTCCTCAAACCGCCTCCGTTTCGGCGCCGCATCACACCTTTATTGGCATGAGTCCCTTGCGGTTTCATATGCGTCCGCCGTGCTTTGATTTCTCTCGCATGGGATTCATGCCGAGAATGCCGCGTGGTGTCATGCGTGGCATGCGTCCGTCATTCTTCCAACGTCCCTCGGTTCAGGCCAATCCGCCTGCCTCCGCATCCTCCTCCTCCTGCTCTGGGAATGGAGCTAAGGGTTCGGCCGGTGGAGCAGGTGCCTATGGACCAGCACTGCCGCCGGGTCAGGCTCAGGAATCAGGCAAGCGTGCGAAGTCGGATTTGCTGTAAGTAGTGGATATATATATTGAAGGATACTTTATCTCATCACATTTCTTTGTAGGTGGACTACATCACAGCCTCCCATGTCGTTTCTCTTTTGTTTGGTCAACGATTGCGGCAATGCAGAGCACAAGGATTGCAGACTGATTCCTACCCAAACTAAAGATACTGCCAAGGATTACTCCACAGAGAAGCACGCCAAGTTCAGCAAAGAAAACAATAGTAAGGATCATAGGGATCAAAATGATCAGCAAAGAGAGCGACCACAAGAGCCAGACACTGCCAAGGAGAAGAGGCTGGACAAATCGAAGGAGAGACACAGAGAGCGCTCTAAGGACAAGCAAGGGGTACACTTTAGAGAGAAGCAACGGGATCGCTCCAATGGAGAGCACAGAGAGATTAGATTAAAGGAGAGATTAGATGCAGTCATGCACAGAGACAACCCCCGAGGAGGAAGGAGAAGGGAACGTTCCAAGGGCAGAAAAGAAAAGCAAAGGGAACGATCGAGAGAGAAGCCAAGGGAGGAAAGGAATCGTTTCGAAATGAAGCATAGAGAGCGATTCAGGGAGGAGCACAGACATCGATCCAAGGAGAAGCTATTGGAACCTTTCAAAGTGAAGCCAAGGGAACGATCCATGGAAGAGCAAGTGGAACAAAGAGAACACTTCAGAGAGAAGAAAAGGGAACGTTCTCAAGTACAATCAATGGCTCGCTCCAAGGAGAGGCGAAATGATCGCTCCAGGGAGATGCAAAACGATCTCTCCAAGGAGCATCATGTGGAGCAACGAAAAAGGGCTCAAGCGGAGCATACAAAGCAATCCAGAGAACGCTCCAGAGAGAGGCCAAATGAACACTCGAGGCAAATGCATAGAGAGCGCTCCAAGGAGCAAGAGGAACGCTCAACCGAGAAGCAAAATGTGGGAAAAAGGCAACGTTCGAGGGAGAAACAAGTGGAACAGCTAATGGAGCACACAACAGAGAAGCCAGCTGATGGCTCTAGGGACAGAGACAGGGACAGGCACAAGGATCAGGAGCGTGCCAGAGATAAGCACAAGGAGCGCTCAAGAGAGCAGCCCAAGGATGCAGCTAAAGATAGGCAGCAGGAACGAGAGAGATCAAGATCGAGTCACAAAAACAACAGGAGAAGTCGCAGTCAAAGTCGCAGAACTGAGAGCAAAGCAAAGACGCCACCAACTGCACCACCAGGAGCCTCACAGGAAGCAGCACCAACGTCACAATCACTGCCAGCTGTGCAGTCGGAGCAACTGCAACCGCTAACGCCACCGCGAGCAAAAGTCTTTGATATATTTGCCGAATCGCCGCCAAGACTGAACAAGGTGAAGAGTCCTGGCAGAAGATTGGACGTGGAAGTGGAGCGGAGTACGACGCCGCCGCTGGACAAGAGACATGTTATTAAATGCGAACCTATTGGCACAACTGTTTCCACTCCCGAGTCAGTGCATGCGATGCACAGCGAGATTCACAGTCGGATTGGAGCGCTGCTCGAGGATAATGATGAACTGCAGCTGGAGGCGCTGCTGGCGACCAAGGAGCAGCTGCTCCGCAAGAGTCACGAACATCGTGTGCACAAAAAGGAGCTGCACATCAAGCAGGAGCCAGGAAGCTTAGACACCACTAGCCTCCACAAAGTGAATACTGCTCCTCGGCATGCCAATCCCTTCAAGCGCGAAACAGTATTAACTGAAGAAACCAGTCGAAGATCAACAGAGGATGCCAAAAGATGCACTGCATCCTCCCGTCACACCAATGGTGATATACACCGCAGTACCAGTCACTCCCGGCGTAGCCACAGGGATCTGGATTCCAGGGAACGCAGCATTAAGCGGGAGAAGAATCGCTCCAGGACTCCACCATTGCTCACAGAGCGCCAGATAAAAGTGGAACGAGATTTGACGCCGCCACCAAGAGATCAACACTTGGAGCAGGCAAGAAAGCGGGAGCGGGAAATAGTGGAGGAGATAGTCAATAAGGCTGCAGTGCCTCCAACTGTGGTCAAGTCGGATGAGCATAGTCCTGATACGGATGACTACATAGATAACTGGGAGAATGATGACTCTATGGCTGGAGGTGACAGCAGCACGCCAAAGAATGCAGCGACTGCGATTGTGGCTAGATTAAATGGCGAGGATGAGGATTCTAATGCGCTGTGGAATGCCAAGAGCACGCCGCCACCCAAAGCAACGTTGCGGGAGGCAAAAGAGACGGCAGTAAGATGTGGAACAGAGGGAGCAAAAAGTGGAGGAGCAGGAGCAGAAGTAGGAACAGCGAGAGGAGATAAAGGAGGAGTAACAGAACGTGAAGGGAAAAAAACAGCAGCTGATGGTGGAAATCCAGAAAGAGGAGCAGTTAGAGAAAGTGAAGGAGCAGTTGGAGGAATAGAAAAAAAAGCAGTTGAAGAAAGTGAAGTAGGAGCAGTAAAGGATGGAGATATAGTCGGAAGAGAAAGTGGATCAGGAGTCGGAACAGAAGTAGAAAAGGGAACAACAGGAGAAGTAGCAGTAAAAGATGGATCTGGAGGAGGAGGAGGTGGTACAGTACAAGACGGATCAACTGCAGTTCCCGACAAGACATTGATCAACATCCACGAGCTGTATGACAAATTCATGAAGAGTATTAAAATGGGAGCAGCCACAAATATCGCCACAACAACAAACACCAGCAAATTGGAGACAACAGCAAATAGTTCCTTAAGCAATTCCAATTCAACTGCCACTGAAGGAGAAGAAGAAGAGGAGTCTTCCAGCACAGAAAGCGAAGCTACAACGACGAGTGGCAGCAGCAGCAGCTCCAGCGAAAGCTCCGACGAAGAAGACGAAGATGAAGATTCCAGCACAGATGGCGGAGAAGATCAGAGTAGAAAAGAACAAGCGCAGGAGGAGCAGAAGCAACTGATCAGCATGGACAGCACAGATATATCCCAATCCTCCCAATCGACGCCAGAGGATTCAGCTAATCCTGTTAAGCCAGCACTGAGTTACAAGAAGAACAATGTTAGTCGGGATCTGCGCAAGATGCAGAGCCTGGAGGATAACTTGGCGCGTATACAGATGATGCGGGAGAACTACGACTCCGGGGACGACATTTGCGAAGAGCTCCTTAAAATGGAATCGCTGTTCATCATGCAACGCAATGCTATACTAAACAAGTATCGCAAGTCGGAGTTGAAGTCTGGCGAGGAGCAGCTGCAGCAGCAGCGGGATCGGGAGCAGGTGCAGCCGGTGGAGGCGTTGCCACGCCCCGCTTCCCCGGTGAATAATATATTCGATGCGAATCGTGAGGCCATCAAGTTGACCATTTCGCCACTGAAGTTGTCTGCACGCAAGCCCGCCATCTTTGACAAGGATGAGCTGGAAACGATGCCAGTTCCAGTACCCGGTCCATTGGAAACGAAGCTAGTGAAGCCACCGAAAGAGATAGCTATAGTTAAACCCACCATTATGGAGCGCGTCAAGACACAGAAGCCACCACAGCTGCAGGCTAATCCTCTCAAGCGTTCACGCACGCGGGAACGCTCTAGATCCCGTTCGGTGTCAAGGCAGCGCTTTAGACGCTTTCGCAACAAGGATTCCACGCGTTCGCCAAGTCCGCGGCGTCGTCGTCCGCTGCGTGGACGCTTCAGTAAGGGAATGGGAATGGGAGCGGGAATGGGTTCGAGATCGGCTTCGAGATCGGGCTCCCGATTGGGTTTCGGCTTGGCTCGCAGCAGTCACAGTCAGAGCATCAGTCGCAGTCGGACGCGGAGTCGGAGTCCATTGCGTCGCCGGCGTCTGAAGCCGCCAATTGCACGACGTCGTGGTTCGTTGTCACCGCAGACCAAGATTTGCTATGGACCACGCTCTCCGCCACCGCCGGCCATAAGATACAGCCGGGAGAGATGCTACTCTCGTTCCCGATCCCGTTCGCCGTTGCCTTTTAAACCCCCCTCGCCGCCCATGCGACGCAGCTGGTCATCATCCCGTTCCCGCTCGCGTTCCCGATCCCCAGCACGCAGGAGGGGCTCATGTTCACCATCTCGTACCCGATCGAGATCACCACATGGTCATCTCGAGAGCTTTGCGGATTACTTTGTGGAGAATCAGAGTATGGAGGCTGCTGAATATTATTATAACATGTCTCTGATGCAGCAGGATGCGATGCAGGGACCGGGCCCTGGTCAGGGACACTACATGGACATGGACATGCCCTACATGGACAGCGCTTACAACATGGAGCAGGCCTACGCCCAGTACAGTGAATACTCCACAACAATTGGAACAAGCACAGCAGATTATATTTATAGTAACGTTACTGACCATGTAACGGAGGCTTCAGTCATGCCCGTGCTCAGGGAACTGCCCAAGGCGCCTGTCGCCGTCCAAAAGGGAAATGTCCTGGAAATTGTACCCTCCATGGAGGCCACAGTGGAGTCGATAACAATAGTCACAGTGCCTACAGTGCCGGAGGAGCAAGTCGAGGACAGCAGGTGAGTCGTAAGCAAGTGGCAACTAGACTGCAGATTAAAATAAATAAATGTTGAATTTAATTTTGTAACAAGGCAATTAAAATTAGCTTAATAAAATATAAAAAACGGTACTAAAACAATACAATTAAAATATTTGAAAAGTAAGCACAAATAATGCCAAGAATATTGAAAATGGGGAATAATGTAAAAAACATAACCATGAAATTTGCAGTAGGAAAATAAATATAGGTTAACCAAAGTTAGGAAATATAACAATGAAAAATAAAAAATATCAGTAATATTAGATAAAAGTAAAAATAACAACAATTTTATAAAATATATTAGAAAAAAGAAATTGGAAAGGCCTAAAATATATAAATTGAAATTCTGAAATATTTTATAACATATCGGGCAAATTTTGAAAATTAAATATAAATAGAAAATTTAAAATATATATATATATATATAATCAAGAACATTTACAAAAAAAAATCTCGCCATTTTTCATAATATATTTTTTTTATTAGTGTAATATTTAAATCAATTTACTGAAAAAGTTAAAAAAAGGAAGCAGAAAATTCTGGAGGTATTGAAAAAATTATATCTTGAATTTTTCCTTTTTGTAGATTTTGTAAGTTTTTATATTATTTATGCCTTTATTTGGGTTCTTAAATTTGTTGCTTGGAATTATTTTTAGATTATGTAATTCCTATAAAAATATTCCATATTAGCAAATAGTAAGACACTCTCAATGGGGCTGGTCTAATCTCTTCCATACATAAGACAAATGAAATCTCCTTCATTTATTAGTTACTCTTTCTTCCATTTTTGAGACTAATGAAATCCGTTTCCTCTTCTCATCTTAGCAAACCGAAGCGGAAGCGTGTCAACTTTGTGGATCTTGTGCTGCCGAATTACGAGAGTGGCAGCGAGGATCGCAAGGCTGTGGAGCGTTTGATGGATCACAAGGTGCGTGTGGATCAGAAACGCAGTGCCGCAAAGGCGGCCATGGAGCAGCGTAAGAAGGAACAGCTGTTGGCCGTGCCATTCCCACCTCCTCCACCCGGAGGCAAGCCGGCGAATGTGGACAAGTCCGTGCCGGTGCAGAAGAAGCCGCAATTACGTTATTATCACTTTGATCCTGCCAAGGGGTTGATATGCAAGTCACGTGAGCGGATATTGAGAAGTGCACAGCCCCAACGTTTCGATCCAAAGTATATGGCCATGTTGGTCAAGTCGGGAAGGCTTCCAATGCCGCCATTTATGCGTCATCGTCCGCCACCACCTCCTGCTCAGGCGGATGCCATGCTGCAGGAGTTCTTTACGCTGCATCCGCCACCACCGTTGCACCACGTGATGCCACACTATCTACGTGGTCCGCCACCATCGGTTGCAGTTCCAATTGAAGCAGCAGCAGCAGCTGTAGGTGCAGCAGCTTCTCAACCGATTCCTGTGCTGGGTGCACAGAGTTATCCTTGCTATCCAATCACTCAGGCGCCTGTGCCTGTGCCTGTGCCTGCAGCTACTTCGTTGCCTGTGCCTGTGCCTCTGCCACTGCCACTGCCTGTTCCCGTGCTCAGCACACCGCCTCCTTTGACAGCAACACCTCCGCCTCCATTCTTTACGCCTCCGCCGTTGCCTACATTATCATCACATTTTAAAGTTCAACCGGTGGCGACCATGCGAGAGATTATGCCTGCGGATATATTGCAGAAAATTGGTCCATTGCCCAAGACCTTAGACTTGGATGTCGGTAATCCTGGCCTAGATGAGCCACAAGCCGATCCCACCAAAGTCAATACAACACCAACTCTAGAAACCACTGACAAGGTACAAACTCCGCCACAACAACTGCTGGAAACCTAATAAAAATCAAGTGAATCCCTAAAGATCCCGTTTGGCAATATCTACATATGTATACTATATATACTCGCATGTACTTAGCACCGCCTGGACATGGACACATCATAACAATTCTAGTTTTAAGTAGTTATTTTTTGTAGTCTTAGCATGAACACTAGACATATTGTTTTTTTTATCAGCATCCAATGAGCCTCTGGCAATTATGTCATTATACATTTTTATTTTTATCCTCTGTCAATTCTATTCATTTGTTCATTTGTTTTTAACTTAAGCAAAAACGCATTTACACTTTAATTTATAGATTTTGAAATCTATGCATTATGTTTCAGTCGTAATATATTAGTCCATTGATTTCTACAAGAAAATAAAACCTTTGTAAATAGATCGATTCTTCTAAATAGAAATTATGTATTGAATCGAGTTCCTAGACTAAGCGAAATTCGTACTGTATTTAACAAAAAAAAAACAGACAACAAAAAAGCTAAACAAATTTCAACTTTTTACTAACTTCAACAAATAAACGAAAGTACAGTTGCGTACGTAGAATTATACAAACCAAAAACAAAAATAGTGTGATCATTTTTTTTCATAGCTCTAGCTGTTCTACATCCTTTCAAATTTCACAAGGATACACTTTTTAGTACTGACAGGAGTTGGGACTAACGATTTGCATTCAAGGATTTTCGATTTCTTTCAAAAAAATTGCCCTTGAATTTCTATAGGGGTAGGTATAGAAAATTGGTCAAAAAAACAGAAAATCGCTTGTAGCTCAGTCATTTCAAGGACTAGAAGGATGTCCTTTTGCACACAGATAGTAATTTGTCTGCCCTATCTGAAAATATAATAAAAAGGACGAAAGTCCTTACAGGAGCCGAGAAAAACAGATTTTTTTTGTACAGAGAAAATTAGCTATATCTCGAAAGTCCTTTGAAGGATTTCCATAAAACTGATGTCAATCGAATCCTTTTACGGAGTACTATCGATTGACTAAAGGACATCCAAATCGCCCTTGTAGTTTTGAAGTTATTAAGGATTTTGTGTTTTTTGCCCGTTTTCAAGCGATTTTTTACTGAAATTTTACAAGTTGATGATCCTTAGATGACCCCCCAATTTTTTGATGCCAATCGATAGAGTTCGTCCTGGCGAAGCTAACGTGACATGTCCTGCCAAAATGCGCGAGGATTTCGCCAAGTTAGAGCTATTTTTCTAAAAAGGACATTTTTTCATAGTTATATCTCGGGGATGTCCTTACTTACAACTAAAGGACATACTTTTTTATACTCGCAGGAAGCATTTCTATCGATCTGCATTCAAGGATTTCAAGGATTTTCAAAAAAAATTTGACACCATTTTTTACATGTATTTGCTAAGGAAAAACGCCTTAAAACCAGAAAATCGCTTGTAGCTCAGTCATTTCAAGGACTAGAAGGATGTCCTTTTGCACACAGATAGTAATTTGTCTGCCCTATCTGAAAATATAATAAAAAGGACGAAAGTCCTTACAGGAGCCGAGAAAAACAGATTTTTTTTTACAGAGAAAATTAGCTATATCTCGAAAGTCCTTTGAAGGATTTCCATAAAACTGACGTCAATCGAATCCTTTTACGGAGTACTATCGATTGACTAAAGGACATCCAAATCGCCCTTGTAGTTTTGAAGTTATTAAGGATTTTGTGTTTTTTGCCCGTTTTCAAGCGATTTTTTACTGAAATTTTACAAGTTGATGATCCTTAGATGACCCCCCAATTTTTTGATGCCAATCGATAGAGTTCGTCCTGGCGAAGCTAACGTGACATGTCCTGCCAAAATGCGCGAGGATTTCGCCAAGTTAGAGCTATTTTTCTAAAAAGGACATTTTTTCATAGTTATATCTCGGGGATGTCCTTACTTACAACTAAAGGACATACTTTTTTATATTCGCAGGAAGCATTTCTATCGATCTGCATTCAAGGATTTCAAGGATTTTCAAAAAAAATTTGACACCATTTTTTACATGTATTTGCTAAGGAAAAACGCCTTAAAACCAGAAAATCGCCTGTAACTCAGTCATTTCAAGGACTAGAAGGATGTCCTTTTGCACACAGATAGTAATTTGTCTGCCCTATCTGAAAATATAATTAAAAGGACGAAAGTCCTTACAGGAGCCGAGAAAAACAGATTTTTTTTTTACAGAGAAAATTAGCTATATCTCGAAAGTCCTTTGAAGGATTTCCATAAAACTGATGTCAATCGAATCCTTTTACGGAGTACTATCGATTGACTTGTAGTTTTGAAGTTATTAAGGGTTTTGTGTTTTTTGCCCGTTTTCAAGCGATTTTTTACTGAAATTTTACAAGTTGATGATCCTTAGATGACCCCCCAATTTTTTGATGCCAATCGATAGAGTTCGTCCTGGCGAAGCTAACGTGACATGTCCTGCCAAAATGCGCGAGGATTTCGCCAAGTTAGAGCTATTTTTCTAAAAAGGACATTTTTTCATAGTTATATCTCGGGGATGTCCTTACTTACAACTAAAGGACATACTTTTTTATACTCGCAGGAAGCATTTCTATCGATCTGCATTCAAGGATTTCAAGGATTTTCAAAAAAAATTTGACACCATTTTTTACATGTATTTGCTAAGGAAAAACGCCTTAAAACCAGAAAATCGCCTGTAACTCAGTCATTTCAAGGACTAGAAGGATGTCCTTTTGCACACAGATAGTAATTTGTCTGCCCTATCTGAAAATATAATAAAAAGGAGCCGAGAAAAACAGATTTTTTTGTTCAGAGAAAATTAGCTATATCTCGATAGTCCTTTGAAGGATTTCCATAAAACTGATGTCAATAAAATCCTTTGACGGATTACTATCGATTGACTAAAGGACATTTAAATCGTTCTTGTAGTTTTCGAGATATTAAGGATTTGTGTTTTTGCCCTGTTTTCCACCGGTTTTTGACTGAAATTTTTTAAGTTGCTGATCCTTAGATAGCCCCCCTATTTTTTGATGCCAATCGATAGAGCTCTTCCTGGCGATCCTATCCATCCATTCCCTGATCATATGCCCAAATTTATGGCCAAGGCTTGAGTTATTTACGCTTAGAGAAAATCATTTTATGAAATTTAATTATTTATTAAGTGGTTTTTGGGTGTCCAGTTGTGGTTACTGGGTATAAAAATTACATAAACTATTATATAAAACAAGCGATGCATTATCTAATCTTTAATAAATTTTCGATATGACGTATATGCAGAGTAAGTCGCTTAGCTTGAATCTAATCAAGTACAAAGTAATTTTTTAATCCTATGTAAAAGTAACCCTCTAATAATATCAAAAGGTACAATACTTTTTGAAAACTTTTTCTATAATTTATTGATCAATTCAGATCACTTTATTGCAACTATTTCTTGAGCTCGTCCTGGGAAAAAGGCCCAATATTGGCGGCGTATGCCATCAAGGCGGGAATCGCAGTCTGCTCGTAGTTTCCGGCAAAGAAATGTTCGTGGGGACCAGAGGCAAAGACGGCAACATCCTCGGCACCGTGAGTCTCCGAATTGAGGGGAACTGTGGCCTGGAACTTGAACTCCGGCTTGGTGGTGTCAACATTGGTGAGATCAATGCGACCCTCCTCGTCGTAGGTGTTCGCATATCCCGGTCCATTGGCATAGGACAGAATGGTGAAGGGTTTCTCATCGGTGGCGAGATTGGGAGCCAGTGAGAATATATTTTGGCGACGATACTAAAAATACAGAAAAGCGAACAGAAAATTAGTTAGAAAGAGGGACAGTAAATTGAAAAAATCATTTACTTCTAGTAATTATAAAAAAGGTTAAATATACAAAAAAAAAATTGTTAAGGGTAATCTATGCCATTTCACCATTATCTTAAAACAAGATTTGTAATTCTTATTATTTTACTCATGAAATAATCATTATTTTTGAACAACAAAAAAATAAAACTCATAGAATAATGATTATTTCTTGAGCTTTAGTGTTTTGTATCAAATATAAAACTCAAGTTGGTAGGTCAAAATAACACGTTGAATTTATTTTTGATTCAAAACATAAAACTCAAGAAATAATCATTATTCCATGGGTTTTTTTTGATTGCTCAAAAATAATGATTACTCTGAATTTTATGTTTTGCTTAGAAGTAATAAAAATTTAGAGAATGATTGAGAATTAAATATAAGCAAATCTAATAATATTTTTACGGTTAAAAACGAGAAAAAATCCCTGTAGGGATATATTTAATATATCAACATAGAATAGGAATAAGAAACAACTTACAGGATAACCATTGATCGACATGGTATGCGAGTGATCCGAGGTAACCACAATGAGAGTGTCCTCCTCAGAGGTCATTTTGCGTGCCATCTCAATGGTGCGGGCAAACTCCAGTGTTTCCTCCAGAGCCTTGTGGGCCTGGGTGCTATGATGAGCCATATCGATGCGTCCACTCTCCACAAACAGGAAGAAACCCTCCTCGCTGCGACTCAACACCTTGATGGCCGCCTCTGTCATCTCGGAAAGGGAAGGCTCATCCAATTCCGGGTTGCGGATGCGATCGCCATGATACGAACAGTGGGAGACATTGAAGAGACCCAGCAGATAATCCGTCTTGTGCAGATCAAGATCGTTGAGTCCACTGCGAGACCAGACATACTCTGCCTCGGCTCCTTGTTCCTCCTTATCCTCCTGCCAATCCTTGATCAGATCGCGTCCATCCTTGCGTAAGCCCGCAATGCCCTCCTCATCCTTTGTGCTCTTATCACGGAAGTAGGCACGCCCACCGCCCATTATTACACGCAACTCCTTACCCACCTGCCACTCCACCAATTGTCGAGCAATGTCCGTGTTGAGCTCGGAGCTGCAGCTATCCTTGGTGATCTTGCCATCGTGCTCCCACTTGCGATCGGCCACGTGGGCATAAACGCCGGCTGGGGAGGCGTGCGTGACACGCGCCGTTGTCACGAGCCCCGCCCACTTGCCCGCCTCCTGTGCCCACTGTGCAATGCTCTCCGTGTGTGTACTGGGATCGGTTCCTGCTTCGCAATCCTTGCGCTTCACCTGTTGAGTTATCAATCAATTATTGGTTTATTGATTAATCAATAAATATAATTATGGGATATCTTATTGAGCGAAATGTAATTTTTGTAATAAAGATATTTTCTTTAAATTTAATAAATATTTAATTTGGTTTCCTTTTTTCAGGAACACTAACAATTGCTTTTGGGTTGCTTTAGCGCTGTTAGAGATTCTTAGAACACACCTGAATAATTATTTTGTGGGTAATAAATATGTATGTCTTAAAATAATACTTTTGTCGAGTCTATAGCTTCAAAATATTTGTATCGATATTGATATTTCTTAAAAAGTTAAATTTTCAGAAATATAAATTCGTAATTACCTTAGCGTTGACGCCAATGGTACCATAGTTGCCCTTGACTCCGCTCAAATAAGCTGTTGCCGTGCTGGCCGAGTCCGGAGTACGTTCATCCACCGCATAGGTCTTGGACAGACCCACATAGGGGAACTTTTCGAAGGAGACCTGTTTATTGCTGTCCCCCATAAAATTCCGTGTCGCCGCAATAGTGTGAACAGACATGCCATCGCCGAGAAAGAGTATCACGTTCTTGGCACGATTCTCGTTAAGATTCTTGTGCTGCTCCAGCTTTGCCGATAGAATGGATTGCGCTTTGTCGTGCCAGAACTGGGTGTCCAACTCCTCATCCAATTCAATGTATGCTCGAGAGCTGGCCAGCCTGGGATGCTGTTCTGTAAAGAGATACCGAAGAAGCATTAGTCATTTAATTAAGAATTTGGTCTCACATATAGAGATGTCCTAATTATATTAAAGCATCTCATCTCCTAACCTACATCTACAAATAGTATTTGTCAAATACCTATAGTCAAAACTAAAAATTGGTCTTACCATATAGATTCTTTTTATCTCCAAGCCTCCCTCTCGCTTCTCTTTCGAAATTTTCTCAGAATCAGTTCAGAGGCTTCCTCAAAGAATCCTAAAGGGAAGGTTTATCATAATTCTTAACTCGGGCGCTTTATTTAGGGGTTCAATTTTTATTGAGGCTAGGAATCTCGATCCAATAACTAACTATCGCCAAAGCTCGAGATAAAGTCTAACAAAGACAATCCTAATCTCTGACACTGCCTATCTCGCATATCATTCATATCTCTCTATTTCACTCCCGTCTATTTTTTCCTATGTCTCTCTGGTTATATCCCCTTATCACTTACCATGCTCTAGATCATCCGTTAAATCCGCCCAAACCGATGACGCCAGCAATGTCAGGGCCAAAGTGCACCCGACAAAGATTTGCAACTTTTTCCACATATTCCTTTCGATTTCGAATCTTTTTGCTGACTTACAATCCGTCCGACGGTTGCCGTTAGACTGTTTTGGAGAGTCGAATCAAACCTGGTTAAATAGCCTCAAGAGGCACTTATCATCCATTGTCCGTAATCCCGGCTGTAAATCAATATTTATTTTGATTTCTTCAATCTCGAGTGTCGATCGATTAATCTCAAGTGGGGCACCTGCACCCTAAGCAGCTGAAAAAGCCATAAATATGAAAGGCAATCGACGCTATCAACGCCTCACAACAGATTATAAAACCCTCAATCAATTGGGGAATCGAGTACAGTATCCGTTTGACTGGCGTTGAGCTCAGAACTTTAGATGTGGACACTGAAAATATTAACTCTACTGCTCTTGGGAGCTTGTGTTTGGGCTGGAGCTGTGCCTGGCCAGCCGCCATCGGATGCAGATGAGGAAATGCATCCCGATCTGCTGCAAGGCAACTCGCGAACCAGAGCTCGTCGTATTAAGGGAGAGAACACACAGGATTATTGGCTCTCGGCTAGCAAGGAGCACATTCTGGAGAAACTGGAGTATGTGAGGAATGAGAAGAAGGCCAAGAATATTATATTGTTTCTGGGGGATGGCATGGGATTGGCCACTTTGGCTGCTGCCAGGAACTACATAGGAGGTGAGGAGAAGAAGCTGTCCTTTGAGGAATTCCCCTACACGGGTCTCTCCAAGACCTATTGTGTGGACAAGATTGTGCCCGACTCGGCATCCACTTCAACCTCCTATCTGTGTGGAGTTAAGGCCAACTATGGCACCATTGGAGTGAATGCGCATGTGAGAAGAGGCGACTGTCTGGCCATGAGGAATACCAGCAATCATGTCTTCTCCGTCGCCAAATGGGCAATGGATGCGGGCAAGGCAGCGGGATTTGTGACCACGACCAGAGTGACCCATGCCTCACCATCGGGTAACTATGCCCACACCGCCGATCGCGAGTGGGAGAACAATGCGGTGCTCGAGGAAGCTTGCGGGGATCAGGCGGAGCATCTGGATGATATTGCCGTGCAGTTGATCCATGGCGAGGTGGGCAGCAAACTGAAAGTGATGCTCGGTGGAGGCAGACGGAATTTCTATGATACCGAACTGTACAAGAACGGCAGACGCACCGATGGACGTGATCTGGTTGCGGAATTCGAGTCGCTTCACAAGCGCAACAAATACGTGAAGAATCGAAAGAATCTGCTCAAGGTGAATGCCACGGAAACGAAGCGTCTTCTGGGACTCTTTAGCAAGAGTCATTTGCATTATCATCTGGAGCAGCTGGCGGATCCGGAGAACAGCGAGCCGACGCTTGAGGAGATGACCGAGAAGGCCATCGAAATGCTGGAGCAGGAGAAGAAGGGTTACTTCCTGTTTGTGGAGGGAGGCAAGATCGACATTAGTCATCACGATACCATGGCCCGGATTGCGCTCGATGAAACCGCCGAGTTCTCCAAGGCCATCAAGCGGGCTCGCAAATTGACCAGCAAGAAGGATACGTTGATTGTGGTCACCTCGGATCATTCGCATACGTTCAGTGTGGGCGGCTATCAACCTCGAGGTAGCGACATCTTCGGCGAGGCCGAGTCCAAGGGCACCGATGGAAAGTCCTATCTGGCTCTGAGTTATGCCAACGGCAAGAGCTTTGACAGCTTCTATGATACGGAAACCCATGAGCGTATTGATCCCCTCAGCCAGCTATCCGATGACGCCGCTCAGCTGTTCCCGGCCACAGCGCCTCTGGAGTCAGAGACTCATGGCGGCGAGGATGTCGGAGTCTTTGCCTCGGGTCCTTGGGCTCATCTCTTCACGGGTGTCTACGAACAGAACACGATTCCCCATATGCTCGCATTTGCTGCCTGTGTGGGTGATGGCAAGACAGCCTGTGATTGATGGATTGACGGGTTAATTAATGATCTGATTGATAGTAATTTTAATTAAAATCTCGCACTCTTTTAGAGTCGACTGCAAAACGATTCTCATGTAATACTCGAGGGTGGGCTGAAAATTCTCTATTCCCTGGGGATTTCAGATAAAAATAAATTTTAAATACATTTAACGACTTTCACAAGGGTTTTCAGAAGGACAACGATTGTAGCGTTTTATTCCAATAGATTTCTATTTTTACTCAAATGTATTTCTCTATACTCTAGGAATTGCAGAAAAAATACATTTTAAATATACTCAATACTTTCTGAACTTAAAAGAATATACTTAAATGGACGTAATATTTTGAAGTGGACTTGAAAAAAAAAAGAATAGTTTCTTAACTAAAAATAAATTTGAAATCGGCCACAAACTTATACTTTAGAGAGCACAAAAAGAGGAAAATTAAGTGCTGAAATTTAAAAGGAGTACAAGGAATATGTTTTAATATTTGATTTATTTTTTTATGCTACTAAATAGTTTAATTTTTAAATATAAAATCCAGACGCAAGTCGTTTATAGAGATTTAAACAAAAAGAATGCAAACTATTATTTTTAAAGGAGTACGATTGGAACACGATGTTCTCTAAAACGATACTGTTTATTCAAAAAGACTGTTTTAGTCATAATTCATATAAATCTTTATTTTTAGATTGCAATTTGAAATCTGAAATTCATCGTTATCAAAACAATCGTTAGATCATTAATTGAGATCTCTTTGTACAAAGATCCCATGCAAAGGGAATTCCCAGTTAATAATCTGTTTAACAAGTTGCTAAACAACTTTGTTCAAATCTGAAGTAATCCCTGAAAAAAAACTACAATGATAAATCAAATTTAATCGTACAAAGAATTTTTTATGGTTGTTAAATAATATACACACGCTTTGTTCATTGATAATAAGTGAACAAAGCAATTAAATTGTCATGATTGTAAATTCGACAGACAATTTGACATATGATTGTGATTGGATTAATCTTTTTTTCAAAATGAAAATAAACAACTTTCTAGAGCTTAATCAGATGTCAGTCGTGTTATTGTCCTAAAGTTATTAGTTTAATAAATCGGTATATTAATCTATATATATGAGTAATCCCATCGTAATCAGCTCTTGACATTTTTTTTCCTTCTTTCTTTTTTATATGCATAGAACCCGACAATTCCGTTTTCACTTCCCACTTTTGTTCATAATATTTTTAGAACTGAAAGCAAACTGTTTTATAGATCTAATCGAATGTCAGTCGTGATTAATTTCCTAAAATTATTTGTTTAATAAACTAGTATACTAAACAATATAATTATAATCGTATCGCTATCTGTGCCTTGCACGTTTTTCTAATGAAAATTTTGGGTATTATTTAAAAGTCGTGTTTTTTGTAAAATTATACATACGTACTTCTTTTAAAATGAATGCAGCAATAAAAAATTAAAAACAGAATAAAAGATTACTTCAATCTTGATAAATTTGTTTGATCATTTCTAAAAATCTACTGAAAATTATACTATAGCTTTAAAAAATAAACATATAAGTATATTTCAACATGTCAAATACTCCTATACGTATCATTATAAGGCTGCATATTTTATTGTACTCTAAAGTCGCTTTTATTTTATATTGCATTTGGAGATTTTTCCATTCTTCTAGATGAAAGTCGAATACAATTTTTTTAAGTTTTGTCTCTTACTAAATTTAATTGTTAATAAAATACTACTAATATAAAAAAAAACATTCATTTTGCACTAAAAATAAAGCAAGTCTAATATTATCTAAAAATAAACATTAAACAAACTTTTTTTTTGTTTTATAGTTCTATGTATTTTTTTTCCCACTCGCTATCCCAAAAATGCCCATAGATAAGTAACCCTAACGTCATCAGCGGTTAATGAATTTGTTTAATAACAACCCAATTTATAGATAGAAATCTACACTTTTTACGCACTCTCTTTCTTTCAGAGTAAATTTCCATCATTGTTGCGATTGAGTAGAGATAGTGTCAAGATTATAAGGAATTATCAGTACGTGTTTATTATAATATCAGTGAATAATAAGTTGGGTCTACTTTGGGGTCTAGAGAATGACGGCATAGCGCTGATCGTTGTTGGTAGCTGGTTGCATTAAAGAAGCGTACTTATCCCTCAGGTCGACGAGGGCCCGTTGAAAGCTGTCCATGGAATTTCCCAGTTGATTGGTGTTTGTCTGATCTGAGGAGGCGGCGCTGAGGGCAGAAGGTTCACCCAACAGTAAAATCCGACGCCAATCATTGGCATCCGAAAGGCCGCGCAATGTTTCCTTGCGGGATTCCATGTTGGCTGTGGACACTGCGAACATGGCCTCATCCAGACCGTCGGACTGATCATCGGGAGTGGGAGGTGTTGCTCCTGGTCGCGAATTTGGTGGTGTAATCCCTGTCATGGTGGCAGCTGTGGGAACTGCAGCCTGTTGGGCGAGTAAATCCTGCACATTGCTGGGTAGAATCTCGTTGAGACTCTCGCGAGGATTCTCGATGCGAACCAACTGTCCGTCGGGCGTGATGCGGAAAAGCTGAGCACGTCCATTAATGCCGGAAGGTATGATGATAATGTTGCCAATGGCGGAGGCAATGCCCTGACCCGACACGCCTCCTGGTCCACCAAAGTTACCGCCTCCCAGACCAGGACCAGGAAAACCCCCATTACCACGATAGGGACAGGGAAAACAGTAGCCAGGAGGACCAGGTGGTCCAGGCAAGCCTCTAGGTCCCATTATGGGATTAAACGGCGGCATGGGCGGATAACCCCAAGGGCCACCACCGCCGCCGCCAATTAAGCCTGGTGGACCACGTGGACCAGGTGGTCCCGGAGGACCTGGCTCACAATTGCAGTTCAACAAGGAGGCATTGATCGAAGAACAAAGGCCTGAGCGAAAGGATGGAGTAGAAGGATTTGCAGAGTTAGGTAGACTGATAAAAAAAAATCAAATAAGTTCCAAAAATCAAGAATATTGACCTCTACATTTAAAAAAAAAAAAAAGTAATAATAATAATAATATACAAAAAGTATATATTATTATTGTACAAGCAGTTATTTTTGTATTCTTGTATTTTTATCTATTTCTCTTCAAATGTTTTTTTTATTTAAAAAAAAAAAATATTGTGAGTCTTAATCCTTGTTTTTTTTAAACTATTATTTTTTTAGAATATCCTTTAAACTTACCAAACAACAACAAAGCAAGTAAACTATATGATTCCATCTTGAACTGATGTGAACTATTCCAATAGCAAACACAGACTGAGTTTAGCTCAGGCCAAGATCTTAACCTTTTATATAAGCCAAAAAGAATCTTATTGGACTATTTTTAATGATATTCGGTGAAAGACATTTTCCGTGTGCATACGAAATGAGATGGTCAACGCAGTTAACTGTGCTTTCATCAGATAAAAGAGGGAAACTTAAGAACATATCAGTGTTGACAGAACAGCTTTTTTTCCATTAAATATGATTTTTTTAAAAATCTAATTTTCACTGTAAAATCAGGTTCATTTCATGAAATTCAATTAAAAATTTCCGTTAGTTAGTTATTTTGAATAATCAGATGTTATTTCAAATGTTCTTTAAAAAATGTAAGTCAAAATAAACATATATATCACAATTTTTACACATTTATTTTTGATAAACTTAGCTTTTTTTCGAAAGTAAAAAAAAATCTGACTTGTTTGCTTCTTAAAAGTTGACAACACTTTTCTAAATGCTGTGAGTTGTGCCAGCATCATCATCATCCCAAGTTATACCTTGAATTAGGTCAATCTCCAGACGAACCAAAGTCATGTCACTCATTTCGTGTCAATCAGCACATAAAATTAGTTTTAGTCTCGATGTTTATTACCCACATGAAGCAAGAGGAAGAACCCTGTGGGCTTTAATTATGAATGAAATCGATTGAAGAGACACCTTTCAACACTTAAGCACCACGAAAAACAAGTAAAGAATCTATGTTTGGTAATGAAATGTCAAAAACTATTTTGAAGCGCCGTTATAAACGTCCCCCATACATACATAACTTAAATAGGGATAAGAGATAAAGAGGTGCGGAAGAAAAACAAGAAAATCCGATCGAACTATTCATTTGCATAAATTCAGAATGAAACGAACACGCTTGGAATTTAATGTTTTCCCATACTCAAGAGTTCTTTTGCTGCTTATCAAATGCTACCATGACAATGTCCCCAACACAGCACAATTAAGTTCCCTTGGAAGTGGATTTACTTAACAGTTCTTATGTACATTGCGAAAGAAAAAGTGTTTCGAAAGTACTCAAACTGAGTACTCGGGATTTAGAGAAAATAGTAATCACATAAAAAATATTTACTTTTTCCAGACTTCAAACTTGCATTACTTTGTCAAAACTCAACCGATTTTCATGCGGAATGTCATTTTGATCACCAGTTTATCTCCAAATTAGTTCTGCATATAAAAATTATTAACTTAAAAAATTTTTAAATGTTTGATAATTTTAGAACACATCTTGTACTCCGCCTTTTGAATTTTCGAAAAAAAATATTTTTTCAAAATTTAACGTCTCGAGTGTTCACTTTTAATCAACTCCTGGTGCCCAAATTAGTTTAAGTCGACCCTTTAAATTTGATTCTGAGAGGCCTAATTTTCCTGTACAAAATCAGGCCGAAACAACAACAAAAATTTGACTTGTAAAGTTGTCAGTCCTTTGTTTTTTCGAACTTAAGCTGGTATCACTTGTCAAAACTCAGCCGATTATCATGCGGAATGTCATTTTGATTATCATTTGATTTTCAAATTAATTCTGCATGTATAAGTTATGAACTTTACAAAATTTATAGATTTCGATATTTTTCCGACAACATCATGTATACTCCTTTCGGGAATAATATTTTTCTTATGTAAAATAAAATTTGTTTGAAAATGTTCAAAGTAATTGCCTCGACATTTTTAGAAAAAAAATAAATGAAAGGCTAAACTTACCTCATTTTACATCGTGGTGATAAATAATTAAAAATACTCTTTCCGCCCAATTCCAGGGTATATATAAAAATTTATGGAGATTTGAAAAATGTTCGGTTGGGTTTTTTTATGGCACCTTTGATACACTTTAAATTCAGTCATTTATCGTATTCAATTAATCACTTTGTACACTTTCAATGTGATAGCACTCAATCGCTCAATTTTCGCTTCTTCCGATAAAGCTAAACACGTTTTAATTATTTTGTTAGACTTTCCGAAATATCTCGGAAGCAACACGAGTAACGATTAGAAATATGAAGTTTACATTTGTAAAATCGTGATTGTTTTGGTTTTATACGTTGACTTTATTAATTAAATAATTATCGACTATTGCTAATCAGCACATTTCTGCGTTCTGAATTGTTTATAATCATAATTGGCGCAAAAAACAATTTGAAGTCACATTTTGCAATTTGCATGTCTGCGGTTTGATAAGTGGTTTCCAGGCATACATAAGATTTCGACGTTATTCCAATATGTACTCTTATTACACTCACACACCTACATACATACACAAACACTCGGAACATATTGTATATATGTGCCACATATATGTATATATATATATATATAAACAAAGATCTTATCAGATCAGCTGGCCGCTGTTTGGTATCAATTCGACTTGTCCGATATGAGAAAAGGGTTTCACTTTTGGAGGATATTACAAAATTAGGATAGATCGAAGAGAATACAAGTTATATATATATATATATATACATATATATATATATATATATATATATAAACACAAGATGGTTAAACTAAAAGACTATGCAATAAATACAATTGTTAATGTTTAGGATTGATTTGGATTCTACAGCCGGACAAACTTAGTCTATTTTCACATTGGAATAAATTTTACGCACAAATAGATTTGTGCCCACGTAGCCGACGGTGCCGCAGATAATTCCCAGGGCACCACTGAATAGTGCCATGTAGCCAAAGTAGAAAGCCGTTTGGAATAGACCAAACATTCTGCAAACACAAACAGATTATAATGTAATACAAAGTTATACTTTGAAACAGTAGGAATTACAATTAAAACACTTAAATAAATTCTAAGAATAAGATTTTGAAATCAAAATAAGTTTGGAGAAAACATTTAAATTTATCAAATTAGCAAATTGATCTATAAAAAGATGCAGAGTTCAAATATCAGAAAAATGCTATTTCATTGTTAAATATATTTGTGTTTTAGATTTATAAAAAAAATAGATTTTATAAAAAAAATTTATCAATTGTTGGATTAATATTTCTGATTAAACTTTTTAGTGTTCTCAGCATTTTAACAGATCAAATTAATAATATTAAAAAAGAAGGAAAAAATAAATAATTATAGAAACGCCGCAAATATCTATAAGCATCAAATTTTAAAAACTCCAATGCCTTATAAAATGTTCTGAATTAAGATTAAATAATAAATAATTAATTAAATAATTTTTTAGCTTACTAATAAAATTATTTCCTATTTTGTTTCAAATTTAAGCAATTTCTAAGGTGTTTCCTATAATTTTTATCTCTTAATTAAATTATTCTTAGTGGTGTTGAACTACACTTACTTGGTCTTAAAGAAGAAGTAGTAAAAGGAGTAGGCATAGACGTAAATGGATGTGGATCCGGCTGCCATAAAGCTCGTCCATTGCCACCGATAATCCTCGGCATTGAGCAGGAAATACGTGCACACGATCGTGACACAAACGGTGACGATAGTCAAGATGGTAAACACAAGCAACATGAAGCCATAGACATAATAGATTTTGTACGCCCAGAAAGAGGTAAAGATAAAGTACCTGAAAATAGAGTGTACATTAGTGAATAAGCCTTATCTATAAAAAAGTCATATTTCATACATTTCGATGAAAATGGAACCAAAGGGAAGCACACCGCCCAGCAGCACAATGATCAGTGGTTCCATATACCATTTCTTTTCGGGAATGGGCCTTGGCACGGCGTTAACACGGCAGGGGAAATCCGGCTGTCCATCCAAATTTCGACCGACAACAGTTCCCACCAGAGTCAAGGGCAAGATGACAAACAGACAGATGCAGGTGACAGCCACCATGGTGCCAAAGGGAATCGCCCGCGATGCATGATATCCAATGGCAATAAAGTTGATTAGGAACGCGGTGCCGCAGACGGCAACAGGCACTGTAAATGCGGAAGCGAGCATCTGCCGGATCCACAAGCGACCGCCCAATCGAGCGTAAAGCGATCCCCCAAAATATCCATTAATCGGCGATGTGGCCGCGTACACAAAGATGGCCGTAGATAGCATTGAGCCACGTCTAAAAAGCGAGACCGTAATGATTATACATATAATAATATTTCAAAAATATTTGTTGATTTTTATCAAATTAAAATCCCAATAAATCTCTTATTTTTTAGTAGCTAGATAGAAATAGACTTTCAATCTGTATTAAAACACTGAAAATAAAATTTTTTTCAATAAAAAACAAAAATAGAAATTAAATGCTGATAACAAAAATATCTGTCATCTGTAATCAATTATTTTGGTAGTATTTTTTGTATGTGCATTAAATATTTATTTAAAATTTTTATTATAAAAATAAAACTTAAAGCTTGTTTTCCAATTTTAATACTCAACTTGATAATAAGAGATATTTTATGAATTTAATTAAAAATGGAAATTTAAATACTATTAAAAATAGGATACATTTAAGCATACTGTATTCATAGAAACATATATCTAATATTATTCAAATATTTATAAGTTTTTATAAATAAAAGTTGTTTTACAAATTCTATGATAAAATTGAAAAAAAAAAAGTTATTGTATGATGTAAAAATAAAATTAAAACTTTAATTAATATAAAAGTAAAAGATAATTTTAATTGTTGGACACTATATTCAAAAAAAATTATAAATACGATTTGTTGAAATTGGTCAGATAATATTTTTAAGCTTTTAAAAAAGTTGTTTTCAAACTCCTATAATAGTTAATGGAAATTTAAAGTTATTTTGTAACTTACAAAAAAAAAAGTTGGAATTCAAGTATTATACATGTATAAAGTAGAAAATACAATTAATGTTTTTTATATTTAATTCAAAAAAAAAAAGAATGCAGATGACTTTTTTAAGTTATGTGTATTTTAAACCCGTAACTCTTATTTGCAGTGTCTGGTTTTATAGGTCGAGTTAGCAATTTTTGTAGTTACACTCTATAGTATAGAGTCTATACTCACTCGGTATAAAGTTCTCCTACAATGGCAAACATAATGACGCAAAAGACGACAGAGATGAGTTGATATCCGGCACCGACGAGTGCCGAGAAGAGCAGGGCATTTGGTGGAGAACGGAAGACATCGCCATGGACTTGTTTCCAGCCATATTCATCGCCCAAATCCCTTTCCATGTCATCCACCTCCTCGTCCTTGCTATAACGCGCATAATCCTTACGTAAAGTGCGCATCAATATCATGGAAACTAAGCCCACCAGGAATATGACCATCATGAAGCTATTGAAGATGCTGAACCAATGTATCTGTTAAAGATTACGAAAAGAACAACCCTTAGTCATGGTAAGAAATCAATTTTTAGTGCGAAAAAAGGTAAACTTACATAAATAAAATTAAATTAAACAATTATACTTATCAAATGTTAACATAAAATAAATTTTACTCACTCTGTGCTGAAAGAAGTTGGGATCCAGATACTTGTCAAAGCGATTCTTGAAATTCACTTTGCTCGGCTTAAAGTTGACCTCATAGGAGAACTTGATCTTGGCATCTGCCTTGAGTTCCTCCCTCATCTCCGTGGTCAGAGTGATGTCCACAATTTGTTGACCATTATAGCCAATGTCGAACTTCTTGTGAGTGTGTATATAATATTTGCCATCGTTCTCGTCCCGTTCTCCCACCTTGCCCCAAATGGGCAGACCATCGATGTACATCTGATACCAGTATTCATTCATTACGGCGTAGGTAAAGGCCTTGACATTCTCCTCCGACAGCTTGACCATGCAGAGTACGGTTCTCTGGACATCCTGCTTGAATTCCATCTCGTAGCCACTGAACTCCAGTTCCACACCCTGTAATGCCTCGCTGAGCGTCTCATGGTAATGGGAGATGCCCGACTTGCCACCGCTGCAGAATGGCAGCGAGAAATAGGCATAAGTCTCCTGGCGATTGTGATACGGTCCCACTGTGTTCATCCACAAAACGACCTCCTCTCGATCATTGTACTGTGGTGGGAATTGGAATTGTACAAAGTGCCAACAAAACGCGCACACAGATGCAAATGTGTGTGACAAATACAAACAAATAATATACCTTATGATTGTGCTCGTCTGCCGACACCGACACGTAGCAGTTACTGCAGAGCAGACATAAACAAATTAACAACAACTGTGAAGTGACCATTTCGCTGGTCTTTGGCTGAGCCTGCTGCTGCTGCTGCTGATGTTGCCCACTTGGCGTTGCTTTCCAGGGTATATGTGCTTGTTCAACAAAATTTAAAGAATTAAACGAAAATATATATTTTGTAGAGGCCGACGGCTGACTGCTGTTTGGGATTCTTTGCAGTCTATCGATACACATGTATCGATATATCGATAGTGCAAATATTCCTGGTTCTTGCCTCGATAATAGATTGGTAGCCCTGTTCGATGAATTAATCGCAATAGTATCAAAAAATGTAACACTGCTTTGCAAATTCAAACATCTTTTTAAATTCATTGTAAATTAAGTTAATAAAGAAAGCAACAAATATAATAATTATAGCAACAAGATAACGTTTTTTGTCAAATAATATGACTTTTAAACTTTGCCAAAATTATTATTTGACCAACTTTATTTTTTTTTTGTAGTCGATTAAAAACTCAAGACCCATTTAAAGTATTTCAATTAGAAATAGGAATCATAAATTTGAATATTATTTTTAAACTCAACTAAATAATTACTTGCTTAGGGGGCGGAGGAGCGGAAGACATCAAAATTAACTTGTTTTCAATTATTTTCTCCTTGCTATAAACACATCAATACCATGGAAACCAGGTTCACCAAGTAATGTGTTCATTATGAAGCAATTAAAGATGGCGATGTCTTCTGATTCAAGAAATTGGGATCCAGCAATTCCTTATTCAAAAAATTCAGATCCAGATACTTGTCAAAGCGATTCTAAAAATTAACCCTGCTGGGTTTCCAATCGACCTCATAGGTCCACCTGATCTTGCCATTTGTTTCAAGTTGGAGTCAATATAAATTGTTTTTTTTAGCAAACAAAAATGCAAGAGAATTCAACGAAATATAATTTTGTAGAGCTGACACACTTCTAATTAGGATTCTTTGCAGTCTATCGATACTTATATCGACTCTGCCAAATATATTCTAAGCTCTTGCATCGATAGTATTTTGGCTGCCCAAACGATTGATTCATCGCACTACTTTTCATAATTGAATATTTTAATAAAATTTTATTTAAACGTTCGCAACTTGTTTTATAGCGAAAAGTTAAATAACAGTATGATAAATTAAGCGATCTACTTTTCGATTACTGTGCAAATTTATATCGATACGCTGAGCAACTCTTTTGTGAACTGATTGTATCGAACTTGTTCAAGAGCGAACAATTTAACAGAAAACTACTGTACTTAACGAACAATGTGGCAGCACTGTGCATGGCTAAATAAAACAAACGCCGTTTTTAATTAAATTTCATTGCATTCCTTAAGTTTACACAACTCTAGTTAGTAGAAGCATGGACAACTTGGAGCCGGGTGTTGAAATGTTCGCACCAGAGACAATACTAAAAACAGACGGCGACGACGCGGCAACAACAAGCAACAAGAATAAAGAGGACGAGCTGATATCAATGGAAACGTTGCGAGAATCTCCAGTGCAGTGGCCGGAACGCTTTCCAGGGATGGACGACTTTATGAACATGAGCAACACACCAATACACACACCGAGCGGCGATTCAAATTTTACCAGTGCGGACCTAGCGAAAATCAACCGTAAGTAAATTTGGCCAGCATACAATCCATACCATATACAGTGCGTCAAG
The DNA here is from genome assembly GCA_951394115.2 of Drosophila phalerata. Taxonomy (NCBI): domain Eukaryota; kingdom Metazoa; phylum Arthropoda; class Insecta; order Diptera; family Drosophilidae; genus Drosophila; species Drosophila phalerata. The sequence continues at coordinate 40,926,510 of OX596004.2, read as the reverse complement.
TAAATGTTTTGACAAAGGTAAAATTTAACATACATTTAGTCAAGTTATTATTTTGACAAAGATAACAGTTTTTGTGTATTTTTAAAATAAGATAAACCCAGTGGAACTTATTTGCCACTTATAGGCAATTAAAATATAATTTAAAAAAAAAGAAGAAATATTTACTATGTTATTATAAATATTTGACAAAACTTTCTCAGTCAGAGAAAATTTATAATAAATTAAGATAAATTATAAAAAAAATGTAATTTTTTACATTATCCAAAGAATTACTTGTCTCCTGTTTAACCACTCAAATAGCTAACCCCATAAGAAATAATTAATTCTACTATTTTGTAATTATAATACTCAATTTTAAATGCAAAATATTTTAATATTAAGAACGATTGTCAAAATATTAAATTGTTATTGCTTTACGTATTTAATTTTTACCGTATTTTTGTAATTATTCTAAAAATCATTATAATTTTTAATATAAAATTAAATCAAATAGGGTTTTATTTTATGGTAAGGTAGCACAATTTTTGTAATTTAACTTCTGTATTTTTGTAATAGTTCTAAATATCAAAATTTTTTAATATATAAAAAATACAAATTTCAGTAAGATTTTATTTTTTTTTGCCAATTAATGTAGAATTTAGTAGTATATTTTATTTTTGTATTATACTTAACTTAATTTTGTTGTCTAAATAAATGGTAATTGTAAATGCTTACAGATCTCGCCAGTCTGACGCCGGAGCAGCTGATAGAGAAGATTAAGTCGATGCATGATGAGATCTATCAACTGGGACTTCGGGAATCCAAGGAAATGACACGCGGAAAGCTGCTGGGAATCTTCGATCGGATGGCAACCAAATCGAAGAAGTGAGATTCGTATCTGGACTTCAGGTTGCCATATTAATGATAGAATATATTTATACAAACATATACATATATAGTAGTATATATACGATTATATGAATGCGTAGCAGGTAGTTGTGAATGTAAAGCCTATTTTTATGAATTTATTTTCTTGTAATAAACATGTTGATGAAAATCCAAATGAGTTAAAATTAATATTTATTATCGATGTCGAATTTTCTTGTTGATGTGTCCACTTTTCTTGGCCGTCGCACTAGAACTGGATGTGAGTTTACTTTTTGTATTGGATGTAGGTGTTCCCAGAAGTTCCTTGTTGTTGTTATGGTTGCTGCTGCTGCTTCCGCCGGGAATATTACCCGTATCATTTCGATGTGACGGCGAATCTGCAAGTTAAAAGTTTAGATATGAGTTTCCAAATATCTGTGTTCATGCAAAACCTGATTGTGCACTTCTTAAGTTAAAGTTTAGTCTTTTCTTGAATCTTAATTAAAGCCTTGACACATATCACAGCCGTTCTTATCAATTAAAATAATTCTCTATCAATCTTCAATCCGTTAATTAACATCGCTCAGTTCTGCGTCCTGGATCTCCTTACCCTTGTCATCCTGTGTCTTAATCGTGGTTGCTCCATCGTGTGCGGTTGTCGTGTTCTGATTTATTGAGATTTGATTGTCGCTCGAGTCTTCGTTCGTTATCGAATCCGATTCACTCGCTCGTTCAGCTGCAAAGCATCAAAAATGCATTATAAGAGAGCGGGAAAGGCGACAGTCGAGTTAACCCGACTGTGAGAGACCCTCGACTTATTCGAAAACCAGTAAGCAAGCATATCTTGGTCAGTTTTCAACTGATAGTCCGATTCTAGCCAAACTTGGTCAGGATGTATTAGACAACACCAAATGCATATTGTGTAAGATTAAATGGGATATCTTAAAATATTCAAGATTGATTTTCGAACGATCGTTTCTATGACAGTTCATCGATTTGAACAAAATGTGTTTAGCCTGTTAAAGGCAACGTTTAATGCATAATCTATTAGATTGGTTGGGATATGTCAAGATACACAAGAGTTTTCATACTAAAGATTGATCTTCGAATGATCGTTCATATGACAGCAATAAGATATATTCAGTCGATTTATATCAAATTTAACCAAGATGTTCAAGACAACGCCAAATAAACCATCCGCGAGTTTGGTTCAGATATCTCAGGTAATACTCAATATTTGTAAACTATGTCTTAATTTCGACTGATTGTTTCTATGACAGCTATATGTTATAGTCTTCCGATCCGGTCCGATTCGACATATGTATTGCCTACATCAAATAGACGGAGCTATATCAAGATTTGACGAGATCGCTTCAAAACTAAGAGAGGCGGGAAAACAGACGGAGAGGGTCACAGACTTAATATACCCTATCTATCATTGGAGCTGATCCACTCACGATTGCATATGGCCATGGAGGTGATGCTGGACTTGGAGAACAATCGCTCGGCATCTTTGAACTTGCGATTCCTTTTATCGGCCTTTGAGTTGGTCGCCTTGTTTGAGGTGAGATAACGTTCCCAGCCTCGGATTATATTGCCGCAAAGCTGTGTGTCCTCCAGGTAGGATCCCTCGAAGGCATAAATCTGTCGCTCCAAGTTGGCCAATTGTTCCTGTTAATATTATTAACTTTGACTTTAACTATTTGAGTTCACTTAAGTGTGTTTGTTTGTTTGCTTTTGTTACCGAAGTCTCAGCCTTCTTCTTGATGAGATCCGCCAACTCTCCACGTGTGTCCATTGAGCCGCTTTTGGCATTGGAATTCGTTTTGGCCGACTTCTTTGGCTTGTTGTTCGTATTATTTGTGTCATTGGCGTTTTTACTCGTTGGAGAACTCATTTTTTTCAATTGCTTTATGGCGTTTTGTTTATTTAGTTTCTGGTAATATGTTTTGCAAGCAAGCAGTGCTGCCAACTTGTTTAATAGTCATGTCGCTACAAAAACGGGCTGCCAACTTGTTTCAATTTGTTGACTTGGTTCACAGATTTAAGCTTATTTACATTTTGTGATCAATTTCCAAAATAATATAATAATAATAATAGATTTGAAACTTCATTAGTTTTCAAGCTAGAATTTTGAAACAGTTTTGCAGAATTTTTGAATTCAACAAAATGAAACTTTGTTACTCAACTTCCCCGTCAGAGGCCCAACAATGCTTGCATGACCGCAAGCTAGATGGCGCTAGTGTGCGAACGAGGCCGTTAAGTTTAAAAAACGCAATAGACCTAATAAAAATTAATAAATTTGATCAAAATTAAAATTAAGAATTTAGACAAAATTAAAATTAACATTTTAATGAAGATTTAAAGTTCGTCTGCCTTTGGGAAGAGAAGTTAGAAAATTTAATTCTGACAAAAAAATAATTATATGAAAAAATCAAGAAAATTCTATAAAAATTTGTAGAAATCAAAATAGAAATTAATAAGGAGAACGCACGCAAGAATCAACAGAAGGCCAAGGGGATTGGAGATTTACAACCCCCTCATTGGGGGACATCTACAACCTGGTGAAGAGTCGGAAAGAGGAGAGCACAACATGCATACATATGTAATCCAAATTCAAAATAAATGTTAATATATTGTATAGCTAAATAGGGTCCCGCTGTCTGGGCATTCTTCTTCTGTCTTATTTTGTCTTATATTGTTAGGCAAGCAATTTTATTTTATTACAATGCCCTTTTTAAGATTCATAGATATTTCGAGTTCGAGTGCGTCTGCCATTGACCTTTCTATAGGTTTACTTAATATGCGTGTGTTTCAAACAAAGCACCATTACAACATGATGATGATAATAATGATGATGATGATGATGATGATGATGATGATGATGATCATCATCATCAGCAGATCATCACTGTGGCTTTCATAGTTTATTGACCCAAGTTCTGTCTAAGCTGTTGTCCAAAAAGTTTGTTGAACTGCCAGCCGAAAAAAAAGTGAAGCGTTGCCGGCATCAAATGTTGTTGTTGTTTGTGTTACTGTTACTGCGTAAGCTAGCGCTCCCTTTTACTCTCTTTCTCTTTTACTTTTTCCCCATTTCGTTGCTCACACACACACACACACACACACACACACGCACCTTTGGCTGATTCACTTTGAGCGACGCGATTCTCGTCATACGCGTCGTATGCGTGATTTGGATTTTAATTTGATGCGCTTTTCTTTATTGTTAGCTACATAACATAGAATCACAGATTTTTGCATAAAAAAAGGTTGAAGATTTTTAATATATAATAAATTTTTAAATTGTTGATTATCAATTACTTAAAAAAGCCGACTTAAGCATATAATTAACATTCAAAACAAACTACAGACAGATAAATTGATTTTTAATTTAAATAATACATTTTTCATTGATTTCAATCAATTATACTTAATATAACTGCAATTATCTTATGCGAAATTTCAATAATATTAAGTTTATAAATTAATTGAATTCACTTTAAAGATTTTTGGAAACTTACCAATGTTACAAAAAAAAGTTAAGTTCGTTAATTTGTTTTTTGTTTTTATTATTATTACTACGCTTGATTTATTAATTTTATTTTAAATTAACAAGATGTTTGTTTACTAAAAAATATTATAAATCACATACTAAAATACTTAAAATAATAATTATTACAAGAAATATTTGTTCAAATATATTTGTTATTTTTTTTTTAGTATTTACCAATATTTTTGGTTTTTAGAAATATTTTAATTTAAAAAGAGTTTTTGTATGAGTGTTGAATACTCAGTAAACTTTGGGTCTTAAAATTGAATTTTAAACATGATTTTCAGTTTGGATTTACATCACAACTTTCATACTTTTCATATATGACCATCTTTGGGGCCAGACTTCAACTTTATCCAGCGCAAGTAGAAAACAAATCTCGAATCGAAAACGGCAACAACATTTAGAAAATGAAATCACAACGAAAATCGAAACAACGGCAACGGCCTCAAACTCTAAGCAAAGTCTGCTTCCACATCTGACTGACTGACTGATTAACTGGCTGACTAACTGACTGACTGACTGATTGACTGACTGACTGCCAGACTGCCTTCTATGTGTGTCAAAAAACTTTCATTTTATTTAAACAAACACACAAGGCGCGGCCTGGGCGACTTGGAAAAACTTATTTTCATTTGTATTTTCATTTTTTTTTTTTTAGGCAAACATACACCCCCCACCCTCTACCCCCTTGTTCCCCGCGTGGCTCCATGGCGTTGCCAATTGACTGCAGTTTACAATAATTTTTATGATGAATTGCATCGCCGCGTGTGAAATCTGCTGCGGTGACTGAGGAAAAGTGGAAAACTGCCAGAAAAGTGGAACACAGCTAAAGAAGCGACTGCGTAGCCAACAAACAACAGCAACTCTAGCAACAACAACAACAACAACAACATTAACACTCTCGACTAATTAGCTGCGTTTTAGAAATTCAGCAGCAATGAAAACAAAATCGAGTTCAATGCTTGCAACGATGACGTTGTTGTTGTTGTTGTTGCTTCTTGCTATTTTCCAAGAATTGCATACATACATACACTCAGAAAAATGTATTACTTACTACTAGTTTTAGAAATTCTCCTGCCTACTAATCGACTTGATAATTAAACAGGTTTTTTTCAATTTATTTAAAAAATTTTACCTCAAAGTAATTTTTAGAAAAATAATTTTCTTAATATGGAAACACTGCATTCACCTAAATATTGTGACTTTATTAAATTTTATAATAATTAATTATTTTTTTTTTACAATGTGTCTTAGTTTTAAAAACCTGAGCCATATGTAATTATTATTCTAAATAATTTCTTGAATATAGAGAAATTGTTATTTTTTAAAAGTTTCTGAAAAAATGATGTGTTATATATTTTTTTAAATTAAAGTGTTTTTTTTTATATTATCTCAATATTAATGATTAACCAATATTTTAATAAAAATCAGTTTTTTTAATTATTTACTTTTATAAGAATTTATGTAAGAAATGTGCTGTTTTTTACTACGTAATACTAAGTTATAAACATAATTTTGCCAGTGTGGAACGTTGGCATAGACGAGGAAGACGCGCTTTCCAACGCGAGTGAAAATTACGCGTGAACACTTTTTTTCAAAATCAAACATCCAAAAAAAGCTCTTTTTACAGATACAAAAAAATGCAAAGAAAATTTAATAAAATCGCCGTTGATCCAAATAAAATACATGGGATGCATGGCAGGAGGAGGGGAGGGGGTAAGGGGTGTTGTTGGCAGTGACATCATAACAGATTGACTGACAAAGCACACAAATGCACTTGCCATCGCACACACACAGGCACACTTGCATCTCTCTCAACTTATGCATAAGCTACTGCACTGCGAGTGCGCCTCTCTTAACTACGCTCACTGCGCGAGCTCTATTGCTCTCTCTTAAAAATCGCAGCAGCAACAACAAAAAAGCTCTAGTTTTTGTTTTTGTGCAAAAATGCCGGAAGAAACTTGATCTTGATTATTTTCTATGCAGCGAGAAACAGCGCTGCAGCGCAGCCAACGCCAATGAGCACACACTCTCGCGTGCAAGCTAGCGAGCAAGCGAGAGAGCGCGAGTGCGCAAAAAGTTCAAGTTGAATGTCGTTGTTGTCGCGGCCATTGCTGCTCAGTCGCTCAGTTTGGCGCTCTTCCTCTCTCTCTCTCTCTCTCTAGCTGTATGTGAGTGTTTGTCTGTTTGGTTGCTTGCGGTCGCATGATGGGGCGTCACAATTTGCACTCTGCTTGTAGTCAGTGTTGCCAAAACTTAACAATAGCTAGAAAAAGCTAGCACTTTTGTAAGAAAGTCAGATAAAAAAATATCATTGTTATTAAAGCTGGGTATGGACATCGGATAAAAGCTGTGCGCTATCTGTCAAATCCATTCCAAATTTTATCTGGCGAAATTAGCTAGATAAAAATTTGTATGGCGAAATTAGCTAGATAAAAAATTTGTAAGGATTTGACATTTGGCTAATTTAGCTCTAAGTGCTGGTAATACAAAAATTGCTAGAGTTTACGCCAGCCGATCAATTGCTATATTTTGGGCGTTTGGAATTCGAGAAACTCCAGATCTGGTGGGAAAATAGCTGTGTTGGCCGCACTGTTTGCAGTTGTTGTACTTTCTGCTCTTGCTGATTGTTTTGTATGGCTCTGTGTGTGTTTGTGTCTCTGTGTGTGTGGGCGTGTGTGTGTGGGCGTGTGTGTGTTTGTGGAGCTCACATGCATTTCTTTTTATTCTAAGCACTTTGAGCTTTTGCAATGTATCTTTTTTTGCTTTGTTTGTAATTTGTTCTGTATTTTTCTTATTTGTTTTTTTTTTTTTTTTGAAACGTGCAGCTTGCGTGCATTCGAATTAAAACTTTGCGTGGGCATTGAAAATTGATTGAATTTGTTTCAATTGTATAATCTGAACTGCACATAAATGCATATATTTACATAAGTATAAGTATTGTATTTGTGCTTATATGCAATGCATTTTAACATTTTAATGAACTTTCCTCTCATTGTATAATTTTAATTAATTTAATTACACAAAAAAAAAATGATCTGATATGTTGATTTTTATATAGGACGGAACTTAACCCTCTAATTAACCCTTTAACTAACTTCTAAAATAATAAACGGAAAAAAGTCAAATAATTTTTTCAAAAATGAATTTGTGTTTTTGAATGCTTATGTGTTAGACGGTTAAAGTATACACAATATACAGTGTGTCAAGCAATTGTTTGGACAAAGTAGATAATTTACATATTTGGTATATTTTTTAAAAAATATTTAAAGCCACAGAGCTTTTTTTTTTAATTGTTTTTGTTTCATGTGCATTTTACAAATCTCTAGATATTTTTAAGATCATTGATAAAAAGAATTGAGTGCGATTTGAGAGTTTTCAAAACGTCCTTCATTTTTAGGTATTTCTTGTGTCGAAATTTTTATGGGGAATCAATAATTCTCTAAGTTTGAAGATTTTTCACGAAAACTTTAATGATTTTATTTCGAAATTTCGAAAAGTCACTTAGTTGTAATATTTGTCGAAGAACTTGAAGACACTTAAAGAGAATTGAAGACTGTTTGATCTTCTCACCTTTCAACTAGTTACTTATGTAAGCAATTTCATCGAGTTTTTGAGCTTTGGGTCATGGAACCTCATCGTAACTAATTAAAAAAGCCGACTATTAACCACGAAAATATGTGTTGACCAACAAAAGAGACGAAAACCGAAAAAAGCAAAAAGAAATGCAATCAAAGTTAGGTAAGAGAACTGACCTTAAACAATGCTGCACAGATCGAGAGAACAACAACAACAACACAGATGATAAAAAGACAACAACACACATACTCAACCAAAAACAACAGTAAACATTCCTTTTTAAGAGACACAATGTTTGAAGAAACCCAAACGAAAGCCAAGCTCTGAAAATAAGAAAGAGAAAAGTAATCAAATCGCAGCCCAAAAAAGAAAAAGCACAAGAAGCAGCGACGCCAGCAGCAGCAGTCACAGCAGCAGAGAGCCAGACACAGAATAGTAAAGAGAGTGGCAAGCGAAGCGAGTGGAAGAGCGAGAGCGAGAGCACAGGCGAATGGAGTGCACGAGGCGAATGAACTTTGGAGGCGAATCGTCGTTGGCATGAAAGTTATGCAACGCAGTCAACACACACACACATACACACACTCACACAAAGTCACACATTCATAGAGCTGAGCGCAGCTTTGCTGTCGGCTCAGCGCGGAAAACAAGTTAACTGTTTATTTCTTCGGCCTCGGCTTTGGCTAGTCGCTGTCTATGTGTGTGTGTGTGTGTGTGTGTGTGTGTGTGAGTGTGTGAGTGAGTGAGTGTGTGTGTTCGTGAGTCGTTGACTTTGCATAAGTGTGCCAATTTATAAAATAGCGTGGCCTTCAATGCATCAAAGCTGTTGCTGTAGCTGATAAGCGCCTTCCCACTGATAACAGCAGCTGTTAACGGACATCGCACATTACAGTTACAAATTAAATATATTAAGTTGAAAAAAATGAATGGAAACTCATCCTATAAATACATACAATTCTTAAATAGTATTATTTAGTAAACAGGATTAAAATTTTAATTTCATTCTTAATAAATAACGTAAATATAATTGAATTTCAAAATTTGTCTAAAAAATCATAGGGACAACTGAACTATAAGAAACAAAGAAACAAAATATACACAACAAAAATATAAAACATAAGTACTTAAAATCATGTTCTATTATTTTGAATAAATTTTGATAATTATACATTTCTCTTATAATTAAAAAATTTAATAATACATAATTTTAAACAAAATTGATATTTTTCTTATAATTAAAAAATGTAATAATACATAACTTTAAACAAAATTGAAAGAAGATTTATTCTATAACATTTTTTCTATAAATTTGATATTTTTTAATTATTTCTTAACTATTTAATACAACTTAAAAATAAGCTATATTGGTTTATATAAAACAAAACAAAAATTTCTTATTTTATTCCCTAAAGTTTTTTTTTCATTTAAAATTATGTTTGTTAAGATTACTGAAATTAAATTAAACTTTTGATTTTTTTGAGTTAATATACAGTATTTCTACAGCTATGAGTGTGTTTTTGGTTATAGATTTGATTTTAACTTATGCATTCTACAGTGCCTGTCAAATTCTGTGGGCCGCCAGCGCTTTGTGCATCACGAATTTGCCACGTTTAAATTTTCTTCTCTTTTTTTTTTTTCATTTCTTTTGTTTGCAACGTTGCATTCAGCATGCAGCAAACATTACTGTACATTCACCCACTTTTCAAAGTTCAAGCACACACACACACACACACACACAAACACACTCTCTCACACACACACACACACACACACACATACACATAGAGAAAGAGAAGCGAACGGCGAACGTTTCGCTAGAGAAACAGAAATTGCATTCTAGACGCTGCAAAAAAAAAAGTTTAGTTGCGCATGCGCAGCGATCGTGTCTGTGTCTGTGTGTGTGTGTATCTATGTGTCTGTGTGTGTATTTTGCAGTTGCAGTTTTTTGCTGCAGTAGAGAAAAAAAACTGCTTTCTCTTGAGACCAAAATAAATGCAACGCGTCTATTCGCAATATTGTGGCAGCATCTAATGAAGAGACCATTTCAAAACTTGTCCAGAATCAGTAAGAACTTGTCAAAATAAATAATATCAAGTTACTTCGAAATTAATAATAATCTTATACAATTTATTAAGAGATTAAGCTAATTGTAAATTATATGAGACGGTTAATTCTAACAGGTTATGGAAACGAAATTTACAGTTTAAAGCGAAGATATGGATCGAAAACTTGGAAAAAACATTTAAATAAATATACAAAAAATTGTACTTTTTTTTGAAAATGAATGAGATTCAGCTAATTGAAAAATATATGAAATAGTTATTGCAGATTATTGCAAGGAAATTGGGTATTCGGTGGTTTAATAATAAATTGCTAGAAAATAAGAAAGAAAATTGTAATTTAAAGATAAATTATTATGATATTATGAAATGAATAATAATCATGATTCCTTTGCAATATTTACTGGCCAATTACCAAGTTTATGTAATGAAATGTTTTGAATTAATGCAAAATAGAGAAAACCTTTAATATGGAAAGATTCTGAAATGTTCTCAATTACTAAAGAAACAAAACTATTTTGTGGATCGCATTGATGAGCATCCACAAAACCAACAAGATCCCAGATCAGCTCAAATCAATTGCCAATTTTTTTTTGCCACCTGGCGCGGCCATTAAAATTATCTGTCTATCAATGCAACAGAATTTGAGCCAAGATTAAAGCAAAATATGCAAAATTCTCTCTCTGTGTGTGTGTGTGTGTGTGTGTGTGTGTGTGAGGATGTACGGTTATAATGATGTACTTCAGCATTTTACTTAGTGCACAGTTCGTTCTATACACTCAGCGAACAATGCTCCCAAAACTGTAATATGTTCTTTAATATTTAACTTTTTGGACTACAATTTAAAATTTAAGTATTATTATTATTATGCAATATTCAAATATTGTTTTTTTTTTGTTTACTTATTTATGGAAACCACGAGAAGTTGACCAAAAGTAATTCAATAATTTATTGGAAAATATGAGTCAATTTAACAATTGCTGTTAAATTAAACTATAATACATATAAGTGTCCAATGTATTTAACTTCTTTCAGTGCTTTTATAAAATTTTAATTTAAATTTAATATAAGAATCATTGAAATCCTTGATTTCCAGTTGAAATACAATATATTCAAGGACAAAATATTATGACACATACGAAAATTAAATATAGTATTAATAACTTTCAGCTATTTTTCAAAGTTTATTAAGTATGAGCTTTTTAATTTAAACATGTACTAATTTTTTATTTTCGATAAATTTAAGTTTATTATATTCAATTTGAAAGTGTTAATTATTTAAATGCGATATGATGGAATCAATTAGATAAGTAATTATATTTTTACTATGCGTTATTTCTCTGTGTGTAGCTTTGCTAGCTGCCACGTTGCATGTGGTTGTTGCACACTCTCTGGCCATGCAAAAAGTACCGTTGGGCGAGTGTTTATTACGCTCCTGTTACAACATACAAAAGCGGCCAACAGACAACGATCAGAGCGTGGGCGGTGTGAGAGGGGGGGGGGGAGGGGGGGGTAAGCTGTCAATGAGAATGGCGGCAACTCAGCCCATTTAAAGACACAAAAAGAGTGAGCGAGACAGAAAGAGTGACAGAGACAGAGACAGAGACAGAAAGAGAGAGAGCGAGAGAGTGCAACAGTTTTGAAGCGATCATATGTAATTTTCATATCTGACCCGAAAGGAAATTGGTTTTTCTTTTTTGTGGCCAAAAGAAAAGTGCCGAGTGCTCTTAGTCCCGAGTCGGTCAATCGCCCAATGACCGCTGGGCGAACGTTCCAATTGCACTCCAGTCATCCCCCCTCTTTCCAATTTCTTCCCGCTTTCCCGTTTCCACTTCAACCTGGATGCAATCGAACCCAGCGATCACTGCACTCGGCAATTTCTTTTAGCCATGGCCTTTTCTTTCTGCTGCCAGCAGCTGAAACATAATTTCTGTTATTTGCCAGCTCAGTTCCTCGACTGCAACGACGACGCTGACGCCGACGCTGACGCCGACGCAGACTGCGACTGCGATTGTGACTCGCTCTATGCGCATGCGCATAGAACTTCCGGGACAGCAAACAGAAAAACAAGAATAGAAAAAGGATAAACTCTATGCGAAATTAATATACCCTATTCAAATGCAATTTTAAAATGTCGAATTTTGATTTATTAGAAACATAATAAGAAATTTTGCAGATGATATAAAGTTATGGTTTTATTGTAAAAAGTTTCCGGGAAACTTTTAAATACTTTCTTTATAAAAATCTACAAATATTATGTATAAAGAATATAATATAAGAAGAATACTGCAATAATAATTAAATTGCAATAAAAATACCAAATAATATAAAGCAGTATATATTAAAAGAAATAATTTGTATAATAAATAAACTATTAAAAAAATATAATATTAATTAAATAAATAAACAAAGATGTAAAGGTTTTAAATTTGTGAAGGAATTGAACTTTAAAAATTTTCAATTTCGACAGTTGTAGTTTTAGAACACATTTTAATCTTGTCAATTACATTCAGATAAAAATTGCCAAGTACAAGAGTTGTACATATTCTTTGAACATTAATAATAATTTCAAATACTGTCAAGTTAATTTGGTTGTTAAAGATAAGGGGAGAATAAAACAGATTCAAAAAGTTTTGAAGTATTGCCAGATGACATAACATTAGAGTCGACATCACTTCTAAAATAAGTAATGTCAATATCAAAACTGAAAAATTTGTATAACCAAGAATGTTATGGGGCTGTTAACAAAAGAATTATTTTAATAAAAATAAATTAAAATATTTTGTTTAGTTTTTTGCGACTAGATACATTTTATTCAATGCGGGACAAACATGATTTGTAAGTAATAGAAGCCAGAAAAAGTCAGGGTATAAAAAGGCCAACTAACTCTAACAACAGCTACGATGGCGATGACAGCAACAACATCAGCAACAACAACAACAGCAACAACAACAGCAACAACAATAACTGCGATTACTGCAACCGAGTGCAGAATTAGGTCACTGGGAATTCTTTTTTCTTTTATTTTTTAGTAATTCTGTTGTTGTTGTTCTTTTGCCCATTTTGTGCAACGTTGGTTTGTTGCTGTCTCTTGACTGTTGTTTGTGGTTAGAATTTTTAGTGCTGATTTTGTTGTTGTTGTTGCTGCTGCTTATACCCGTAATGTCAGAGACTTTTGGCCAACGTGCAATGATCTCAGTCAACGGCGGCTTATTGAGTTGCTATGAAAATGATTTAAATGTTAATTTTTAATTTGTTGCACAGCTTTCAATTGTTGTCTAGGCTTGCCACAAGCATTCAAACAGAAGTTGCAAGTTCACAGTCAACACAAAAACATGGATGGACAATTTTATGGTCAATTGAACTTTGCGCTGTGAATTCAATTGAAAATCGGAAAATCTAGAAAAATTTCGACTAGGGGAAGAAAACTTAATGATATGAATTAAAAATTGAAAATATGAACAAAGTAAATTTAATTAATTAAACAAAAAATTGTTTGCTGTAGATTGTGGTTGCGATTTCAATGATAAGGAACATCCCTTTGGAATTTTGAAAATTGAAAATTTGAAATCTGAAGTTTTCAATTTAAAAAAAACAATACCTAAAACTTGACTCTGGGACATTGCATTTTATTGCAAAAAAAAAACATGTCAAAATTAAGAAATATTTCTTTCCGTCAAAATCAAGTACTCCCCGTACTGACTTTTCTTAAAAGTTAATTTATTTTTTAATTATTGGCTAAAAGCGGCAGAGAAAGATCTAAATTATATTTGGATAAGACAAACTCTTGCTTTTAATGAGTTATTCAAATTCAACTTAATAATCTTAAAAAAAAAAAAAACAAAATAGTTAAAAAATCAAGATAAGTTTCTAAGAATTTTCTATCAGTTTCTTGGATAATTTGCAACTTACAATTAAGTTTCTTAACCCCAACAACAAGATTCTAAATGAATGCCGTAAGTATTCAATAGGTTAAAATGTATTTTATAATTATATTAAAATGGTCTGCAGCTTGAAATGCCTTTCGTAATGATTAAATGGAAAATAGGAGAATGTTGTTGAGAACTTTAGCCTCTGCAGCAGCAGCAGCAGCAGCAGCAGCAGCAACAACAGCAGCAACAACAAGAACAACAACGAGAGAAAAAACAATTGCAACTACTAACAAAACAGATTTTTAGCAATAGCCAGAGATTCGCAATGCGCCTTTCCCTCAATTTTTCTTGGAAATATTTCTTAGACCGGTTTCATCTTTGGCAACAGCAGCAAACATTTCAGAATTGTTGTTGTTGTTGTTGTTGTTGTTGCTGTTGCAGAACCGCGAGGCAAGCTACCGTTGAGATACTGTTATATTCTGCAAAATGCATCGGCACGTCTCCACTCGAATGCATCTGTGTAGTTGTGAGAGTAAAGTATCTCTTGATTCCCCTATCTCACTCTCCTACTCTCTTCCATTCTTACTTTTTCTCTCCCTCTCTCTCTCTCTCTCTCTCTCTGGCTTTGTGGCTGCTCCTTTCGCTGTGCTTTTGCACACATTTTTCAAATGTAAGTTACTTGCGGTCATTGGCTTTAACTGCTTCTCGAGCTGCATTGGCAACTGGCCTTTTTTTTTGGTTTTTGCTTGGCCAACTTGAAGTTCCCTGCATACAGTGGGAAACTTATAATAATAAGATCTAAGAATGTAAGAAATATATTGCCATTTATTAAAACTAATTTATTTTTTTTCATTGATAATTTGACATTTTTTTAGGGCAATTGCTGTATATTGTTTTTAATTAAAATTAAAAACTATCGCATGTCAATTTATTCCTATGTGTATTATGCAAACATTTCTTTATGCCCAGTCCTTTTACAGACTTTATTTTTATTTTTTTAAATTATAAAAATCTTAGTTATAGTTTTTTTTTCCATTTATAATGGACCCATTTACAACCACATTTGCCTATAATACCAACAGAAACAACAACGACATATTAATGTTTGTTTAACTATATTATGGTGATAAAAAATTATTACTATCACTTTTTTGAATTTATTTTATATTAAAAAATAGTCTTATCTATATTGGGATCTGAAAGCATATCGGTTTGGAACATTATAAATTAAATAATATGTTGAATTGCTAAAATTACCAATAAGCGTAGCAACAAAAATTAGCTAAAACATATGTTATTTTAAAAAACTCACAGCTGTATAAATATCGACATTAATTATCGAGCTGCTATAAGATTTGCTTATTTAATAAATAAGATAACTCAATTAATGAAAACCCTAATTAAACTTAACTAGACTTTTTTCCACCGTGTTGCACTTGGAGGCAGTTTCGAGGTGACTTGCGGCCATTGTACCGATTCATTGAGCATCATTGGTTGTATGTGGGATTGTTGCCTAATCATAAGCTGGCCAAAAATATTGCAAATTCGATTCGATACTGATGCCGAGGAGGGCTTAAAGCATTTGCGCGCAGTCGTTGCCAACGACCAAAACAAAAGACTTAGGCAACGAACTTGCCAGAACTTGCAGCAGCAAGTTGAAGATGAAGACAACGCAGCACACACCAAGCTGCCAAAGACGAACTTAAAGACGAAGGCGAAGACGAAGTTGAAGCTACAGACGAAGCCGTTGCCGAAGCCGAAGCCGAAGTGTCAGTTCAACGAACCTGCGCTCGAATCTAGGCTAAACATTCTCGCGCTGACGTGCAATGAAATCGAAAAGTACCGTAAGTTAACCGCTACAAAGCGGAGGCTTCTGGAAGAACACAGCCAGAAGAAGCAAGAGACATAGTGAAGAGAAAGAGAGAGAGAGAGAGATAGAGAGAGAGAGAGAGAGAGAGAGAGAGAGAGAGAGAGAGAGAGAGAGAGAGAGAGAGAGAGAGAGAGAGAAAGAAGTGGGGGCACATTTGATTAGCGAACGTTGGCCCAAAAAACGAGAAGCAGGGAGTGGAGTCAGTTAGGGAATAAATAGTAATAGTTATAGTTGTTGCTGTGTGACATGGCCAGAACGTGACGTTCTGTTGTGCCACATAGCCTGCACTAATACACAGACAGGCTGTGTGTGTATGTGTGTTGCTGCTAATCAAATGAATGCGACTTTTCCGGCATTTGCTGTTTTGTCTGAGCGGAAGTTGCAAGCGGCTTTATTAGCTCTTAATGGGAAAGTTATTAATGCGACAAATTTGGTAGGCCAAAAAGCAAATGAGTTCTAAGACAAACACATATACACACAGAGAAAAAACGAGCTAAAAGCAATAAATACCGTAATATTTGATTTAGTAATATAACAAAAACAGTAATAAAAATAGGCATATTTCAAAAATTAACTGGCTGTCACAAGACAAATTTTAGATATACATACTTAAACAAAAAGGTAACAAGTAAATTAATGTTAAATTTTAGCTACTTTTGTTGAACTAAAAATAAACGAAAATGTAAAAAATGTTTTGATATTGGTAAGACCCATGTAAAATGAACTTTAAATGTATTATCCCATATTTAACTTAACTATTATACACATTATTTAAAAAAAAAGCTTATTAGACTGTGATTAAATAAAATACCATTAAATTCATTTTATTTTCTATTATTTTAACCAACTAAAAATCATAGATTTTTAATATTGAATATTAAGTGAAAATTTATCAAGCTATAATTTAATTTAAATTATATTTTTTTTTGAATTCTGTAAACGTTTTCATTAAGTTTTACTTAAAACAGAAATGTTATACTAAAATTCCAGAGCAGTTTTTCGCTCAGTGTAAAGACGTATGTAGAGATATTGATGGCTGATCGGAATGACGCTTTTGGCGCATTGACAGCAAAGCCAATTGTTGTTGTTTGTTGTCGTCTTGGGTTTTTTTTTTTGCCAGAAAGAACCGCGAAAGCAAAACAAATTGGTGAAAGTTGTTGCTCAGCTCGAAAAAGACTTCTTGGCCATTTCATCGCCCGCCTTTATATATATTCATTCGGCTGTTCTTATTCGCCAAAAGGTTCTGTTCATCATCGTATTGGCCATGTTACAAAAACGGTCGTTGAACCTGTGGTGTTGTCTGTCTGTTTCTTCTGCTTCTTTGGCTTATTCTGCTCTTTAAAATCGAGTTCGTTTTTCATCTGTAATAATTTGGCGTGTAAACGCGCATTCACTTGGAAGTCAACGACTTCTGTGAGGTGACTCTCAACCTCTCTCCCTCCCTCTTTGCACCTTCCCATCTTCCCACCCTCCCACCTGCCGGGCTGATAACTGAAATGCCTTCCCACTTTACTGGCCCAATCCAGAAGCGGCTGAGTCATCTTGTTTACGCAAAAAAATAACATAAAAAATCTCTTGTATTTTGTGCTTTTATTTTTATTTTTTTGACAGAGTTTCTTTTCATTGGAAACGTTATCGAGAATTGTATAATTAGGCTAACAGCAGTCGGAGTTGGAGTGACGAAAGTGTAATCGCAAATACACACACACACACACACACACACACACACACACACACACACACTTGAGTGAGTTGTTTTGAAGTTATGGAAATTTTGACCATGACACGACAACGCATAAAAGCAACGCTTGTTCTTTAAATTGTTGTTCTTTTAGTTGTTGTTATTGTTGTTGTTATTGTTGTTGTGTTGTGAGTCAGCGACCTGCAATCTGTTCTGCTTTGATTAGGGCCAAATGTGACTGAACTATACACACACACAAATTGTAAACAAATTTAGCTGCTGCTCTCCTCCTCCTCCTTCTTCTTCTTCTTCTTTTAGTAAGTTCTGCTCTTCTTCTTCTTCGTCGGCTGCGTCTTCCAAGACTGCGGTATTTCCCGCTTAAATGGGACAACACGTTTGCCCAACAATAGCATTTTCGCTTAACTGTGGCCTATGAAATTGCAAAACCTTCTTTTTCTGCTTTGACCAATTCGCGCAACTTCATAAAATTGCGAAAAACAAATTGTAATTTTCTTAATGAAGACTTCAATTTTTAAGATAGCGAGTCTGGCAGGAAATTGCTATTTTATTTTTTCACAAAGCTTGCAGCACTCACAATAATAATGTTTATATTTTAATGAAATTAAATAAAATAAACACTTAAATTTAAAAACTTTTCATAATTATTTTTGTATTTTAAACATTTGATGCTTCTTCAATATTTTTCAAAATAATTTTTTTTTCCAATTTTAATAATATTTTAATTGTCTGATAATAAAAAAGAGATTCAGTGAATTTACAATATTTTTCAAGTTATTAATAACTTACTCACATATTTTTGCAACATTATTTCAATTTATAAATATTGAAAAAACTAATGCGTAAATCATAATTATTTCAAGTCCAAATAAAAATATTATTTCTAAGGCTTCTCAAAATAAAATTCATCCATTTGATAAGTAAAATGATCGGTAGTGTAATTACAACAAGAAATTCGAGTCGAATGCCAAGTAATGAATTTGCCACATAATTATTAAGTACTTAATAATCGCTTTGCTAATACTTAATTGAAATATCTTAAGAACCCTCACAGTCTCTGTTATCTGTGAGATACGATCGTGCAAACCACAATAAATTCTTTGGCATACCAAGACCTAGATAAAACCCATGTAACATACAAGCAAATATTCATACTCATACTCATTCTCGTATTCGTATTCGTATTGTGAGTACCATTAGAATTCCCAGCATGATGTGTGAGTACAATAAAGAATTGCTCCTCACATGATGCCCAAATGATCCTTGTCGGAGATGCAATCGTAATAGCATTTTGATGATCATTTTTATCGCTTAGCCGAAATCTGTAACAAATGTAATGGGCCAAAAGACTTTTAGTGGTACGACAAAAAACCTGCTGCACGGCCGCCATAACAGTTGTAAGGCAGTTGAAGCTCACAGCTACACAGGGAAAAATACTCAATGCAAGTCTACATCAAAAATATCAAACTAAAAAGATTGAAATCTTTTTCTTTGTTTACTTTTAAATATAAATTCATAATTTTTCTTTTCAATATTATATAATTATTTATTATTATTTGTTATTTCATTGAACTTTTAATAAATTTAAATTTTTTATTTTAGTTGAAAATAATTATTAAATTATTATTATGAAACATATTTAATTTTAATACACAATAATTAACTTTTGCAAAATATTTAAAAATGAATATATAACACTTTTAAATTATAATACAACGCTTTCTTTTTTCTCAGTGTAATGCGTGTGTGGAGTTTCAATGAGTTTGTCGAGTGGGTAGGGAGCTCGGAGCCGACTCGGTGGTAGCTCGGCAAAACTCGGCTTCAACGGGTCGTAATTATTTTCATTTCTTTCGGCAGAGTTTGGCTTTGTTGTTGTTGCTGTTGTTGGTGTTGCTCTTGGTGTTGCTACTCCACTTTGTTCATGTATATGTATATGTATATGTATGCCTTTTCCATCGCAAGTTCAACGCACTCGTTTGAACTGCAGAAAATGTCGAGACTCCAGAACACCGGGAGACGGCAGAGGGGGGAAGACCGTAGATGGGAGACTGGAGACGGGAGAATCGAGACTATGGCAATAGATGTAGATAAACATTTCCGCAACGTTACGGCGCCGAGAGCCAAAGAAAAATCTAAATAGAAACATTCTTCGTCTTCAGGCAACAACAACAACATCAACAACACTAATAACAACAACAACTAAGCCAAGAGAGTGTAACCAACGGGAGATACTTTCATTGGCTCATTGCGAATCTCTTTCTTTGCGCACAACCAGTTTTTCTTTGGACAGGCTCAAAGAAAGAAAGCCTTTCTTTCTTTCTTTTTTCTTTCTTCAGTTGTGGCCAAGCTTGCAATTCTGCGGCAATTGCAACTGCAATTTGAAAGTATGACCGAGTGAACAGTTCCTCTCAGTTGCTCCCCTGAGAATTGAGTAATTCTTTTGCTGCTTGCTACACCAAAAAAAAAAAGCCGAATACTTAAAAAACTACAGTAATATTTAAGCTAACAGTATTACCTTTAAATAGAAAAAATATTTGAGTTAAAGATACTTAGATTTATTTAAAATCTTACTTACCATACGTGTCCAAGTTAATGTGAATATACTTAGTAAAAATAATCTGAAAACAATAACATTAAATCAATTTAAATTTAAAAACTCTAAAATGTTAATCAAATTGTGATTAAATAAGTAATATTTATAAATTATAATATATATGTCAAAAATCTTTTTATATTAAAGTTTTCTTAAAGACTCTTAAATAATCATAAACTTTAAAAAATTTTAAATTTTAAAAACTTTAAGATTTTAGTAAAATATTAGAGAATTTTTTGTTTATTTTAAAATCTTTTTATATTAACTAAATTCATATTTAATAACTATATTTTTTTTTAATTTTATTAAGTAGATATATTTTATTTATTATACAATTTCTATATTTAACGCTTAGTCACATTAAAATAACGCAATTCTTGTTTTTTATTACCAATATAATCAACAGTTCAATTTGCAAGTAGAATTATTTGTATAAACATATTAGTTTAAATCAAGAATATTTATTAAATTTAAAAAATATTTTTCTCTGAGTGTAACAAGATTGGCTTCTTCTTTCAAATTCTAACCAAAAAAAAATTTTGTGTTAAAGTTCACATAAAAGTTGCAGCTAGTTGTTGTTGTTGCTGTTGCTGCTGTTGTTGTTGTCGTGTCTTTTGTTTGTGGTCAATGAACTGCCCGAAAAAGAAACCCAAAAGTTCAGTTGTTACATTCTCGGTCCGCGTCTTACATAAAACCAAAAAACTTGACGCACTTCGCTGCGTGGCTGTATTGGGGAACCTCAGAGGGGGACAAAGAGGGGAAGAGAAAGAGGGGGACAGAGAGGGGAAAGTGGGCGCTACGTGGGGGCCAGCAGCGTATTAATTTTTCTAATTTGTCTGTTGTGAGGCGAATGAACTTTTCTAGGTTTTTTTAAATAACTTTTTTTTTTATATTTTGCCTTTATGTCATATTGTTGTTTCGTTTTCTTTTTACCTTTTTTTTTTTTAAGTTTTTGGTAGCTAAGCTAAGCTATGAAGACATAATAGATATAGTCGCAGCTCAAAACTGAAGTTCAAAGAACTCATTCGACTCTATTGTGAGAATTCATGCATAAATTTAAATACTCGTATGAATACTCTAAGTGTGCGTGCGTGTGTGTGTGTGTTTGTATGTGTGCACACTCTCTATAGTTATAGTGTCTAGATTTATGGAAATGCGATACATAGATTCAAATCATAATAAACCATATCAAATTGCCAAATGTCATTAATCAAATGTTTTAGCAGTTTGAAAATCGAAAAGATCGTAATTAGATGTGCTTTTAGATTTCGCACTGAATTCGATTAGCATTTCAGATACTTTAATTTTGCTTAAAATCATCTCGAAATGTTCTCAAGCGCGTGTAGAATATGCAAATAATAGATGAAAATATAATTAAATAGCAGAAATATCTCAGATCTATAATTAATTCAATACCGAAATTATATTTAAAGGAAAAGTTTTGTTTTTTTTTGCCTCATTAAATCGATTTTATCGCTTATACATTCAATATGTGGGTTAAGGACCAGTTCAGCATAGTATATCATACAAGAAGAGAAGCTACCAAAAAAAGGTTTTGGTTAATTAAAATTCAGCATATAATTGGGTGTTTTATGAACATTTCGTGTCAAACTATAATTTATAGAATCAATCACGATTTATTTAATATTGAATATATTACATCAATTCCTTTTTTTTTATTTATACTTTGATGGAGGGAATAATAATTACATTGTTATGTATTTTATTCAAGAATAGTCGGTAAGAGTAGTTAAAAGTATAATCTTTAAGAATATTAAGTATTTTTCTTTCTCCTCTTTTTTGTTTATTTTTTTTGAGTTAGTTTGCTTAAATAATATTATATGAGGTATATAACTTTAAATATTAATTTCCTTTTCAGCTGTCAAGCAGCTGTTGCGCTTTGAGCAACAACTGATGCTTTTTGACCTAACGGTGCTGCAATCCTTTGACACCATTTCAAGCATCAGCTGCTGCTGTTAGCGGCAACAGCAACAGCAACAAGCACAACAACAGCAATCCATTCATAATTGATTTCCGCTCAGTCGTCATAAGTATTTCACTTCCCCAACTGTTATCAAACACACATTCTCTCTCTCTCTCTCTCTCCCTCTCTCTCTCTCTCTCTCTCTCTCTCTCTCTCTCTCTCTCTCTCTCTCTCTCTCTCTCTCTCTCTCTCTCTCTCTCTCTCTCTACACACTCACACTCAAGGAAGAGAGATCTGTTTTGCATTTACAGTTATGCAACACAATACAATGGTTGTATGCACACATCCTTTGACATAATAGTCAGCAACAACAAGAGACCAGAGCTGAGAAATGATCACAGCAACAACACACACCACCAACACAACACTAGCACACCACCAGCAACTTGTAGTTGCTGTTAAAAACGAGTTTCCTGTCGCCAGTCAAGAAATAAAATTTAAATAAGAAAATAATGAACACCAAAAAAAAAGTAGAAATAAAGTAAGAAAAACCGCTATGTCGCTGACGAGCCTGCAAATGTTGATGTTGTTGTAGATGTTGCTGTTGTTGCTGTCGTGGGTTGCTCCTTTCCATTTCTCGTAACTTCTCAAAATGAAGCAATCGCCAAGACGACATGCAGTTCCGCCCCGCCTACAAAACTGTCAGACAATAGAACAGAAATAAACACACAAACAATAGACAAACGACAGCAACAACAACAAAAACAACAACAGCAGCAGTTTTACCGTAATCCTTTCGTTTTGATCCGCTTGAGAAGTATATTTTCATTCTGACGAAAATGAGATTTCTGCCGTCGCCTGACTGATTGAGCAAGGATTAGACAAAGGACTCCATTATTTATTTAATTTTTTTTTTGAGCTACCTGCTTTATTTGAATACGCACACCGCAGCAACAGCAGCAGCAGCAACACGGCAACAGCAGCAGGCAGGTAACATAACAGCACCTGACGCTGGCAAGGATTGCCAGTTAACCGTTTTCTATCTTCTGCTTTCCCCTTTTCCATATCCCATTTCCCATTTCCCCTGCTCTTTAGTTGATTCAGGATACGCGTGAGATTCCGCTGCCATTTCATTGCGTGAAATGCGCGGGGGGAAAAAATAAATGGAAGAAGAGTCAAACGAAAAAAAAAAACGATAAATAAAAATTAAATAAATTTTTAATAGTTAATAATTTTTACATGCAGAATTAATTAAGATACTAAACAATGATCATAATGACATTCCGCTTGAAAATCGGTTAAGTTTTGCCAAAGTTATGACAGTTCGAAATTGGTCAAGCCTCTAACCTAACAACTTTACAAGTCAAAATTTATCTTCAATTTTACATGATTTTTTACAGAAAAATGAAAGGTCTCAGAATCAATTTTAAAGTGTTGTTTTATACTAATTATGATATAAGGAGTTGATTAAAAGTGAAAACTTGAGAATTAAAATTTTAAATTTTCAAAATTTCAAAGGGGGGACCCTTACCATCAAAATCGAATTTCAGCAAAAAATATTTTTTTTTAAGAATTTAATAAAATTTGAATGCAGAATGAAATTAGAGGCCAAATTATGATCGAAATGACATTCCGTTTGAAAATCGGTTATGTTTTGACCAAATTATGAAAGTTTGAAGTTGGTCAGACTTTGGATCTAGCACTTTACAAGTCAAAATTTTCGTTCAATTTCCCATGATTTTTGACAAGAAAATGAAAGGTCTCAGAATCAAGTTTGAAGTGTTGTTTTATACTAATTATGATATAAGGAGTTGATTAAAAGTGAAAACTTGAGAATTAAAATTTTAAATTTTCAAAATATCAAAGGGGGGACCCCTACCATCAAAATCAACCATGGCTAGAATAATCGAAAAATAAAAAATTGTTCTAAATGAAGAAAATTTAAATGCAGAATGAATTTAAAGGCCAAACCATGATCAAAATGACATTCTGTTTGAAAATCGGTTCAGTTCTGACAAAGTTATGAAAGTTTGAAGTTGGTCGCACCCTTGACCCAACAACTTTTCAAGTCAAAATTTTTGTCAAATTTGCCATGATTTTTTACAGAAAAATGAAAGGTCTCAGAATCAATTTTAAAGTGTTGTTTTATACTAATTATGATATAAGGAGTTGATTAAAAATGAAAACTTGAGATTTAAAATTTTGAATTTTCAAAATATCAAAGGGGGGACCCTTACCATCAAAATCAACCATGGCTAGAATAATCGAAAAATAAAAAATTGTTCTAAATGAAGAAAATTTAAATGCAGAATGAATTTAAAGGCCAAACCATGATCAAAATGACATTCTGTTTGAAAATCGGTTCAGTTCTGACAAAGTTATGAAAGTTTGAAGTTGGTCGCACCCTTGACCCAACAACTTTTCAAGTCAAAATTTTTGTCAAATTTGCCATGATTTTTTACAGAAAAATGAAAGGTCTCAGAATCAATTTTAAAGTGTTGTTTTATACTAATTATGATATAAGGAGTTGATTAAAAATGAAAACTTGAGATTTAAAATTTTGAATTTTCAAAATATCAAAGGGGGGACCCTTACCATCAAAATCAACCATGGCTAGAATAATCGAAAAATAAAAAATTGTTCTAAATGAAGAAAATTTAAATGCAGAATGAATTTAAAGGCCAAACCATGATCAAAATGACATTCTGTTTGAAAATCGGTTCAGTTTTGACAAAGTTATGAAAGTTTGAAGTTGGTCGCACCCTTGACCCAACAACTTTTCAAGTCAAAATTTTCGTTCAATTTCCCATGATTTTTGACAAGAAAATGAAAGGTCTCAGAATCAAGTTTGAAGTGTTGTTTTATACTAATTATGATATAAGGAGTTGATTAAAAGTGAAAACTTGAGAATTAAAATTTTAAATTTTCAAAATATCAAAGGGGGGACCCCTACCATCAAAATCAACCATGGCTAGAATAATCGAAAAATAAAAAATTGTTCTAAATGAAGAAAATTTAAATGCAGAATGAATTTAAAGGCCAAACCATGATCAAAATGACATTCTGTTTGAAAATCGGTTCAGTTCTGACAAAGTTATGAAAGTTTGAAGTTGGTCGCACCCTTGACCCAACAACTTTTCAAGTCAAAATTTTTGTCAAATTTGCCATGATTTTTTACAGAAAAATGAAAGGTCTCAGAATCAATTTTAAAGTGTTGTTTTATACTAATTATGATATAAGGAGTTGATTAAAAATGAAAACTTGAGATTTAAAATTTTGAATTTTCAAAATATCAAAGGGGGGACCCTTACCATCAAAATCAACCATGGCTAGAATAATCGAAAAATAAAAAATTGTTCTAAATGAAGAAAATTTAAATGCAGAATGAATTTAAAGGCCAAACCATGATCAAAATGACATTCTGTTTGAAAATCGGTTCAGTTCTGACAAAGTTATGAAAGTTTGAAGTTGGTCGCACCCTTGACCCAACAACTTTTCAAGTCAAAATTTTTGTCAAATTTGCCATGATTTTTTACAGAAAAATTAAAGGTCTCAGAATCAATTTTAAAGTGTTGTTTTATACTAATTATGATATAAGGAGTTGATTAAAAATGAAAACTTGAGATTTAAAATTTTGAATTTTCAAAATATCAAAGGGGGGACCCTTACCATCAAAATCAACCATGGCTAGAATAATCGAAAAATAAAAAATTGTTCTAAATGAAGAAAATTTAAATGCAGAATGAATTTAAAGGCCAAACCATGATCAAAATGACATTCTGTTTGAAAATCGGTTCAGTTCTGACAAAGTTATGAAAGTTTGAAGTTGGTCGCACCCTTGACCCAACAACTTTTCAAGTCAAAATTTTTGTCAAATTTGCCATGATTTTTTACAGAAAAATTAAAGGTCTCAGAATCAATTTTAAAGTGTTGTTTTATACTAATTATGATATAAGGAGTTGATTAAAAATGAAAACTTGAGATTTAAAATTTTGAATTTTCAAAATATCAAAGGGGGGACCCTTACCATCAAAATCAACCATGGCTAGAATAATCGAAAAATAAAAAATTGTTCTAAATGAAGAAAATTTAAATGCAGAATGAATTTAAAGGCCAAACCATGATCAAAATGACATTCTGTTTGAAAATCGGTTCAGTTTTGACAAAGTTATGAAAGTTTGAAGTTGGTCGCACCCTTGACCCAACAACTTTTCAAGTCAAAATTTTTGTCAAATTTGCCATGATTTTTTACAGAAAAATGAAAGGTCTCAGAATCAAGTTTAAAGTGTTGTTTTATACTAATTATGATATAAGGAGTTGATTAAAAATGAAAACTTGAGATTTAAAATTTTGAATTTTTAAAATATCAAAGGGGGGACCCTTACCATCAAAATCAACCATGGCTAGAATAATCGAAAAATAAAAAATTGTTCTAAATGAAGAAAATTTAAATGCAGAATGAATTTAAAGGCCAAACCATGATCAAAATGACATTCTGTTTGAAAATCGGTTCAGTTTTGACAAAGCTATGAAAGTTTGAAGTTGGTCGCATCCTTGACCCAACAACTTTTCAAGTCAAAATTTTTGTCAAATTTAATTTTTTTTCGAATTTAATAAAATTTAAATACTGAACAAGTTTAGAGGCCAAACCATGATTAAAATTGGTTAAGTTTTGCTAAAGTTATACAAATTTGAAATTTTGAAAACCGTTGGACTGACATCTTTATAAGTCAAAGATATTGTTAGTTTTGGTCTGATTTTATACAGCCTCTCAGAATTAAATTTAAAGTTAATATTTATAATAATTTTTATACGCAGAATTGATTTTTAAAAGATTGTTAAATTGAGATTCCACATGAAAATCGTGATAGTTTTGACAAAGTTTTATTCTTTTCAAGGCTGCAAACCGGTTCTGAACCGAACCTCTCTAAACCGGTTCGGTTCGGGTTTTTAAGCAATCCGAACCGGATCATGAACCCAACATTTTATGTTGTATACTCCGTGAACCCGAACCTGAACCGAACCCATTTTTTAAATAAAAGGTTCGGTTCGAAAAAAAAAAAAATTCATTCTTTTTATTAGTGATGTAAAAATACATCGAAATATCGACAACTTGATTTTCGCGAAAGCGACGATCTATCGAGTTGATTGAATCGATTTCCATGAAAACATCGAAAACTCACTGGATTTTATTCTTCGTAGTTCATTTGCAGAACTAAATGATCTACAATCGAAACTTTTCTTGGAATTTAGTACTTCGCGAGAAGTGAAGTGAACTCAATCGCGCGGAAATAAAACAAGTTCACTAAAAATATATTATAAATTAAATTAAATATAAATTTAAATTAAATTATATTAATATAATAGGTCATCTTTATACTAATTTAGACTATTATAAAATTATATATTTTTATACCCGTTACTTATAAAAAATAAGTATAAGGGTATATTGTGTTCGTTGGAATGTGCGTAACAGGTAGAAGGAGGCATCTCCGACCCTATAAAGTATATATATTCTTGATCAGCATCAATAGCCGAGTCGATATAGCCATGTCCGTCTGTCCGTCTGTCCGTCTGTCCGTCTGTATGAACAAAAGGATCTCAGAGACCATAAGAGATAGAGATACCAAACTTTCACTAAAAGACTTCTATATACCCCACGCAGATCAAGTTTGTTTCAAATTTAAGCCACGCCCCCCTCCGCCCCCGCAAATAGCGAAAAACAGTCTGAACAAAGAAATCTCAGAAACTAAAAGAGATAGAGTAACCAAATTTGGCACACAGATTTATATATACCTCACGCAGATCAAGTTTGTTTCAAATTTAATCCACGCCCCCATCCGCCCCCGCAAATCGCGAAAAACCACCACACCCACAGTTTTTAAGATAATACGTTTTTTGTGATTATTACCGTTATCTATTAGCATTATCTATTATCCCACTAAATCGCATCAAGATCGGACATGTAGAACGACAGTTATGGCGAATTAAAGTTTTCAGAGAAAAACAAGTATTTTCTTTAAAGTACTTTTCAATATATTAAAGTAAGTAACGGGTATCATATAGTCGGGATCTCGACTATAGCCTTTCCCGCTTGTTTTAAATTTACTTCGATATAAAAATCAAGAAAAATGATAAAAATAAAAAATTTTTTATTTGCTCATAATTGAACCAAGGTTCGAACCCAAACCTCGGGTTTAGGAGGTGTATAAACCGGTTTACGAACCGAACCTAAGTCTTGCTCTATGGTTCGAACCATCGAACCGAACCTTCAACAAAATTTTGGTGGTTTGCAGCCTTGATTCTTTTCCATTTTTCATTCTTAGTAGCCTATAACTATCTTGTACCTTTGAGTACTCAGGCAAAACAGGAGAAAATTGATTTTTTGTTACTTCGCACATATGTTGTTGTTGAACAAGGGAAATGCCTGTCTAAAGGATTCTTACGGGGGCAGCGGAAATGACAGTCCGTAACAACGGTTTAATTAAAGCAAGGACACGCTGTTTGTCCAGTCATATAGCCATAAAATTCAACTGCGTGAGGCCGTCAAAGGGTTGACCCAGAAAAGGATGCAGCAATTAGTGCAGAGGGCTTTGCAGTTTCTTGGTAACAGTGTATCTTGAATGTCCTTGCACGGTAGGCAAATTGCCGTTTTACATTTTCCATTTTCCATTGAAATGAAAATTTCGACAGCAGGCGCGTCAAGTTCGTTGCCTAAGTCTTTCGTTTTATGACTTGATAAAGACGCGCCATGAAAACTGTTGTTGTTGTTGTTGCTCAACTTGCCACGAGCTGCGACTGCGAGTTCAACGAACTCACGAAATTCAAATGTTTATATATATACATAACATATAATGAAACAGTCAACAGCAACAACAATGAAAATAACAACAATGCTGTTTAACCAACAAGCGCCAACACACAGCAGCAACAAAAACAACAACAGCAATCAGTCAGTCAGTTGGCTCTGTCTCTGTTTCCCCCCCCCCCCCCCTCTCACAATTCCCCTTCCCGGTCGCTTCCCCCTTTACCACTCACGCACCGGCCGAAAAAAGCACATCGACAACGTGGCTTGAAGATGAGTTTGTTGACCTGACAACTAAATGATTCTTTTCATTTTTTTGGCCAAGAGACGAAAATGAAATGGAAAAGAGCGCACACAATGTTCTTTACATCTTTTATATACCCTATACTGATAAATGAGTGTGTGTGTGTTTACACCGAGAAACACTCTCGCCGCCAGCTTTAGCTTTAACTCTCTCGCCGGCGTCGCTCTTGACTTGATTTTGGTTTTTATGTATTTTGTTGTTGTTGTTGTTGTTGTTAAAAAGTGAAGTGAATCACTTGAATTCACGCACAGTAGCCGCTGACTGACCAACAGACTGGTGAGCAAGGTACGTCAGCGTTGGACAGTGGGACTACAAATTATGTACACCCAGAGAAAAATGCTCTGATATCATAATAATAGCACTTTGACAACTTTACAACTAAAGTTATACAAAAATAATTTTAAATGTGTTTCACTTTATTTTTCTTACATCCGTATAAGCCTTAAAGTGTAAAATAAAATACCTGCGTACGGCAATCCGCGCCAGTACCGAAAGCAGCACGAAGGGTGCA
The DNA here is from genome assembly GCA_951394115.2 of Drosophila phalerata. Classification (NCBI taxonomy): domain Eukaryota; kingdom Metazoa; phylum Arthropoda; class Insecta; order Diptera; family Drosophilidae; genus Drosophila; species Drosophila phalerata. The sequence continues at coordinate 40,896,897 of OX596004.2, read as the reverse complement.
AAATGCGACTAGCAATATATACAGCTAAATTAAGATCTAAATAACAAAATGGCATAGTAAAACTTTTGCTAAGTCATCTGGTTCATGGGATACGAAATTTTGGGTTTAGAATATGCATTCGCCACTAAACTTTACGATTTTTTTTGGGTGGCTTCTTAAATCAAATTGTTTTTATTTTTATTAATTTTTTCTCTTGGTGTATATATTCGCATTCAATTGAATTATGTCGAATGAGTTGAGTAAGAATTCGGGAGTTGCGAATTTGGATTTGTGATTTGGGTGCTGTTGAATTGCTCATTGTTTGTAGGTGTGTCTCCTCATATACTATATTCGATAAATATTTATTTATATTTATTTTTTAGGGTGTTTATTCAGAAAAGGGGGAGCTGCTGCTGGTCTTGCTTTCATTTTAATCATTCACTTCTCTTATTTGCTGCTCTCAGTGGGAGATTTTTATGATGTTGATCAGATCGCGATGCGGAAATCAATCAAATTTTGTATGGATAATGACGGATCACTGAGTGTGGTTCAGGAAATAGAGTAGGTGTAGGAATTATTTGAGAGCCTAAATTTATTAGTGGATATAGAGATGGCAGTTGTTAAAGATTTAGTTAATCAAAAAGTCTAATTAATTAATGTCAAAAATCAACACATAATCACAAAAACTATATAGTTTTAGTTTTATTGTTATAATTTATCTTAAATCAATCAGAATAATTACTTGATTTATTCCAAATATATTAATCAAAATTTTCAACACATCATTTCAATTGGAAAACAATCATATAGCAGTGTCTCAACAATATTTCTTGACTTGGGTCAAACAATTGCTTAAGTTTTACATAAATATTTAGCACATTTCGATTGTAATGTCATGACAACTCATATTGCCTGTCATTTTATAATGGACTAAACAATAATTGGCAAAAAAAATGACAACACTGCCGTGTTGTTCTACCTGTGCAAACGGTTCTTGAAAAAATATGACCGCAACCTTCTTAAAAAATTAAGAGGAGGAAGTATAAAACGGAGAAAGTTATGAGCATTGCGAGTCCTTGAACTGTTTTTATGTGTTCTTTACTTCTGGCCTCGCAAAATGCGCGTGTCAATGTTTGGACCATGCAAAACAATAAATGAAATAGGGTCAGGGGTAGGTTCAGGGCAGGGAACGAATTCCAACTGACCTGCCGTTTTTGTTGTAAACAATCGTGACGAAAAGTTGCGTCACTGTGGCAAACTGTGATCCCTGGAAAATGCACGGACCGCGTATTGTAAATCATCCATCATCTTTATGAGACCGACAAAAGGACATAAAAAAAAACACAGACACAGGAAACATGACAACAGAGTTGGAAATTTGCTTTTGAGGTCGTAAACACACAGCTTCTAAGGAAAACTGCTCTGACATTTTAATATTTATAAATTGATTTACCTATTTTAAGCAACTGTGTTCTTAATATGGCATTTATAATTTAAGTATTTTTTTTTTGCACTTAGTTTGACTATATTCATATAAATTATGCTCGTTAAGTTACAGTTAAACATGTGATTTTCAACAGCTAATTATTTTATATTTATTTTGAACATGTGTTCTTTTAAATGAAATACATAAAATTAAATATGATTTAATTGAATGAATTGCCAAATTTATTCTTATAACTGCAGTTGAAGATTCCTAAATTGGGTCACTAGTTCCGCTCTTAAGTGGATCACACATCCTTTCCCATTTCCCTATTTCTTTTTAAAAGCGCTTTTCCAGTTCATTTCCGCTGTGATTTCAATAAAAAACTCGGTCATCCTTCAAGTGTCCCAAATGCTCATTTGAAAAACCACGAGGCTGACACTTCACTTATGCTCTTTTTTCTAACTACGAATCTTAATCTAAAATTACATAATTATAAGTTGCCGCTACCTTATTGAAAAAACCCTCGAAACAAACACACAACACACAATAAAAAACGCATCAAAAACTCGAGAATTTTCGCGCGCAATGGGAAATTTATCAACCCCAAAACTAAAAATAAAGAAAAACCAAGGAAAAAAGGCAATGCCGACAGATGCGTCGATTGATTCAACGATTATTATCAATCTGTCTGTCTGTCTGTCTGTCTCTCTAGGCGAAAGGGGACCTCATGTTGCAGAGCTAACTGTGAACGCTTTTGATTTCGTCAGGTGTGCCACTTCTTCAGGTTCTTAAGGTTCCTGAGGTCCTTGATATCCTGGAGGTTCTTTTTGCCTGCTGCTGCTGTCGTTTGGTGGTAGGAAATCGAAATCCTTTTGTTGCGCGTTTACTGTTAACGCAACGCGATAATTACCCTCGAGGAGAGAAAGAAAGGGAGAGCAACGTGGGAGAGTTATTTTACAGGATGTACGCGAGTCTCTAACGGTTCATAATTATGCAAGTTGTTGTCATTTCAACTCAAAAAAACTCCCACACATAATATAAAATTCTCCACCACTCTAACAATATATCCGTTCAGCTTTCGACAGATTTGCACAGTTATTTTCGTGTACTCATGTTTCTTATACAGCAATCCATCAGTCAGTCAATCAATCAATCAGCATTAGTCTAGTTGTCATTGCGTTGCTCAAAAAAAAGCACAAAACAAGAGCGTCAACAGCTTAAGAGTTCATTGTTACAGTTATCAAGTGTTTCCCCCTCAGGGAACAGATTCGATCAGCAAAACAACAACCAGACAATCCGACCATCAGACAACCCGACGAACTAGACAACCAAACAACCTGCATCAACAAGTCAAAGTCATATATAAAAAAGATTTTTCGAAAATTGGAATACACCGAATTTGAATCGTATTGAACGGATTACTTACTTTTCAGTTAAAAAATAAATTGAGTGTTTACCAAATATTATGTTATTTAGATTTTTAAAAGGATAATTACTAAAAAGGAGAAAACACAATGCACAAGAAATTTTAATTAGTTGTTGCAATGTTCTAAAAGACAATGAAAATCTTTAATCATAAGATCAAATCCTTCGAATTTATTACTAGCATCTTATCTCTGTTGACTACTTAATTCAGCTCAAGAGACATTCTATAGTGACATACTCTCGAGACCGTTATAGTGGGTACTTGAAGCAGAAGAATTGAATTCAAGTGGCAGAAATGTTGCGGCACAAAATGTTGCATATGTGTGGAAAGAACAACTTGTATTTAATGATGGGATGCAACCTATCACACTATATATGATAGGCATATTACATCTTTATCCAGACACCCCGATTTACCGTTAAATTCTTGAATTTTAATTGCACTTTAAGCAAATGTAGAGCATTTCAAGAATCTGTGTGTGTTTGTTTTTTTTTTTTTTAATCAAAACAAGGGAGTTCACGGAAAGAAGGGGGGAGTAGTTGGGGGGTAAGGGGCGCAACTGGCGTAGGTCGTTGGCTGTTTGGCGGATTGACAAACCACTTGAAAGACAGAACGCAGAACGGGAACGACAACAAGACACTTGGCACTTCTTTGCCGCTCTCTCTCTCTCTCTCTCTCTCTCTCTGTCTCTCTTTCTCTTTCTTTCTACCTCTCTCTTTCTGTTCAATTCTCGCGCAAAAGTTGCAAATACTCAATACATATATGTGTGTGTGTGTGTGTGTGTGTGTGTGTTAACCAGAAAACAGTTAACTTTGCTTTTGTGTGCGTTGCCCGCGCCGTTGTTTGCATTGTTGTTGCTGTCGGTTGTTGGTTGTCGGTTGTAGTTGCTGCTGTTGCTTCTGTCGGTCATTGGCTTAGCACACATTTTTCATTTCGTTGCGGAAAAGAGTGAATTCCAATGTCTGGCTTGTGGCACATCTGTGTGTTTGTGCCTTCTTTGTGCCCCATGTTGCACATTGCACACTGCACATTGCACGTTTGCTGATTGCAATTGCACTTGAAAGCGGCTTTAAGACTGATTGCAATAACTTTCAAAAATTCGAGCCAAGCACAATTCTAAGATCCGTCGTTCAAACAATTTTTGGTCCAATGCAGGTGTCTATTACTAAGGCAAACAAATAACAAACCAACACATAGATACACTCCTCAAAAACATTCTTACTCTTGACGCAATATTTTATAAACTTAAATTTTATGACATTAAAAGCCAAAAATTCTTTAAATTCTTAATTCAGAAATTTAATTTAAAATTTTTAATATTTCAAATAAGGGTTCAAATGGTGGCATACTCATTATTTTAGAACTTTTTTCTTACAATATGAAAAAATATGGATAATTTTTTATATTTAGAAAACCTACTTTATTCTTAGCATAGAAAAGTTCTCGTTTTTAGAAACATTTTTTTTAAGTTTTCGGTTGGCTTAAAATTTTTTTTATAAATTTTATAATTTAATGTTGGGTTTTACTGACTCTTTGAAATTAATAAATGTATCAACCGTTCATAATTATAATTTAATAAATAAATTATAATTTAACGACGATTTTTTCAATATAAAATAGAATTTTCCAAGTGTGTGTAGAATCACATAACGTATATATATATACATACAGTGGGTATAATGGCAACAAAACATTCACTTTGTCTGCAGTCTCAGCCTCAGTCTCAGTCTCTGACGAATGGCAAGTTCATTGCTCCTAACCTAATTTTTCAAACATAATCATGAAGTAAATCAGGTTTGGCACATAGATAACAACAACAACAACAACAACCACAACAACAACTGACGACAAGACGACAAAGCGACTTCCAGAGACTTAGAACCATCATCAGAGACACGGCTATCAATTTGTGTATGTGTGTGTTTGTGTGTGAGGTGAGAGCTTTTACCGCAAAATTGGCGCGTGTGTTTAGCACCTTATGCGCCCCCGACAGAGGCAAGTTGTTGGCAGCAGCAGCAGCAACAACAGTAACAACAATCATTGCCACAGCTGCAACTGTGCAACTGCATAATCAACCCCACTTCCCCATCCCTCTCGCGGTAGCTGCTCCACTTAAACAAAGCCGAAACTGCAGTTGGCAGTGATACAAAGTAATTGATGGCAACAATAACAGCAGCAACATCAGTGCGGCAGGTTGTTGCAGCTGAGGTGGCTGACTTGGTAATTTAATGAGTGACCATTATGCACAATGAGCGCAAAAAAAACAACAAACATTTGCGACCACATTTGGCAATGCACCAACAACAACAACAACAACAACAGTAGCAACATTAAGAACAACATCAGCAACAGTTGCTTATAAGATTGGGGTTAAGATTTGTTGTTAGATCCTTTCTATTTGTAGATTTTGCAGGTAAAATTGGTAGGCAAGCTAACTAGTTAGCTGCTTTAGTTGCAGATTAAGTATGTGATTAAAAATAATCAGGGAAAATAATAAAAAATGAGAACTATAATAGAAGAAATTTTTACAGAATTGTTATAAAAATCAGTTTTTTCTAATTTTTTAATATGTACTTCCTGCAGTTATAACAAACGACTTAGACAACAAGCTTGATTTGTATTATAAAATCTGAAAAAAAAATATTTTTTGTGCTCCCAAGCAACAGCTATAACATCTACTTTACCTTTATTTAACTTAAAGAAAATTTTAATTTTTTTTTAGATTTTTATCAGCAATTCTAGCAAAAGACTTAGGCAACAAACTTGAAGTATTCCTTGTTGCCTTGTTTTACTTTTTTTAAATGTTTATTTCTGTTTTCAGCAACTTTTATTTCTGTTTCAGCCATTTGAACAAAAGATTTAGGCAACAAACTCGAAATGCTTTTCCTTCTTCGTTTGCAATTGTTTAAAATTTTGATTTGACAATTGATTTCTGTGCTGTCATGCAAAATAATTTATAAAAGATTGCTTAATCAATGTAATCAATCACAATCAATCGCCGTGTGACACGACGTAAACAAAAGACTCAAGCAACGAACTTACAGGTAGAAGAAATATTTATTTGAATTTCTTTTGATTAAATGTAACAAATAAAAATCATATTTATGGCCAATTTGGCAGCACTTAATGTACTTTGATTTTTGTTGTTGTTGTAGTTTTCCTTGTGGTTGCTGTAGTTGTTCTACCATCATTTATTTATTGAAGTGTAGCTCGGTTAAAACTGTTGCTGCTGGCCAATGAACTCCAGCAATGAAAACGAACGTATAAAAAAAAAAACGAAAACAACAACAACATGAGGAAGAACAAAAAGTGCGAAGAAGAACTGAAAAGAAAAGAGGAAGAGGCCGAAAGAAATGAAATGTGCGCCCCGCACAAAACAGAAACCGAAACGATTCGAGTACAACAAAAATTTGGTTGCAAGAAGTCATTGAACTTGTTACCAAAAAAAAAAAAATCGCTCTTAACGTTCTCTGGATGCGTGAGCTTGAAATAAACTTGGCCAGAAATGAAACGAATTGAAATTATATGAAAAGAAATGATTGTTGCTGGCAGCCGAAAAAGAAGCAGTCAAAAGAAGGCAAATGAAAGAGCCATAAAAGCGGTCGACGCTCATCACTTGTTCAGCTGTATTCTCTTTCTCTTATCTCTCTCTCTTTTACTCTCTTGATCATTGTGCGTGCGTATAGGTGTTAAATAATACAGTCAAAAATGTGAACAGGCCTAAAACGCACTTGTTGTTGACTCACATTTTATTCAATATTTATTTTCTACTTTCAATTATGTTAAGCTTGCTTGACATATATGGACAATTTTTGATATTTATTTAAAACGCAATAGCTTTATGTCAATATCTCTTCAAGGAATGAACAAAAATGGATAGCTTGGAAAATCTTGGATAATCTGAAAACAGATAAAAGATTATGATAAAATAATAAAGTTTAAGCATTTATATAATAATAAATATAAAATAGAATCTGCTGCTAGAACCTGCTATTCTTAATTTTGAATGTAATAGTACTTCTTTACTTTACAAAAAATTCACTTGTAGACCTTTTTAGACATTCTGTCATTATCAACATTGAACCATCAAGCTAGGTTCAAAACTTAATGATGATTTATTTACCAAATATTATAATTATGGTCATGCTCGTGTTGCCTTTTTTGGGCGGTTTTATTCACATAATATATTTTTTTTTCTCTTTATTTGTTCAACAATTTATTGACCCCGTGTCGGAGTGTTTTTGCTTTCTATGTGCCTCACGACCAACAGCAAAAGGTTCTAATGACCACAATTCCCAAGTTTCTTGAGCGTGTCTTTAATTTTGAATTTTTCGACTATTCTTTGGTTCTATTGTCCATTGGTGGTAGACGAACGAATCAACTATTGTATGCCTGAATTGTTATTTATAGAAAATGATAGTAAATGCTGCAAAGCTAATGACTTTTTGGCCAGCTTCCATAGGCCAAAAAATTGTCTGATCTTCTGTTCTCCCACAAAACTGATTTATTGTGCGTGTCTTTTGATTCGTTTCATAATCCTTCTGCTTTATTTCCCCCCTTTTTTTCAACTCTTTTAATGCTAGAGTTCAAGGTTGACTTAATGCTAAAAATATTGATTATCTTAGCAAGTTGCCAACTGGCAATTGGCTTAAGACCCGCAGCTTTGTGAGCTCCCTTTATTGATTACATTTTAGTTATGTAAATGCCATTTACAATTAGTGGTCTTTTTAATGCCTATTGCTGTAAATAATGAATTAGCATTTATTTGCTCGATTGTTTTTTTTTCTCTATTTGTTGCCCCTGCTGTGGTGTGTGTGTGTTTGTGTGAGCTGCCAGCGGAAGTCTTTACCTGTAACCAGGTAAATGCCTTTTAGCTTTTACAAGCATTACGCAATCCGCTTATTTTGTGTTTTTTTTTTTGTTCTTTTTTAAATAAAGCTCTAATATTTTTTACTTTCAGTTAAACTATGTTTAGCTTAATTCTAGAAAGTTTGTATAAAAATCTGAAAACAATGGGGTTTAGAATATCTGAATGCTAGTGCGTTTATTACTTTATTTCAATATATAAATTGCATAATAATAAAATGTTTTTCTTACTAGTTAATTAATTTTAAACTGAAATATAACCTATTAATTAAATTAATACTTTGCTCGCTAAATGATAACAATTTTAAATCGATAATATTTCTATATGAAATTTAAAACTTAATTTGTGATGGTTGGTAAGCTAATTGGTATTAGTGCATACATTTCTAATAGCTTCATTTTGATACAGAGTTGTATTTTCAACAAATTAAATCAATATAATGAATAAATTTATTATTTTTAACAGTATTTTAAGACAAGAATAATAGAATAGGAAATAAAAAAAATCTATAAAAACTATATATTTTTTGCAAGGGTTTGATCATCAGAGCTTCACTCATAAATATTTTAAATATATTTAAAAGATTTATTTGTTCACTTGTTTTTGAGGTATGTATAATAACATTTTGACAGTTCTATATTTGGGCAAACAACCAGTTAAAATGACAACTGCAACAACAGCAACAACTGCAACTCAGCTAAGACATTCGCTCATTACAATATGCAATTATAGCATCATGAAATTTAATATGCCAAAGCAAACAAACACAGTAACAGCAACAACAACAATGATAACAACAATAACAACAATTGCAAAAGCAGCAGCAATAATAACAAGAACAACAACAACAATGTGCAATTACATGCAATTGTGAGTGCTGAGTACAAGTATTCACAAGTATTCACAAGTATTCACCTAGGCAGAGAGTGGGCAGCAATTACAGACAGCAATATCTGTGTCTGTCTGTGTGTGTGTGTTTGTAAGTGTGTGTAAGTGAGTGTATTTGAAACGGGTTAAGAGAATTGAGAACAAGTGGCGGTTGGTCGCGCTTCGCTTCGCGCAGATTCTAAACTTGTTAGAAGAGTTCAACCAACAACAACAAATGAGCGTCAAGATCAATGCTAACGCTGCTGGCGACGCTGCTTGCGTCGCTGTCGCTGTCGCTGCTGCTGCGACAAGCCTTGAAAAATGTTGTAATTTTACGCTCTCACGCTCAATTTGCGCTCATTTGGCCGTTTGTGTGTGTTAGAAGCGTTTAGAACTATTTGCAAAAATTGAAAAAAAAAAAAAAAGCACAAGGAGAGAGCGCGATAAAGTAGCGAGAGAGAGAGAGAGAAAAAGAGCGAAAGAGAGAGGCCAATTTCAAAGAGACGTACTCACCTTGAATGAAAGTTCTGGCCTGTTGCGCTCACCACACACACACACATAGAAAATAAAAGAGATACGCTCTATGTAAAAAGTAGGCAGCAGTGGCGCACAGTGGAACATTTTTAAATTTTGCATGTCAAAATTATACGTAATGAACCAATGAAGATCTTTGAAAAGTTTAAGAATTTAAAGGAAACTTTCATAGCTTTTAAATAAAATAATAGTAAATATATAAATAATAGGCTTTCACATATTTTTGTATGGTCTTTCTAAAAATGTATTTTTATGCGTACCTTTAGGCTAAGTTTTTTTTATAGCTTTTATTAAAATGTAATTTTATGCGTTCCATTTAGGCTTAGTATTTAAAGAATCTCATTTATTATCTTTTAGGACATGAATTCTTTGACTCAAAATTAAATAAATTCATAAAAATGTTGTCGAAATGAAATTAGAACTAGTTAAAATAGTTTTTAATCGCAATTATATATTTCTGATCCATTTTCGTTATCAAGATTATAATACTAACTATTTGATAAACCTAAATTCTTTAAATTTGCTTAATTTAAAAAGCAATAAAATGGTTTTTGCCACGCTTTTCTGCCTGCAATCCCACTGTGCGTCGCTGACAGCGACAGCGGCTTTATGGTGCGTGTGTGAGTGTGTGTGATCAAGAACCTGAGACACCTGAGCTGCAGAGAGAAAGAAGAGAGCTGTCTTGTCTGAGCTGAGCTGTGTGTGTGTGTGTGTGTGTGTGCGTATCGTGTAATGAAATGCTATCTGTTTGAAGCAGCGCTGCTTTTGGCTCTGCCGCTGCCGCTGCTGCTTTCAGAAGCCTCTAACGACGTCGCTGTCGCTGTCGTTGTCGACATTGAAGTCGGACCGCGACTCATCCGTAGTTCAGTTTCCCGTAAGCAACAAAACGATCGAGACATGGTTTCGTAAGCAGCACGCGTTACGTTTTTTATTGCTTTTATGAAGACGCAGCCACCAACAAGAAGAAGAAACAGTTAAAGAACATATTACGGCAAATTTAACGAAACAAAAAAATATATATATACATATGTTTAACAACAAAACGTTTTAAAACTAATTTGTGCAACAACAACAATACCAAGGTGCAACTAATTGATAGCATAAATATTGATAATTATTGATAAGACTAAGTTATCAGTTATCAGTAGCCTAATCAAAACGCAAAAATTTGCAATCAAATTAATTAGGCAATCAGTTCAAAATTGTAAGCCAAGTATGCAGCTCAGTGCAAAAGATGTGCATACTTACCTATAACAACAAGTGTTTCTTAATATAAAGAGAAAAAAAAACCAACAAAATCACATTAAACATCTTATGGATTAATTACGTAATGGATATAAAATTATCAGCAGCAACAACAACAGCAACATCAACAACAACAAAGCCGCAGCACGGATATGCACTTAAACAATGAGAATGGTGAGTTTTATTTTAAGCAACAAAATGTCGCTCTATTTTTAGATAAAATATATAAAATAATTTAACCATAAGCAAAATCATAGCAAATTTCGGTAAAGAAAGTATATTTAAAATAATAAGATATTAATTGAAATTAGAATTTATGTATAGAAAATGTAAATATAATACCATTATATTTCTCAATATAATATAATATTATTAACAATTATTCAAAGAATTATTTTCCATTTAAGAGGTTGGTAAAAAGAATGGAATAAGTAATGAATATTAAATAAAAAAAATGTATTTCCATGTAAAAGAAAAATTGTATCTGAAAAAAATAATATTATCGTAAGTTTAATCATAGCAGAACGTTAGTGAAAGATCTGGAATGATCATTAAAAAATGATTACAAAAAAAGCTTTACCAACTACTTTGGAATTCAAGTATTATAAAATATATAGAAAATAAAATAATACAACAGATCATGGATTGAAGATCATATAACAAATAAGCTTTGCCTTCAAATTAAAACTATAGTCAATAAAAGCTCAGTTAACAATTATAAGCAATTGATTAAAATGGAACTGACAATGACTTGTAGTCGAATGATGTGATTAATGATGATATTTATTTGCTTACATCAGAACTTCAGATCAGAGAGTTAAATTGTTAATGTCTGAAGACTTCCTGGTATTTCTTAAGCAATTACATAAGAGTACGAGAACAATGAATAGACTTGAATGGAATTGAATGGAATACTTAATATTCAATTAAAGAGAAAGCAGCAAAAAACATGTTGCATAAGCCACTTAATTTGGCCATTTTTATTGAATTATTGACTTTCATTGTTTGTCAGATAACTGTTCTGCGATTATTCCTGAAATACAACTTCTCGATTTGAAATTTCTTTCAAAACAAACAAGATGCTAAACAATTAAATAAAAGTGGACATAAGTGCGTTTAATTTTAACCATGATGTTCAATTTATTCCGCCTTAAAGATGAAGACGAAGACTTTCTAGTGTGAATATTAATGCATAATGATTATATAATCATCAACATCAAAAACAAGTTTGAAGGTAAAACCAAATAGAGATATTCTATATATATATAAATGTATTTATGTACATTTACTAAGCCCAAAAGGTGATTAATTAATGTCAGGCTAGTAAAGAGTTCTTAAGTGGAATTTATGCAAAATTTATTGAAATATAAGAAATAGCAAATAGTCGTAAATATGACAGTAGAAAGAAGAAAAGAAAGAAGTTGAGTCAACATTTCATTAGAAAAAAAATAATATATTGTATTTTTAATAATCACCAAAAAAACAACAACAATAAAAGCTAGCAAAGTGAGAAAAAAGCATATACAAAATAATTAGACAAAACCAGTTTCTGGCCTTAAACAAATAAACAGCAACAACAAATGAGCAAACACACACAAATTTACACACATATTTTTCTTAACAAAAAAAAAGCACACATATGCATATATATATATATATTTACATATAAATGTTGGTATATAAGAAATGTTGTGGAGAGCGAGAGACGCGCAAATAATTGGCGACGTAAGGCAGAAAAACCTTGACTTTGACTTTAAATGACTCGGAAATCGTAACAACAACAACAACCACACTGACATCAGCAACAACAACAACAACTTGTGATATAGTATCTAAACAAAAGCAAATTTGAAATGAAATCGAAATGTGACGTTGCCGAGATGAATGAATAAAGCAAAGTCAAAAGCAAAGATAGCAAAAACAAAAACAAAAACAAAAACAAAATAAATGCAAACACAACAAATACTACAATAACAAAGCACAATTTCAATATCAAGGTCATTAGCTGCAGCTTGACCAAAGACGCAGTTGCCACCTGTTGAGATTGTCTACAATGCAAATTGTTTTTTTTTTTTTGTTTATAGGTACGAGTAAGAGAAGTTGGATTTGCAAATAAGAGTTTCGAGTGTACAAAAATAATCTGAATAAAATGAGTATATCTTAGGCATATTATATTTGAATAAAGTAAGCTGAAAAATAAACTTTTATTATAGATTTTTTTATAAAAATCTATGTGAAATCGTAAAAAAAAAGGTTGAGAATTGAATTAAAAGTTATTTGTTACATTTTTATTTAAAAAAAAAGTATATAAGTATTTAATAATTTATATTTAAAATATGATAATTGCAGTCGCAGAATTATAGAAACAGCAGACCAGCTGGCCAAAGTGCTTAGTTAGCAATTTAAATGAGGCAAGAGGCGTATGGAATTTAAGCTTATGTGTTGTTCTTGTTGTTGCTGTTGGCATGTCACATTTTTTTTTTTTTTTGGGAGCCTAGTATTATGTCAACACCTACACATACGCATATAAACTTATGAAAACACACACACACACACTCACACATTTAACTCGAGTTCAATGACTGAGCGAGCAAACAAAAGACTTAGGCAACGAACTCGATCAACAGCCTGGCAACAAACGGTTTTCATTTTCATTTCTCTGTCCAAGATGCCAGAGCAAGTGAGAGAGTCTGAGTGTTCGAGTGGAGTGAGTGTGAGTGAGATAGCTAGATAGCTGGCATTAGAATGATGTTGGAGCAAGGGCGCGACAGCAAACACACAAAAAAAGTGAATCTGCCGCTTGAGCGTAGCAAACCAGTTCAACATTTTGCAATTGCATCCTTGCCGCCGCGAGAGCGAGTCAGAGGAAGAGCAAGAGCGAGAGGGAGAGGGAGAGAGAGGAGAGTGGGCCTGAGTTGGGGCAGGTACAGGCAACTGGCTTGGGCATCGACTTTGGCATCAGGGAATCATTTGCCGTGAAAAGGGCGTTCAACTGGCAAATGGCAAATGCTCATGGGCACATGGCGTGTGGTTCTTGTGGTGAGGTTCTTGCACCGCCAACAAGTTCTTGCCACATGCAACACACCAGATCAGAGCAAAGCCCTCTGCCAGCCAGTGCTGCCATTTTAACTAATTCAAACCGATTTTAAAATTTTAGAACTTTTAAGAATTTATGTAGACACAAATTTTTTTGGTTTTCGTTTTTCTTTTTTATAACTTCTTACTTATTTACCTCTTGTTTTAAATTTGTTGTTTAAATCTAGTTTATTGGAAATGTTTAAATTATAATTATTGTACTTTAATACAAGAAGCCAAACTTTTTGCTTGCCCTATTTGTATTAGTTAATAATTCTGCTTGTTTTTACAACAAGAGCATATTTCAAACTGTTTAAAAATTAGTATGCTTCGTGATAATTTTTTCAGCTTTTTGTAGCTAACTTTTTGAAGAATAAAAAAGGCTATTTTATCTGTTGAAATTCTGGCATCACTGACAACAGCCTCTGTCGCTGCAACGTTTTTTATTTTTCATTCTAAGGCTGTGCCGTCACGTCATGAAAAGGGAATCAAATCACTCTTACTTCTTCAGTCGCAGCCAACTGCAAGGGGTTATTGACTTGGCTTTTTGCCTTTTGCTTTCTATGTTGTTGCTGTTGTTGTTGCTGCTGTTGCAATTAGAATTGTTGCGCCGCGTAGCTTTGACATGCACTTGCCACGCATTGCAAATGCAACTGCAACTTGAAGACATGCAAGTCATGCATAGTCAGAGTCAGAGTCAGAGTCAGATTCGCAGTCGCAGCTTCAGTTTGTTTTATAAAGAGTACAGTGTGTGCAATTGAAAGAGAGCGTGGCACTGAATGCACAGGTGGCTTAAGAGAGCGCATGGAACAGTGCGAACAGGAAGAAAGTGTGCAACAAGCACAAGAAAGGCGCTAAAAGAGAGGCATGAAAAGAAAACAAGTTCGCTAGTTCAATGACCGACCTACTCAAGCGCGTTATAACCAAAAAGCAACAACACGCACGCAGCCAGAGAGCGAGAGCGCAACACAACGAAGGCAACGAAGCCGACGACGCGTCGTGTGTGCCCGTTTTCTGTTGAGAGAGCGCATGCGCCGAAGCGGCAGCGACGTCGCCGTCGCCGTCGTCGTCTTCGTCGACTGCTGCGTTGCGTCGCTGCTTTTGTTGAACTTTGCAGCGACAGGTTCTGTGTCATGTCTTTGTTGTTGTTGTTGCTGCTGTTGTTATTTTTTTTGGTTTTGTTTTGATGTTGTTATTTCGACACTATCGCGTGTGGCGTTTGCTGCTTAGCTGTAAATGTTGTTGTTGTTGTTGTTGCTTTTGGCTTTTGTGCATTGACTGTGACATTGACTGAGCGCATCGCGCATTTTTAGCGTGTTGTGGGCGGCTTTTCTTTATTTTATTTCTACCTTTTTATTTGAATGGCTAACTCTTTTATTTTGTTGTTGTTGTTGTTGTTGTTGTTGTTGTTGCTATTGTAGTTCTTTTATTGTTATGCTCATTTACGTGTCGCGCATACGTAATTGCATTCATTGGCATTACGTTATGCGACCCACGAACCTTTCTTTAATTATCAGTTCACAATAACAAAAAAGCTAACGGCATTTTATCAATTGCTTGTTCTTCTTCTTTTATTACTTCTTGTTTTACCGTTGAGTACGTGCTTCAATTTTTATGAATAGAATGTCAGACCTTAGGGTCAAGCTTATTTTGTTAAAAGCTTCAAGTGCTTTTGCTGCAGTTTGCACAATCTACACATACAGTTGGGCAAGAAAGTCTTTTAACAACATCTAAAGTTTACACACGTTCTTTTGAAAAAAATTTAAATTTTTTATTTTATTATTTACTTAAAACAAGTAAAAAAAGGAAGCATAATTTTTCTTGAATTCATTTTTTTTAATTGAAAACACATATTTATTTGTGCATTGTTTGACTAAATGTATGTGAACACTTCCGGTTTATAGTTCATTGTCAAACAGTCGCAGGGCAAAAGCAACCCTTGAAATGTTGCAGAGAGTGACAGCAATAGAGAGCAAAAAAATTAAAAGGAGAGAGAACTTTTGAGAGAGCTTTACTCTGCATTGCAATATGCATGCACTGCAAGAAAATACTTGGAAGTTTGAAAATCCTACGTTTGACCTTGATGAACTAGGCAAACTTTACAGTTTTGTAAACGATAGATAAGATAATCACAATTTGTTAGATTAACTCGATGATAAGCTTATATAAATAAGTTTTATAAATTGCTTATCACATTGTAGCAGAAATTCATACAGTCAACAGTGCTGGGTAACATCCTTTCTTTGGCATTTCCTACTTAATTGTTACAACGTTTAAATGATTGAAATAAATGATTCTTTATTAAAGATTTTCTATTAGAATTGAACTTTTGTTATATTTATCAAACAATAATCTTTAGTAGTGGGCAACTGATTTCATATTAAGTTAACAACTACAATTTTAAGAGAACCAAAAATTTTTTGTTTGATCTAAGAGGACTTTCAGAAAAATTGTGTGATTTTTTGCGCTGTGTAGAAAGTGAAGCTTGAGCTTTTTTATATGCAGACCTAGGGCAACAGTGCATTGTTTAGGCCTTTTTAAGACAATATAATTAATAATTGTCAGTAAAAAATAGATACAAAATTATTAAAAACTATACAAAATTTGCAAATTATTTATTAAATGATTTTTAGAGCGAGCTTTACGGTTAGACCTAGCCCAATAAATGCTAAAAAAAATCTGTCTTAATATACGCCATTAATAAATCTCGGTTGTAGTGCAGCGCTGCAACCCCTAGTTTTAGGGGTAGCTACCCCTTTAAGCAGTGCAGCATTTTGCAGACGACTCCCAATTTCTCTCCCCCAATTCCAATTCTCAGTTCTCAATTTTCCAGTTCTCGACTCACGACGGACGCCGCCCTTGTAGCGCTGCTTTCTCTGTTGTTTTTATTCTTGTTGTTATTGTTATTCTGCGAGTTCAGCTCATGCCAAGTGCAAGTGCCAAACCCCCTTCTCCCCCTCTCACACTCTTTTCTTAGCTGCTTGTTTACTGTCTGCATTTGACGCTGACTGCAACGTCGACTGCAGCAGCGACTGCAGCAGCGACTGCGACAGCGAGCCAGGCCAAAAAGTGGCAACCGCTGAATTGGCAGTCGCTTCAGTCCTGACTCGGGATGTTAGCGCGTTGGGCAGGTCATGTCTGCCATGACCAACAAAAAAAAAAAAGAAAAACAAAAAATATAATATGAAATAATACAGCAAAAATAATCAAAGGAAAATAGTAAATAAAATCTATGTAAATTATAGCAAAAGAAATGCAAAAAAGATGCCACAAAATGTGTTCAAGTGTTTATAAATCGATTTAGTGCCCGTTACAAGTGTAAGATTTACAGTGTACATACATACATACATATATATATATAACATATATAGATATACGTAATCGCTTAACGGCCGTACAATGTCGTCATACGGCCGTAGAACTCAATACTTTCATCGTATCTATTTTCGCGATCTCTTTGCGATAATCAGTTTCTTCAAATCGCGTTTAAAATGCATTTTGGCCAACACTTGAGCGGAGATTGAAACTGAGACTGAAAATTCTAAGAGCAATTAACAAGCTTACAAAGCAAAAGGTAATACTAATTGGTAATTAATTTATGAAATCAAAATAGAACACATTAGTACATTTTTAAAAGATTTCAATTAATTTTAAAGAAAACTTCACGATTAAAAGGGAAAAAAGTAGAAAAAAAAAGAATTAAAAAAATGTATTATTGGCATACTAGAAAAAACTGTAGTTAAGGGTTTGAAAATACTAAATAAATAAATAAACGAAAGATACTTGAATAAAATGATAAAGATTTCACTTAAGTACAATGGGAGATAAATAATTGAATTTTAAGTAGAAAAATCTGTAATAAGAAAATTAAAATTCTATAAAAAATTACATATTACATCAATTTATTTTAAGTTTTGCATTTAAAACTACTATTAAAAATTTATTTGGTTGCTACTTTATAAAATGAATAATATACAACATATAATTTGTTTTAAAATTTGTTTGCAAATCGAAACACATGGAATTAGTTGTAGTTTGTAATTGGAGACTTTTGCTTTTTGGCCAAGACGGGACAAGGTATTGACCATGTCCTAGCTCACTGGCTGCCTGCATGTCCTGTGAAAGTTGCGCTATGAAAAGCTGTCGCTGTCAGTTCAATAACCTTCCGAAATACGCAGCCAGTAATGCAGCAGACACAAACAACAACAACAACAATAACAACAACAGCAACAACAACAAAGGGAGACAGCAGACTATATGACTGTATATTGTTGTCTCTGTCGCACGCATCGATATCGTATCGTTGGGCAAAAAATTAAAAGTGAAATTTCGATGCTGGCGCCTGCGCCTCCTTCAACATTATCCTGTCGCTGCCGCAGTCGCCGCTGCATTCAGGGTCCTTGCCCGCAGTCGCAGCGCAGTCGACAACGACGGCGACGATGACAAAAAGCCGAAGCTAAAGCCGAAGTCGAGGCAACTGCACAAAAACTGCACACTGTCAAGACCACATCCCAAAATCGCCGAGTCGCCGAGTTCAGAATCCCCAGGAAAGCACCGATGAGGTCCTTGGTCCTGTCTGCATTGTGTCTATATATATATATGTGTGCCTGCGTGTCTCTCTGTGTGTGTGTATAGCTTTTGCTGTCGCTGTGTGTTTCGCTTTCCGTATTGGGTGTGTATACCACATAGTCTCAGAGCCGGCAAAAGCCGACGACCGACGAGCGCCGTACGTGCCACACAGAGTTCATTGAACGAGGCAACGCAGCAATTGCGATTTATGTATGAAAAGCGAAAAGGATAATGAACAGCAGCAGCAGCAGCAGCTCGAGCTGCGGGCCCTGCCCCAACATTATGTGGCAAGGCAACGTCTGCCGCATGTTGCAACGTAAAGTGCGTACAGTGGAATTAAATAATCCACTTTATTATATAATTTACAATAATTTTAATTTTTTTATATTTTCAAAAAGTTTTAACAAATTGTTAGTTTAGTTATTTGAAGAATTTTTTTGTTGTATTAATTATTTAGTAAATTTTTCTTGAGGTTGTCTTAAGGAAAGACAACTTTCTTAAAAACTATATTTTAGATTTAGGTTAAACAATATTTTTGACTAATGTAACAATATTAAAATTGAAAAAAATATCGTTAAGCTGCCTGAGGTATGTTTAATCGAATAGACAAGACAAATGATCAAATTTAAACTACGAATATCTACAATAAATAAAAGCATATATAGTATAGCTGTTTTTGCCCACTGTGCGCTGCCGTCTCGTCTGGCGCTCAAAAGGGTCGTTCGCCTTTTCTGTTGTCTGGCAAAAATTTTACTTTGACTTTTTTTGTGCCAAAAGCCACCCACTAAGTGGCAGACTGACTCCTGCTCCTGCTGATGTCTGCCCTTCCTTTTTCAGCCCCCTTTTCAGCACTTGCTTCGACTCTATTTTGCTCTTGTCTCGAATTTATGCGCATTTTCAATCGCTTTGTCGTAGGTCGTGTTTGTTGTTGTTTTTGTGGATGTTGTCAAGGTAATGTCGCCCACAGGATTATGCATTTAATCCGACTGTCAAAGATCTACAAGTGAAGTCTTTTTATATTTTTATTTTCATTGAAAACTGTACAAATTATACATTTCTTTTGGCAGCAGTTTTTAAATGCAGTTATGAATACTGCATGGTAGCCATGACATCATAGCGTGTCCTCACTGTGTCCTGGCTGGCGGTTGACCTTTGAGTTCACTGAACCCAGCGACAGCGACAGTTTGCCAGATGATGCAACATAGAGAAGATTTTTTTCGGAGGGAGGTGGCAGTTATTAAAGAAGTTTCGTTTAAAGAAATGTATAGAAGAATTGTACAGCTCAATTAGAGATTTATTTTGAACATCCTTGTTATTAAATTATATATGAAATTTCAAAACTATTTAAAACTTAACAGTCTTTTTTTAATTATCTAAATTTTTAACTCATTAGTTTTTCTTAGATATTTACCATCACAATTAATTTTATTGTTTATACAATTCTTTTTTTTTATTTCTGAACTTACTGTAAGTAGCTTACTGTACAAAGAAAAACATTTTTTGTAGCAAACAATTTTTGTACATTCGAATATTCTTCTGATTAAAAGTCAACAAACTTTGCTAGCAAGCAATGAAATGTTATTAATATAGACTTATTTAAACTTGATTGAATAGGTAGTATATTTGATTTTCAATTAACCATTAAATTTATCATTGCATACTTAGAGGCGTCTGTAAATGTAACTTTTGCCTAGAAGCTTGTATGTTTTTTGAATGCCCAAATATACGTTCTATTACGGTAAATTTAATGGCTACTCATTTTGAATGTCTGCACTAATATGCCCCATTAAATCACGTAGTGCATTGCACTTCTAACTGCACGTAATGCGATCTAAGCGACAAAGTTTAATACTTAAATTAACACTAACAAAAAAAAAAGGTACTGTAAAATGAGCAAACACAAAAAACAACAACAACAACAACAATAACATGAAAAACTTTCACTGCGCAATAAGAAAAACTCAGCTGATAAGCGTCGAGTCAAGTGCATAGTGAATGTAATGCAGAAAAGTAAGGGGAATAGGAAGGGAAGCGTAGAAGTGCAAGTAAATGAACTGATAAGAAAAATACGAGTGCAAAAAAATGGCTTTCAATTTATGATTAGACTCGTCGAAACTTATACGACCTACGTCAAAGCCAAACAGCTAATAAAGAACGTCAATTGTTAAGTCCTAATATATAAGCACATATATAAATATATATAAAGTATACTCGTATATCTGGCTGATTTATTTGCAAAGTGAAATGAGTTGAGAATAATTGTATATATTTTGAGTTTTGCATTTTTATTTGTTTGCTTAAGTTTCAGATACTTTCGCTTTTAATTGTTGCTGCTGTTCAAAATAAAAATGAAATTTACAAATTTTGCTTAAAAGTTGTCAGAGTAACTACAGGGATGGGTGGAGGGGTAGAAACCGGTACAGTGAGGCAGCCGCAAAACGAACGACGACAAAACTAATTAATATACGGGCGCTGACAAAACGCAACAGCAAATTGATAAGCCAGAGTGAGAGGTCGAGAGACAGAGCCCTATAGAGAGAGTGAGAGAGAGGGGGACGAAGCAAGTGAGAGAGCGAGAGTAATTGCATTTAGCTATTGCACATGCGCTTACCACAAAAAAAAATAAAGCTGAGCAACAAATTTCAAGGTTAAAGTGCAACGAAACCGCAACAATACTTTTACAAGCCCTAATGCAACTTCAGGTGGGAGCGAGAGAGGGAGAGGGATATAGAGAGAGAAAAGTACATTTTCTCTCTCTATTATAGATACAGATAGTTTTTATTTATTTATTTACTGTCCACTAAAAGCAGTCGACAAAAACTTATTTAAAATTAAAATAAAAACAGGAAATTAAAAATTTACAATAGACTTTAAAAAAATCATAATGCAGATAATTTTTTTTTAATAGATACAGATATTATTTATTTTTTCAAACTGAACTTCTGAACCTGAATTAAAAAATTGTTAAGCATTTTTAACTTGTTTTTCTATCATACATAAATTTGTTAATCTTAAAACTGAAGATTTGTACAGCATTTCATTGTGTGCATTTTGATAGCAGCATTTTAATTAGCATAGATTGAATTATAATCGCACTTTGTCCTTGAAATGCATATATTAATTACACACTGTTTGTTGTTGTTAGATAATGAGTGCAACTGGTCGCATCGCTACACAGAGCACAACGAAAGATACACAGTTTGAGATACACTTTGTTGTAGTTACAGATACAGATACAGATACATTTTGCATTCCGTTCGCATGCACATTCTCGACTTGTGACTCAAGGTTATGATGATGATGCTGCCGACTGAGAGCCACCTCCCCTCTTTCTTTTCTCTCTCTCTTCCCCCTACCCTTCGAAAAAAGCTCTGGCAATTATTACACACATTCGCTCACATGTGACTTAGCACACAATTTATTTTATCAGCTGCATGCAAATGCCCCACCCACTCCCCCTCTCTCTCTCTCTCTCTCTCTCTCTCTCTTCCTCCTTCCCCTCCCTTGCCATCCCTTGCATTGCACTCCCCTTTTGACAATTTGTTTATCTCGTTTTCGTTTCGTTTTTGCATTCACATAAAATAAATGCAAGTACTTTAACGTTACAACAATTCTGTCAGATATTTGTCGCGGTTTCTATTATTATTATTTTTCTCTATTTTACTACTCAATCTCTCTCTGTCTCTCTCGTATTTACATTTCCGGGTTGGCGCACAATTTTTGTGTGTAGATATATTGAAATTTTTGTTGTTTTTCTGCTCGTATCTAAATGTATAAACATCATAATTTATGCGGCAATTAACAAAAGTACAACAACTACTTAATGGATTAATGCAAATATTTCATAGATCATTGTATCTGGAGACGTTAATGAAATATATATATAAATCTGAAGGGAATATGTAGACCAAATTTTTGAAATATTTTTTTAATTAAAATATACACCAACTACATACTACTACTATGTAAATAATTAAATATCAATAAATAATATATCAAAAATTAGCAATAAAATTCTTATTAAAATATTCATAAATCTATACATATGTATGTTCATTTTCGCATAGTGAAAAATTAACCAATTTCATATAATAATAATAATTAAATATCAGTAATAATTTATGAAATAAAATATCAATGCAAAATTTTTTATTGTAAAAATCATAGTTAAATATCAATAAAAATTTTAAGCATATTAATATTAACTTTAACTAATATATATAAAGTTGCATAGCTTTCTTTCTCTATCGTTTTCGCTGCCTCTCTGACTTTTTTAATTGTTCTCTTTTGATAATAATCAACTTGATATGCCCTTGTAATTGCCTTTAAATTAGCTGGAACTGGTTCAAAGTACTTTCCCAATATTTATCTGAAAATAGTTCAAATTGATTACACTGGGTTTTCCATTGATTTCCCTGAGGGAACTGAATCATACAATGGGAATACCAAGTGCTCGGATTGTTTAGAAATAGCTTTTATAAACAAATATTTGCACTGCACTTTGAAATACATAAAAAAATTTGTTTATTCATTAGGACTACTTCATAGATACGCGTAGATTTCCTAGATAGTATAATGCAAGGCCACCCAGGCAGGTGCGAGCGAGACGACACTACAACAGGGACTGCCAATTTATGACCATTTATTTGTTTTCTATTTAATTTTGTTTTTTTTTTTTTGTGTTATCAGTATATAAGCCATATTTATTTATGCTTGTATATAGGTAGTGCATAGTGAATGCGGTTAGTACAGTTCCCGTTGCCTATCGCGCACTTGTCCTTGAATCAAAAATATCGCCATTTGGTTTATTTGCTTTTGTTGTTGTTTTTTCGTTTCGCAACGCTTCCCCATTGCAATTTGATAAAGATCAATGCAACAACGACGTTGCGGAAGTTTTACACTGTCTAGAATAACAAAAAAAAATTATTATGAGCATTGCATGAATACTTAGAAATCTATTCATATATAGTATTCATATACGTTCATATATGTATATATGCACGTTGTTGGGCGCATAGTTAACACACACGGCGTATGCGCAATATGCAAAAGCTTATCACAATTCTAATGCACTTCGACGTCGTCGACGTCGACGACGTTGATGACGACGCCAGCAGCGATGTCAACGTCAACGTCAACTTCAGCTTCGACGTCGACGTCGACGTCGACGTCAGCGGGTCGTCTGCGTTCAAGTTGAATGTTAAACTCATTGTGAGTCGACGAATAGTTTCATTTGACAATTTTCTAGTTGTATTTATTGCATTTACACTACATAGGGTATACTGATTTATTCACTTGGCATGTAACAAGTAAAAAAAAAGACTAAACAATTCTCAAGTATATATTGTACAATGTAGATTAGACTATTTTCGAACAGTCTGACAACAATAAATAGAATTAAATAAAAAACACCTGCTTAAATTTTAAAATTATTATTAATTTTTTTATTTAAGGATCCCGCTCTTTTTTTAGAAAATTTTCCTTTCTTGTGTATATTTTAGTTCTGTTAGCTTTATTTTTTATTTTTAAAGAATTTCCAATTTCATTTTCCTTAAAATATTTACTTTCTAGGGTATCTTTGTGATTTGTCAGCTGCCACCTGAACTTTTTTGATTATGTCGTAAACACGAAATGCGTTCGTGCCTGTGTCAAAGTGTGTGTGTGTGTGTGTGTGAGTGTGAGTGTGTGCCGTTTATTTATTTTTAATTTGCTGCGCAACTCTAAGCAAATTTCGCATACAACCCTCTCTGCTCTCCATCCCTCCCCTTCACACCCACTGATTGCCCTACGTACAACGTCTCGTGTCCTTCAAATGCAATTGTGCGATGATTAGAAACGCAAAGCGTTGAGCTTTTTACTTTTTGTTTCTAATGTGCTGTCCGTATGTGTGTGTGTGTGTGTGTGTGTTCAGCTGTTTATTTTATTTTTCACAGCGATAGCGAAAAGCTTTGTGGCACACAATCTACACACACATACACACACATAATCACATACGATGACTGCATTTCAATGAGAATTTGCTTCCTAGAGACACACGCTAAAACGCATCTGTTCTAAGTGTAGAGTTGAAAAAGGCGGAGGGAATGGGGAGAAAGAGGGGATGGGTCACTTTTAATCGTAGTATCCAATTTTGGTCAGTTGGTAGCGAAAGTTTCGGCTAGTGGGAAGACATTATTTTGGCGACTGCCAAGCGGAAAATCGAAAGTACCAAAAATAAATTTAAAAAACAAAATGTATTTCAAAATAAATACAGTTAGAAGAGTAATTAGATTTGTAGAAAAAAAATCAAAAGTTTCAAAAATATATAAAAAAAAAAGAAATATAAATAAGAAAAACAAATAAATAATTTACTTACTTTACGATTAAAAAATATATATATTATGGTTCAAGGGTTAAAAAAATTAAACAAAAAAATAAGATTAAAAAAAAAATCACCAGATTTTTTGTTTCTTTTATATTAAATTATTGTATTTATTATGATTAAAATATAAAAAAATTTCTTAATTTTCTTAAATTTTTTTTTTTTATATATAATGAAAATTTATCAACAAATTTGTATATAACTTTTTGTTTATAACAACAATTAGTTGACTAGCTGTATGTAATAAAAAAAAAGTGAACAACTGTCTGCATTTCTAATGGCGCCAATTGCTAAGCAGCACACACACACACATACACACACCCTCACACACATATCTAATATTAGCTAGCCAAAATAAATTCGCACATTTCCGCACACATCAAAATAGAATCGAATCGAATGCAAGTGCAAGTGCAATAACAGACACATAAAGAAACAGATACACTATCTGTATCTGCAGTTGTATGTATCTTTGTATCTGTGTATCTGTTTGCATCCGTGTTGTTGCCGCCATTGCCATTTGTTGTCGACACTGCCAGAATTCTGGGCAAAAAGTTCTCATTTATGCTGCACGTTGCCGCAGTTTGCATTCTACGTGCGTGTGGCACACAGATATATTGTTACGCCAGTTCACCAAAAAAAAAAAAAAATATAGAAAAAGAAAATAATAACACAGAAAACTGAAACAAAAAATGAATTACGAATTACGAGCTTTTTTGGTAATACGATTTTTACGCTAAGCCGCATTGAAAATGCACTGAAAAATATTTTGGGTAAGTTTTAAAGCAAATTTCATAAAAAAGCAAAAAAAAAAACTGTAAAAAAGCGATTTACGAATTAATTAAATTTTTTAAAAACGTATTCAAAGTATCACCAAAAAGTATTTTGGGGTGAGTTTAAGAAAAGCATTGAATTCATACTAAGAATGCATATTGTAGAACCGATTCTAAACAGAACATTGTAGAATTAAATTAATTTGAATATTTATCGTATTCGATTTATTTTAGGAAAAAATTAAATTGGTTTAATAAGTTAAGATAAAAACTTAAAAAAAACAAATATTTTTTTGTATTAAATTAAACGAAGGTTCGAACTCAAACCTTAAGTTCAGAAGGTATATAAGTCTTACTCTATTGAGCGAGCCGAAGTCTAATCTCTTAAAAGCTTCCTCTCTTGCTTGCTCTCTTTTTTATTTCTTAGTGATCTCAGCTTAGCATAAATATTGCTGCTTAAATGAAGGGTAAGCTTTTAAAAGCTGCCAGTCTAGCTCAATTTCTTCCTTTCACTCTTGCTCACTTTCATTATTCAGTTGGACAAGTATATTCTGAGTAATTGCCTCCTTTGGGGCATCAATCACACTTGTGGCATCATCAGACATCGCACGAGAAATTGACAACATGTCAATTTCCCTGTTGCCAAAAATCTGTTGCCTCATTAATAGTTGCGCTCTGCCTCCGCCGCTGCCGAATTCGCTGCCTCAGTCAGCGTCGCTGTCGCCGTCCCCCAGTTAGCCTTGCACAATAAATTTATGATTGCGAGGCGGCTGAAACAAAAACAAAATGCACACCAAAGCAGAGAAGACAAAAAGTAACGTTAGATTGCAACCACCGTTGTTCTTTGAATTCGCCGGCACTCAAATTGTATTGCGGCGAATTCAACTCAAGCAGAGCTACGGCAACGGCGAAAGCTTTTATATTGCATTGACGCTCAAAAGCGCAACCCTTGAACGCAAAAATGAGCGAAAAAGAAGCACACACACACATTGTTTTTGGCCTGCGTTGACGTCGCCGTCAACGTTGCAGTCAGCGAGAATGTGTGTGAGAGTTGCCAGAATATTGAGAGTAAAAAAATAATTCATTTAACAATTAAAGCCAAAGAAAATGATTAATAACAATCAATTTTATATAAATAGCTGACCATAGATTGAAATTTAATAAAAATGTTTATTAAAAAGAAATTATAAATAAAAAAAGGGCTAAGTTTAAAAACAAGCCAATTTTTAGAGATCGAAAATAAGAGTTATAAAACCTAAAAAAATAAATATTCAGGTTAAATGTAAAAATATTTCGTGTACTATAAATTAAAAAAAACTATATCTGCATAGAGAAACATAGACAAAAACAGGATAGACTTTAGCTTTTGGTTTTTAAAATTGGTAAAATTTATATTAATAATTACAAATTAATTTGATGTTTGATTGAATATTTAATAATAATATAAACAATAAAACTGTTTTATTACATTTTTAATATAACAACAAAATAACAAAATAATTATAAAAATTAAAATTAAACCTATGATTTTTTGATTTATTTAATTTAATTCAAGAAAACCTTCGATTTATTAAATGATTAAATTCCGTAAAAAAATGACAAAATTTTAAAACTCATAAGACTTGATCTAGATCTGGCAATAAAGTAGCTATATTGTCATCAATGTATGCGTGAGTGTCTGTGTGTGTGCGTGAGTGAGTGCATTCACTATGCCGGTAGCGACTACAGAGTTCTGGGTCTCGGTCTCGGTCTCTGTCTCGGTCTCCGTCCGACTCGCTCTCTCTCACTTTGGGTTTTGGGGGCAGCGGCGAGTGAGCTTTGAGTATGGCGCCGCAGTCGCAGTCGCTGCTGCTGCTTCTGCTGCTGCTGCTGCTGCAATCGCTGCCTCTCTGCCGGTTGCATGGTCATGTGTGTGTGTGTGTGTGTCTGTGTGTGTATTGCATTGTATTGCTCTCGTATATGGTGTGTATGTGGGTCAGTAGTAGGAACACTCGCTCCGCGTCTGTGTGGATGGGCACAACGTTCATTTCGACGAAACTTTTGCACTACATTAGTTTAATAATTTTCTATATTATTATTTTTTTTATTTTCACCTACCTCCCAATCCACCCCACTGTCACACTACAACCATACTTTGCCATACTGTTTGTGTTGAACATTTCCGCATAGCTGCAACTGTGTGAGCGCCATTTAAAACACATATACATATATATATATTTAGTGTATATATTATATAGAGAGAATCCAACGGGAAGACACAGAATTTGTGTGAGGTATTTTTTCAGTGCATTCGTGTATGCGTTGCGGTCGGTTGTTGTCGCTATAACGGTACCTCCTTCACCTCCTCTTTAACGCCGCCGCCGGTGAAAATTAGTAGAAAAATAATTGACAAATTTTCGGAAATTTCTTGTAAAAATTATTGCAAAATTTTAGCAAATTTAATTAGTTTATTTGCGTTTTTTACTGAGCAAACGCGGCGTATGCGTAATATATGTATAACGAGCACGAAAACCCGCAACGAAACAGAAAGTGATGCGTAATTTGCCAGAGCACGAAAAAGTGCCCAAAAATGGAAAAAATATAAAATAAAAAAAAATGAAAAAAAAAATCAAAAAGCAATAATTATTTGAATTTAATACAGTGTGCGGAGCAACAACTCGATTAGCAGAAATATATTAATTCAAATTAGTATTAGCAACAAATAAACTGTTTTAAATGCATAAAAAACGAAAGTACAAACAGCAGTTGGCCAAAAGTGAGTTGTTAACCGCATTTTACATTTATTTAAACATTTATTTGAGTAAAAAGAACCTTTTAAATTAATTGCAATTAGTATAAAAATCAAAAGAAATTGTAATAAATTTATATAAAATTCAAAAAGCTGAACCAAATTGAGTTACTAACCAAATTTTTCTTTTATTTTAAATATTTTGATCAAAAGAAAATTTTAAATTTTTATTTAAAACAGTATCAGCAACAAATATATTATTTTAAAACAACACAAACAACAAAATGGTGTCCAAAATTAAGTTATTAACATTAATTTGCATTTATTTAAACTTAATTCGGATAATTTTAAATTAATTAAAATTAGTTAAACAAAATGAAAATATTTTGGCAAAATATGGGATTAATATAAATGTGCAATATTATTAGTATAATATTTTTTCTGGCTGTAAATGGCGGAAGAGGGCACCGATTTGCCCCTGAACGTGAACGCATAACCTCCATTAAGGCCGCAATCTTGAACTATGCAAAGAGCGAACGGCGAACGACATCGAGAGCCGAACAGAGCCGAACAGAGCGGCGAAAAGAGGCGCAAAGTCACTCGTCAGTCGTTTTTCTTTTTTGTTGTTGTCGCTATTTTGCCGATAACGACGCCATTGAAATACGAATGCAACACTGCAAGCAAACACACACACACACACATGTACACACATACAAAGCAAGTACAGTTACTAAAGAAAATGCTTTGACAACATCATAAACTAACACATATTCACTGGCAAAAAATATACCATTCTTAATGGATTTTTATTTTTCTAATGTTTAATTATACGTAATATTTAAAATATTAAAAAAGGCTCATAAAACATGTTTAAAAAAAAAAAACAGAGAAATAATTTTGATTATACTTAACGAAATATACGAAATTACTTTTTATTCTCTTAATTATACAATTGTAGCTTAAGAATGAATACAAAAATAATAATTAAAAATTGTATCTTCCGTCAAAACACTTGCTTGACGCACTGTGTTTGAGTGTAGTGATGACCGAGTGGGCGAAGCTCTCTCTGTCACTCTCTTTTTTCAGTGTATGTGTGTGACGTATTTATTAATAGTTCTAGCGAGAATTAGAAAAAAGTGAAAAGCAAAAAATAAATAATAATTACAAAAACAGTCAGTCACAAAAAAAACGTCCTACTCACGTTCTTTCTTTTATTTTTGCACTCTTTGCAGATCAAGTGAAACAGCTTGAAGTTTAAGCAATTACAACAGCAACAACAGCAACAGCAACAACAGCAACAACAGCAACAACAACAACAGCAACAACAACAACACACAAAAGTCTAGGCTTAAGTAGCAAAAAGCAACAACAAACAAATTATAAAATGCATGGACATCATCAGCATTCACAACAGCAGTTGCAGTCGCAGTCGCAGTCGCAGTCGCAGTCAGCGCCGCAGCAGCCGCAACAAGTGCAGCCAGCGTCGCTCACAATGAAGTCAACGTCGAGTAATTCACAATCCACACATATAGCCATACAGCATCCACATTCACATCCACATGCACACCATACACATACACATGCACATCATCCACACCAACCACATCATCCACATGCCAAGCTGCTGCGTCGCTCGCGCAGTCGCAGTCGCAGCCGCAGTCCGACGCCCGACGGCACACAGGATTACGATGTGACGAGGATGCGAGAGCAGGATTTTGAGAGACTCGCCGTTTATCTGGTGCCCGATGTGCAGGCAGAGCGTGGACTGCCAAATCGAGCGGATAAAACGCTGCCGCGCAGCCTGACGCTCAAATCCTCAATGGTCTACTCAACGCCAAATGTTAAGGTGAGCATGCAAAGCCCTCTCTTTGTCTTTCTCACTCTCTCTCGCACTCCCTTTTACGGGGATCGTATGTAATAATAATTTTTATATTTTCATTGAAAAATTTTTGAATTGAAAAAATAATTAATAAATTTAATGATAACACTTAATTATTATAATTTTTGCTTAAATATAATGATTATACTCAGATTTGTATATTACAAATAATTATTATCATTGATGTACACTCTTAAAAATCATCATATTATCATTTTTATTTAATTTTTTAATATATGTATATAATAAATATTAGTTATTTCTATTATTATAATCTTTTACGCTTTGTTTAACAGACTGAAGGAGTTTGGAGCAGCGGTGTCATACCGAGAGGCACCCGCTTTGGTCCTTTTGAGGGCATTCCCACCTCCAACTATCCAAATGATAAGAATAAGGCGCGTTATTTCTGGCGGGTAAGCAAATGTCTCTCATGTTTTCTATAATATTTAACATTATTTGTTTAAATTCTTAACTATTTATTTGCATATTGTTTTTTTTGGCAATGACAACTAACCAACTGGTTTCTCTTAATTTTTAATTTCATGTGCATATAAAAAATACAAATATACCCATATACAATATATACGATATTATATATATACTATATATACCAACTATCAACCTACCTACAAATTCCAAATTACAATTTTTGCATTTTGGTTGCGGATTTGATATTGAAAATCAGGTGCAGGGAACACGCCACATAACCTACGGGAATATTAAGGTACCACCTTTTATGCTTTGATTTTATTTGTGACGCACTTTCTCCCTCTCTCTATCTATATTTCTACACGTATCTATAGTATGTTAAGTATTTATTTTGAGAAAAAAAAAAAAAAACATATTTTTAATATAATTTAATAAAACAAATCTACTCAAAGGAACTCATTTCTTTATTTTAATATATGTAAATAATTAAGAACAAATAAATACTATTTTTTGAAAGGCTAGTTAATTTTAAATTTAAAATTCTGTGAGTCTTAAATAAATATTTCATATTAATTGTTATTTCAAAACTTTTTTGTAGATCCCATAAAAAATACACCATATTTTTTTAGTTCTTAAAAAATTTAATTTTACTGACAAAACAACTCTTAAAAAATTCAATAATATTTAACAATGCAAAAATATATATATTTTTTTTAATTTATGTTATTCTTTCATTTATAATTTATTTAATTTACTTTGTCAAAACAATTACTTGACATACTGCAACTGCCTTACTCTAACTGCACTTTCTCAATCGCTCTGTCTCACTCGCTCTGTGTCTCTCTCGCTCTTTAAAGCTTTGCTCTCATCAGAAAGCTTCCACTCTCTTTTTGTAGTTTATGCTTTTGTGTGTTAATTGTGGTTATTTTATGCTCTCATGTTGAAGAAAGCTCGCTTAATATAAAACTTGCTTGCTCTTTTTCTCTCTCTGTAGATCTTCAAGGACGATGATTATTATTATCTAGATGGCTCGGATCGATCGCAGTCAAATTGGATGCGTTATGTCGCCTCCGCTTACAGTTTGCAGGTGATGAATCTGGTGGCGTGTCAACATGAGGAGAACATTTATTTTTATACCACCCGCGATATTTTACCCAATGAGGAGTTGATGGTCTGGTACTGCAAGGACTTTGCCAGTCGTCTCGGCTATGATGTCGATCCGGAGCGTACTATATTCGGCGGCAGCGTGGATGTGGAGGAGGAAGAAGAGGAGGAAGAGACGGAGACGGAGCAGGCAGAGAAAAAAGGACTTTATGCAATGGCAGCCCCGGAAATTCCAGCCGAAGTGGCTGTGAGTCATATAACCTATGTAATGGGTTTGCATTTACCAGGACAGGCACAAACACAAGCTCCTGCTATTCCTGCTGCTCCTCCTGTGAGCTCCTCTAACTCCCATCATCATAATTCCCACTCGCATCCGCATATACAACATTCTCGTCATGCTTCGGTTATAATTGAAACCGCAGGATCTCCTCTCTGTGGCAAGGATAATCACTATGAGCATCAATTGACGCCACAGGATGGCAGTGTGCGCTCGGTGCGTTCCGATGAGGGTTATCACAGCAACGAGTGCCAGGAGGATGGCTTAACTCCGCCGGAGGATTCCAGTGATAGCGAGAGCGAGCACAATTATGTCCTGGATTGCTCCAAAAAGGCAATTGCGCCCAAGGAGACGGTTATAGCGCAAACACAAAAGCCCAACAGTGTCACGCCCCCAGTGCCCAGTACGCCCATAGCGACCACGCCCAGTTCGGAGGCGGATAAAAATGAATATCGCAAATTTAAAGTGAAAATGCCCTTGAAATATGAATTTAAGCATAAGACTTGCATCAAACAGGATGTGGAGGAGACAATGCCAGTGGCGACAGTTGCACTAGAGGCTCAGGAGCTGCCAGAGTTGCCAGAGTTGCCAGAGGAGGCGACCACAACGACAACTCTAGGCGAGGAGCAACATTCAATGGCACATTCGCGTGTGGAGACGACAAATTCACAACCCGCCAGCTCCACAGTGATTGTGCTGGAACCAACGAGGACTATAGTACCCTTGAGTAAACCCTATTATGAGTCCGATCCGAGTCCGTTGCCTGGCGAGCGTTATGTTAGATTTAATCAGCCCAGCTCGAGTATTTTGGAAACCATACTGACCAGTCAGCACCGCTTGGAGGCGGCTTGCCGTCAGGCGAATGCTGCCACGCCCCCGCCCACATCGCCCACTGAGATGGCTTATAGTTACAAGAAATCCCAGCGATATGGCAACGCTGTAAGTCCAGATTCCAGCTCAAATTTGGGACAAGCCCCGGAATTAAACACACAAATGGTGGCTGGCACAGAGGAAATGAGTTTAGGATTGGGTTTGGCAGGCAGAGGAGCTCTGATTAAGGGGGAATGTTCACCACCGCCCGCTGCAGTGCATCATCATCATGTGATCTATTCTCCGGGACAGCATTCGCCAAATTACGCGGGTTATGCGGGTTATGGCGGTGCCACCTCCACGTTCCACTCACCGCCGCACAGTTCGCATTCCCCTTTTGATCGACAGTCGAATGGTTCCGGCTCCGGCTCCGGTTCCAGCTCCAATTTGCATCTGCTGCAGAGCAGCACACAAATGTTGAATCATCCACTGATGCAACCATTAACACCGTTACAAAGACTGTCTCCCTTGAGGATTTCTCCGCCCAGTTCGCTATCTCCAGATGGAAATTCCTGTCCTCGCAGTGGAAGTCCATTGAGTCCCAATTCCTTGGCATCCCGTGGTTATCGTTCGCTGCCGTATCCGCTCAAGAAAAAGGATGGCAAAATGCACTACGAGTGCAATGTGTGTTGCAAGACTTTTGGCCAGCTGAGCAATCTCAAGGTGCACCTTCGCACACATTCCGGCGAGCGTCCATTCAAGTGCAACGTCTGCACCAAGAGTTTCACCCAGTTGGCTCATCTGCAGAAGCATCACCTGGTCCATACCGGAGAGAAGCCGCATCAGTGTGACATCTGCAAGAAGCGCTTCTCCAGCACCTCCAACCTGAAGACGCATCTACGCCTGCACAGTGGTCAAAAACCATATGCTTGCGATCTCTGCCCGCAGAAATTCACACAATTTGTGCATCTCAAGTTGCACAAGCGTTTGCACACTAATGATCGTCCCTATGTTTGCCAGGGCTGCGATAAGAAATATATTAGCGCTTCAGGGCTGCGCACTCACTGGAAAACCACAAGTTGCAAGCCCAACAATCTCGAGGAGGAACTCGCTATGGCGGCAGCTGCCACCTCCGAGTGTCTAGGTGAGTTCAATTTTCTTTTAGATTTGTCAAAAAAAAAAATAGTTGATTTTAATCAATAAATTAGAAAAATAATCTTTGCACTCAATTTTGAGCAATAATGAAAAATTATAAACTTAAAATTTTAAGATTTAAATGTTAAAGTTAGAAAAATGTAGTTTTATCATTAAAATCATAATAATAAATTTTGTAAATTTGCAGACAAGGATTTGCCGGAGCCAGACTCGCGTGAGGCATACGAGCAGTTGCAACAACACATGCAACATCCGCATCCCGTGCATCCAAGTTTGCGACATTTGGCGGGCGGACAGTCGCCGCCGCGTCTCATACCCCTTGGTGGCAGCATGCACATGCAACAGCTGCAACAGGGTCACCAGCAACATCAGCAACAGCAGCAACAACAACAACAGCAGCAGCAGCAACATGCAACATCACATTTGTTGCACTCGCCACATGGACATGGAGGTCCGCCAATGTTGCTGACCACC
The DNA here is from genome assembly GCA_951394115.2 of Drosophila phalerata. NCBI lineage: Eukaryota > Metazoa > Arthropoda > Insecta > Diptera > Drosophilidae > Drosophila > Drosophila phalerata. Next base: position 40,862,919 of record OX596004.2, on the reverse strand, counting down.
GCCAATCAGTTGCCACCGCCCGCCACGCCGCACCACATGCAACAACAGCAGCAACAGCAGCAACAACAGCAGCAACAACAACATCAGCAACATCAACAGCAGTTGCCGCCACATCAACTGGCAACATCGCATCATTTGACGCAACATTCGCCGAAATCGTTGAAGCCGTTGCAAGACTCATACTTGCCACATGTGGCACATGTGGTGCAGACACAGGAGAATCGACCATCAGTCATTGAATCCTCCAATCAGCCCATGATAATTGAGTGCACGTAGAAAAAAAGAAGAAACACTCGCAAAAAATAAAAAAAAAAACAGAATTCTAATTAGAAATTAAAGTGCAATAACAAAAAGAAAAAGTTGTAGAGAATAAGTTATGTAATTGAAAATGGTACACTGACAGGCGCACGTGACTGTAGCACAAGTATTATTATTAGTTTGTACATAGAGTCCACACACACACACACACAATTCACACGATCCACACTCAAAATTTAAACTCATTTCAAGCTATGAAGAAGAAAAAGATCTCAACAATTGGCAATTCCCAACAACAACAAAAAATGAAAAAAAAAACAGCATATTATTTTTGATAAATATTTTATATATTAAATAAAGCAAAAGAATTGTTTATAATAAAAAAATAAATAAGCGAAATACGAGGAGAAAATTTAAAAAAATTCATAACAAAATGCATTTAAATTTAATTTGAGTTTTAGTTGTACATTTCATACAGTTATGTATAGAAGTAAACACACACACACAAGAAATACACAATATAATTATACTTAATAATTATATATAATCAATTAGATTCAAGTTGCCTTATTTGAATTCCGTTAGCACTGAAAAAAAAAATCTATTTGCTTACAATTCCAAATTTTGAGCAGAAAGCAATAAGAACAACATTAGGAGAAAGAGAAAAGGCAGTTAAAAAAATAATAGAGAAGAAGAGTAAAACTGCATATACGTATTTTATATATAAATATATTTAATATATATATTTGTATGTATTTTATGTGCAAAAATTTTGTAAATATAGCGATTGAAAATGTATGGAAAAATCAAAATATAATGATTCATAATGATTCATAAATGCCTGTTAAATTACGATTAGAGAACCGCTTCATTCAACTAGTTTTTAGTCTATTAATTAATTAGCCAAGTAGTGTTTAACATTATCATTATGATTATGATTATTATATGATTATAACAAAACCAAGATTAAAAAAAAAACAAACACAAAACAAAAAAAAACTTAGCTGAAAAATCGGTGCTTTTGACTGTTTCCATTTGTCCACATTTACATTTACAATTGTATTTGTATTATGAAACATAATTAACATAATCTTAAATAATTAATATACATAAATGTATACATAAAATATTAGTACACAATAACAAGTAATATATATTAATATATTTAAAAATATATATATAAACTTTCTCTACTTTGCGCCTTAAAAGAATTAATTAGAAACAATTTCAAAACAGCTCCCAAAAATAACTTAAAAGAATTCGTATTTGAAACTTTACCAAAATTATTGAAAAAACTCTCTCAATTAGTCTTCGTTTTTATATACATTTATATTTTACATATATTCTCAATGTCTAATTTAAGTAAATGCTTAGTTAATTATTGTCATTGTCTGATTAAAGTAATTGAATGTAACCTTTAAGCTTATAATATTAATGAGGCTGACTAGCGTTAAGTCTAATTTTAATCTGTACTATATATATGCTAGATATACTGTAGCTAATACCAGCTCTAACTGTAAGAAACAACACCAATTCGTAACGTTTAAGTATTTCTCCCCTTGTGAGAGAACGCGGCGTATACGCAATATTTATTGTAAACTCCGTGCGCTCGTCTTTTAAGTGGGGTGTGTGGATGCTTTAACGCTAATTGAGACTAAGACTATGCAAACTTCACATTTTGTATTTTTGTATTCGATACAAAGACGCAAAGTTAGCGATAGAATATATATATTATAATATATGTTAGACTCTAAGATTTATTTAAGTATATGCAATATTTATATACGCATAATATAATTCTAATTCGATGAAAAATGCTAGAGCGAGAAGACCTACATACATGGAAAATATAAAAACAAGATAATCAAAATTACAAAAAAAAAAAAACAAAAAAAACCTAAATTGAATTTTTTATTTCGCTTGATTTCGGTTGATATTCTATATTTTCTTGGAGCATGTGTTTGTTGGTTGTGATTTCGTTTATTTATGTGCAATATTTGGCAAGTTTATAAATTTTCTTTAATTACAAAAAAAAAATTGATATTTTTTAAAAATAATAAATATATAAAATACAATAAATAGCAAGTAATACTTTCCTATTTGTGAGACTGAGACTGAACGAATTACTATATACAATTCATATATACTCTCTTATATTAACTACACTACATCAACAACAACAACAAGAACAAGAACAACGCATTCATTTGCCCCGCCCCCATTTTCGATACTTTATACAGAACATGAATTTTTTGCTAAAGAAACGAAAAGTATTTTCGAATAACAACTTTTTTTATTGGACAACAGTAGAGGTTTTTTGGTTACTTTCGAAAAACATTGTAATATATTCAATAAATATAAATATATATATATTTATAATAGCACACGTTTGTAGTCGTAGTAGGACATTGTCTAAGACAGAAAGGAGAATTTGTACAGTAAATTGAAATCTGTTTCAGGATTCAAAAAGTGACGACAACACGTAAATTTAAATGGAGAATAAATGACTGCTTCTTAGTATTATAAGTGACTCTGATTTAGGTCAAACAAAACAAACAGATCATAACAAAAAAAAAAAAACGATTAATTGATCATGGTTGATCAATCATGATCGTGATTGAAATTAAATTGAAATATATTGCATAATATATTCGATAATAAGTACTTATACTTGATATGTATGTCAACTTTTTATTGCAAATCAATATTTCCCATATATGTATCTGTATCTGTATCTGTAATTGTATCTGTATCTTTATCTGCAACTGCATACTGCATCTGTATATTTAATAAGTACATATAGAATGCATGTAGAGCCTTTGTTATTCATATATATATATATATATATATATATATATATAAATATCAATATATATCTAAATCTATTTGATTATTAATTGTTTTTGTGTCCGCAAATGTACAAAATTGGTTCTCATATACAATTAAAAAACGCAGCGAATTTCATTTGCAATCATCATTAAAAGAGGAGAAAAAAAATACAAAAAAAAAAGAACATTGCAATTAAAACCTTAAATTAGTGATCATATTTTGTTGAATCCATTTAAAATGTTAGCGATATATACACACACAAACACACACACGAACATACATACAGATGTCATTCACCTTTTATGCCACAATAATAACAACAACAACAACAAAAACCCAGACAAAAAACCAAGATGATACTTAAAAACGAAAGAAAACAAATTGAAGATGATCCACAATTGACTATTTATATATATATATATGCGTAAATCTAAAAATTATTAAACATTATTTGAACGCAACTTAAATTCCTATTAATTATATAAAATATCTCTAAAACAAATATCTCTAATGAAAACCACAATTAATACAAGTACGAAACAAAATGACATAAATAAAAACAAAATATTTCATACTAAAATCGATTAAATAGTTTATTTTTCGAGCACTTCTAAGATATTAAAACTAAAACCTCTTGCCGGATACAAACGCAAGATGGCGCCACTGCAACCAGCTCTTCACTGAGAAAAATAGTTTTTTTTAAACATATTCTGTTTTTATTTTTAAATTCTGATTTTTTGGGTAAGTAAAATATTATGTAGATTAGAATATAATTATTAAAAATAAATTTTTTTTAATAAATTTTTAATGAATGTCGATCATGTGATATTGAACTGGACAATTTGCAGCATACTTTTAGGATCAGACATTATTCTTAAATTATTTAAAATATATAAATAAATAATTTAAAAACTAAAATTCTATATAATGTATTGTTGTTCACTCTCTTTGGAATACCTAATGAATATTTAAAAGAATGGAACATCGTAAAATTAGGTAATTAAAGTATATTTTGAAAATGGTCGTTGAATAACAGTAAATCAATTGAAAAATATTAATATCTAAGCAAGTCTGGTTTTCCTAAGAAAATAGACCCATTGCTTTTTTTGTTCCAAAGGACTTTACATATAACATAATTTAAAACACAGTTTAATTTCAACGTTGTATATCACTCACAACCAACACATCCTTAAACTAAGCTATTCATAACTACAGATGTAAATGACAATTGTTGTAGGTGACCTCATTTTTCCGCTTCCTTTAGGGTATTTCCTTTTCCAAGCTGAGAGCACTGTCAGTGGCAAATGGAAACATCAATCACGTGTCAATCAAGGGAAAGTCGGATACTTGAATACTCATAGTAACTGTGGCTCTCAATTGTAATAATAATCAGGCCTCCTGCTGAACATGCAAATCGTGTGCGTTCTTCCATAAAAAAGGCCAACAAAAAGAAAAGATTATCGGAAGAGAGAGAGGGAGAGAGACAAGGTGGGAGAGAGAGAGACAGAGAGGGTGAGAAGAAATAACAACTAAAGGTGCCAGGGCGGGTCAAACGCGTGGCAGCGGGACTTCTGCACATTGAACAGTGGTCCTCTTCGTTAATTTAACGCGGATGTATAGCAAATTTCATTATTTAATAAAATAGGTAGATAAAATATTATTTTAAATATTTTTTTTGAATTACTTAAATTAAATATCTAAAAATTTGTGTTCCCTAATAGACAACGGGCTTTGTTAGTGTTTTAGAAATTTTGTAGCCTAATATAAAAAGATTCCATTCAATTTCAATTTGTTTAAAAATATAATTTCTTTGAATTAAAAAAAAAAATTTCCCTTTCTGCTGTACAAATTCGTTTTAGAATAAATAATCAAACCACAAAAATGTTCTTTTATTTACAAAGAATACAAGTAATAAAAATATATTTCATAATTAAACGCATTGTTTTCGGAATAATAATGCAAATCATGTTATGTTATGTATGTTTAAGTTAAAGACCTTAAAAAAATGATTATTTTAAGATAAAAAAGTAATATTATATTCTGGTGAATGTAACTGCTAAATAAAAATTACATATATTTTGAAAAAGTGATTAGCAAATTGGTGCTAAAATATCAAAAAGCACCACTGTGCGTTGCCACCACTTTGCATGCAGCATTTACATAGTTGCAACCTTTTCTGATTACGAATTTTTGCATAGATTTTCAGCTTGATTTTGCCCCATTTTTATTTTGGATGAAGCTGTGAGTCGAATTTTTGTTTGGCAACGTTTTCATGTATTTAAAGCGGATTATTTTCAGCATCTTTTGTTGTAGCGCGTGCTCGGCCTTTGTGCCGGGGAAAAATGCCGGAAATGCAAGTCGGACAATCGACTGGCGGGTACCAAAAACCAATGGACAATGGGTCCTTCGGGTCCGACTGGATGTCCAGCTGTCCTGATGTCCAGAGTGCACTGTGTCCTGGCAATTGCGTTCACAATGTGCGGCTGCCTTGTTAATCCTGTTCCAATTATGCGCATGTGAGTGCTTCGTATCCCTAATGGGCACTTTCGATTTTCATTTCTCTTATTGTATCTGCAGCCCGGACACTCACACACACACACACACACACACACACATAGTCAAAGGACTTTGCTGTCGGCAAAATATTGATTACAGGCGCCCCTTTGAGCCAACGTTTATTCTCTCTCTCTCTCTCCCTCTCTCTCACTCTCTCTCTCTCTCTCTCTCACTGCTTTTTTGTTGTTGTTTGCATTTATTTGGGATAAAAATCATACTGACCCTAGACACTGACCTTTCACTTACAGCATCAGCCACAACAGAACAAAGAACTCTTGCTTTGATTTCATAAAAACAAAAAAACTCAAACATATGCTTTTTCCAAATACCCAAAACAAACTGAATTTAAGTCCTAATAAGAGTTTTACATATTGGAAAAAATGTTTTCAAATAATAAATACTGTAAATAATAAAAATTAAGCTTAAAAAATACATTACTTAATTTTCCTGTAAAAAATCATGTCAACATTAAAAAATATTTTGACTTCTAAAATTGTCAGTCCAACATATTTCTAAACTTCGAACTTGTATAACTTGGTTAAAACTCAACCGATTTTCAAGCGGAATGTCATTTTGATCATTATTTGCATATATAAATGTTAACTTTAAACAAATTTTTTATTTTGGGTTCTTTTCCAACATAACTTACTCCCCCATTTCATTTTAAATAAATTATAAAATTATAATTAACTGCTTGCTTTTTAGTTTAAGCACTTTTCTAGTGCATTTTCTTTACCTCGCATGTTTTCCACTGCATATTCCCATGTCCTTTCATAAATTTTAACTCGGCTCGTCGGTTGAACTCGACTCTCGTGAGTTGAACAACCGCCCCTCTGTTGCGCTGTCATCAAACATATCTGTGGCATTGGTCGACGATTTGGCATGCCACACAGCGGCACGTGGCATGATAAATTGCATCCATGTCCTGCCTGCCAACAACAACAGCAATTCGCCAAATGTTGCACAATGATTGTGTGGCACGGGGGTAAAAATGTCTGCTACGTTTGCCACGCGACATTAGCAATTTGTGTGCATAATCTTGCAACACTCTCAATATTTTTGGGGTGGTTAGTCTCTGAGTGCATAAATGATTCTGTGTTTTGTGCGGGCTGTTGTGCAGTTTTTTGTATGCAATTTTTTTAAGATTCACCAATCAGATTTCTGTGCGTTTTTTAAACCCTTAAAAAACCAGAGGAGCCTATCAGAAACAGCCAGCAAATTTATGTAAATACAGAAGTATATAACAGAGTTATAAGAGAGCCAGGAAAAAGTGATTTAATCTTTAAATAAATCATATCTTTAATATAAAATATCGTGCAACTAAAAATCAAAGATTAATATTTAATGATAATAAAAATCATAAAAAATTATTTAATATTTATAATATTATATAATTTTTATTTTATCTTAAATAAAATAATTAATATGGACAGCTCTGATGTATTTATATTTAATTTTGACAGTATAACAGTTTGCTGTCCTGTGCTGAGCTGTAGATACTTTTCGTAACTCACGAGCGTACAGTTAAAATTTGTATCTCAAATCGCAGATAAATTTCTACGACCAAAATCTGTACGAAATCTCTCTCAAAATTGTACTCTCTCTTGCTCGACCTAACCCACTGTCTCTTTCTAACATTACTTCTCGCTCTGCCTGTCTCACTCGCTCGCTGTGCGATCGCTACGTAAAGTATCTGACAGATACATTTACGCTTGTTACGTTTCATGCTCACCACGCTCGACTCAAATGTTTTTCCACACACATACCGTGTAACACTCAAACTCACACACACACACACACTCTGACACTCGTGTTGTGCGTCGTGGCCGTGTTTGAATATTATTTTGAAGATACAGCTACAATTTTCGGGCCTGTCTGTTGTGTGGTGCTTCTTGTGCTGTATGTGTGTGTATTTATGTATGTTGTGTATGTTGTGTATGTATTTGGGCCTTTCCTAGAAATAGTAAAACGCAACTCACAATTCAGTTTGACAAAGTGCGTCGTGCGCAGCGGCAGCGTTTTCCCAACAATTTCGAGATTCGAGATTCGTTATTTGTGTATGTGTGTGCGTGTGTATCTGTTACTATAACTGCAACTAAGTGTGTGTGTGTGTGTGTTTTAAAACAAACTGCATGCAGTTGTATAATGCATTTAAAGTTAAACTAATAAATATATATATATGTTAAATTAAGAAAATATTAAACAAAATTCAACTTTTAAAAATGGAAATTTCAAATGTGGAATCAACGAGCAGCGCTTCCTCGCCAGGTAAATCCCCACTACCCCCTTCCACTCATTTGCCCCCTTTACACTAAAAGAAAATATTTGAATTCTGAATGTCATTAATTAAGGAAAACCCTTTGAGTCTTAATACAAAAATCTTAAACATTTTTTTAATTCATTAAATTAGAGAAAATTATTTATTTGATTTTGTTTTTTTTTTTTTTAAGTAATTTAAAGTTAATTTAAAGCATAATAAATTAAATTTAAAATACACTAACTTAAAACTCTGTACCTTAAATTTAGTTTTGTTTTTCTTAAGTTACGTGTATGACTAACAAATTTTTAAATTAATATAGTTTATATATTTATTATCAACATTTTCTATACTTAAGAAACGTGCTCGTCTGTATCAGTGTAGTTTAAATTCGTCGTATTCAAAACAGAATACTAAAATACTAACATAGTTTCACTTTTGTTTATGTCGTCTACAAGAAGCACCAAAAAAAATAAATAAAAAAAAAAACAATCTTATCAAACTCGTTGGTGATTGGCCACAACGATCGTTGCTCTCTTTCTCTCTTTCCACTGCTCTGTTTTTTGTTTTGCTTTTTTATTATGTACTGCGCAGTTTTTTTTTTCTGATTCGCTTTTTCGCATTTTGTGTTTTGCTTTTGACATTCGGACTTTTTTATTGGCAAATTGTAGTGTATATAGAGGGAGAAGTGTTCGATCAACCCTCAAAATGCTTGCAAATCGCAACACCATCACACCCCCTACCCTACAGTCCTGCACCCTCCTGCACCGCTCAACACCCTTCACCATAAATTCAGAACTCATATGTAAACCACCCCCTCGCCTATGTACATACATATATTAATATATATATATATATATATATATGCCAAAATGTTGGACCACAAACCTTTTATATACATTCTTTCTGCATCACTGATTTTACATAATTTCTACACTCATATACATGATTACAAAACTTGTTTATTTTTTTCTTAAAAATGCATAAATATTTTCGGTATTTTGACGCTTCTTTTTTTATACTTGAACGATTTATCTTAACAATTAAGATTTTATAATGTTAATAGACGAGTTTCCCAGCGTTCACTCAGGCATAAGGTGGTTGTTTTGAATAGATAAGGAAAACTTTAACTTAAACTGTCATAACTTTGCCAGAAATTAACCGATTTTTATGCGGAAAATAATTTTGATCATTATTTGGCATTAAATTTGATTCTGCATTAAAAGTAATTTTTTTTTTTAAGTTTTTTTCCATCACAGTTTAAATTTTCTAATCTTTATCTAATACTTCAAAGCTTCATTCATTTTTCCACTTAGGCTCCCAAATAAAAAAAAATACTTCACAAGTGAGATCTTACATATCATTTATCTCATATCAATTATCACAGAGAATAGAAAATTACACTTTTCTTGAAATCGAACAGAGAAAAGCAACAAATGTTTTCAATAAGAAAACACAAGTTGATAAGTTTCCACCCTGCAATAGAAAAGTGCAGAGAAGTACGAGTGTATTTGGTTTTCAGATAAGAGCTATCAGTTGTATAAGTATCTGTGTATCTGTGAGATACTTCTAAGCAAACGTTAGGCAAAAAGATAAGCAACCATGAAAATGGAACGCAACTCATCGAAAAATTAAATTATGAATGAATGAATGACTGGCTGTGTGTGTGTGTGCGTGTGTGTTAGTGTATGTGAGTGTTATTGTTGTAGATGAAACTCACAGATAAAGAATTGAATACCAAAAATAAATTTGGAACAACAACAACTTCTTACATTTCAGAGCACTTTAATTCAATACAATCCAGAGTCTTTCGACTCTCTCCTCAAGCATTTCTAATAAAAATAACAACAACAACAACAAAACCTGTTTAAGACATGTGTCATTGTTGTTGTTGTGATAGAGTTTTTATTTTTTTTTTTATTGTGCGGCAAATAGGACAAGGACACACAGACGAAGAAGAAGAAGTCGAAGCCTTTAAAGTTGTTCAGCTGCTGCTCATTTGAATAACAAAAACAACAATTGCTGCCTGTCTGCTTTCAGGATATTAATTGAACTCAAGCTGCTCTACACTTTTCAACATTTTCCTAATATATTTGTTCATGTTTATTTTTTTATCACAGCGAATCCTGTCGAGGAATGCGGCTGTGTCCGTCTGGGCAAATGCAAATGGTTCAATGTCGCCAAAGGCTGGGGATTTCTCACGCCCAACGATGGCGGACAAGAGGTCTTTGTGCATCAGGTGAGTTCAAAATTATACAAACAACAATATACCTATCACGCAGACAACTGAAGAAATTAAAAAAAAAAATTTCTATTAAGAAGTCTTCACAAAAAAAAATTCTAAACACAATTTAAATTAATTATGTAAATATATAATAATTATATAAATATTAATTTAATATTGAGCGCTTGTTCCTAGGGCATCTATATGATATATTTAGTAGTCATAGAATAACAAATGCTTCTCTATCCACTCTACAGAGTGTCATTCAAATGTCCGGCTTTCGTTCCCTGGGGGAGCAGGAGGAGGTGGAGTTTGAATGTCAACGCACGGCGCGGGGACTGGAGGCGACTCGAGTTTCCGGGCGACAAGGAGACGATTGCCATGGCAGCACCTACAGGCCACGCATGTAAGTCCAAACTATATTATTTAATAACAAAATTATAAATAACAAAAATATAAACTCATAATAAAGCAAACTAATCTGTTGGAAAACTATAAATTAATTATTTTTTTTATAAACAAGTAGTTAAATAACTATTGTACATAAAAATACAAGTGCAAAATATTTAATAAAAGTTAGCAAATTAATATTTAGACACAAGAATATGCAAGCCTCTATATAATTATTTATTTTACCATCGTGCGCAAAGACAATAAGTTCCAAAAAGTTTTAAAATATTATATATTATTATAAGAAATATTTAAGTAAATATATTTTAACATTGATTAGTTCTCATATTATTAATTTTCTTACTAAAACAGTCTACAACATTTATAATCAAGGATTTCAACAGTTGAAAAATAACTATTTATTTAAATTTTTATTGTAAATATTTAGGTTAGATAAATAAAAATGTACGATTAACAAGTTTAATGTATTTTACTATAATCACTTAAAAACTTAAATCAAATTTTACTTTAATATTTAATAAAACATATAAAACAATTAAATAAATAAATAGATATGAAAATATTCATTAATATGAGTAAATGACTATAATTTGCAATGTATTATTTTCGCTGCAGCAATAGGAAAACTCGCCGCATGCGTTGCTACAACTGCGGCGAATTCGCCAATCACATTGCCTCGGAATGCGCCCAAGGACCTCAACCGAAGCGTTGTCATCGCTGTCGCAGCGAGGACCATTTACATGCCGATTGTCCTCATCGCAACGCAGCTGTGGTGAGTAACCCCCGACAGAGAAAGAGAGACACACACACACAGAGAGAGAGAGAGATAGAGAGAGGGAATAACCAAAACTAACCTTATTTTATGCTCATACCTTCCACAGACACAAACCCGCGGCAGCAGCAGAAGCAAAAGCATCGAAAGCTTAGAGGAAGCAATTGAAGCTTTAGGAGTCGGAACTCCCTAGCCTGATCCCTAGGGAATACTCCTACTCCTATTTCTCCTCCTCATCCTCCTCCTTATCCTATGGGCACCACAAAGTTCAAAACTTGTACAAAACGCATTGAAATCAAAGAGAAATTCACGTACAAACCACAAAACTTACTTTAAGTGCAGTCACTTTAGAAACTTTAGATATTAGACGGTTTATGTGGGGCGCCATCAGGGAGCTATCAATAGATGGGCAGAAAAGGCACCTCAACTATAGTTTTCTAAGCTTTAGCTCTTAAGTAATATTTTGTAAAATGCAAAAAGAATAAATTAAAGGCCATTTAATGTATACAAATAAAGAATGCATTAATATTATCTAAATTTAATTGACATATCAATTTTATTAAGCTTTAAAGATTGATTTGCAATATTGTCTTAAGAATTTCAGGCTCATTTTGTGCACACTTCTGATCGGTAAACTAAAAAATAAGCATACAAAATTGTTTACTCAAATCTAAGGCATCACTTGTCTGTTTTTTAAATCTAAATTCAAATTTAACTGCAGATTTATTTTCGAAATCAAATTTTTTCACTATTTTATTATCGAAAATTTTAAAATATTTTCTTAACACTGTCAACAATCTCTTTTCTCTATTAACAATTCTTTATTAAATGCATTGTTAGTCTAATTTTTTTTAAAAATTCCTTTACATTTGGAAAATGCAAGTTTTTTTTTTTTAAATTTGTCAAAGTTGCACACGGTGCAGAGCTTTGCCCTGAGAGCGTTAAGTCTCAGCATACAACAGTAATAAGCACACACACACACACACACACACACACACACACACACACACATACAGACACATTTACTTTGGGGAGCAGCAAAACAGTGATAAGAAAGCTCTGTCAAAGTCACGTGCTGAGTGTGGAAATAATAACAACTCGCAAAGCTTTTTTAAGGGTGGCAGGAGGAGGGAGGAAATCACCATGAAAACGCAGAATCATTGTAGCACATGCTCGCTGCTTACGCCCCTCTTATCCCTCTCATCCCTCTACCTTTCACCCTGCTTGCAACATTGTGGTCCTTGCGGTGCTTGCCACATGCTGAAAGTGAAATAGAGGCTAAAACAACAACAACAACAACAACAACAATGAGAATAATATTGTGCGAGGACACGCACGCGAGAGGTGAAAGTTGCGCTCTTTCTCTCACACAACTCAACTCGACTCGACTCTCTTTCCCTTTTCTGCTCCCCGCAGCCCTTTTTTTTTACTCCCCCCTCAAATGTCTTTTTTGTTTTTGTCGCGTTTGAAATGGCATTTTTTCGTTGTTGTTGTTGTTGCTGACAGCAGCTTTTGCAACATTGTTGGCTTCTATTTTTTTTTAGGACCAGAAATACCTTGGCCAGAATGTTGCCTGAACACATCCTTCTGGATGCAACTAAGGACACACAAGTCTCGAGAGTCGAAATTCGCGTCTCAGTCTCAGTTTATCTCTGCCAGAGAATTGTTGTGTGTGCAACGCGGCGGATTTAAAAAAATAAATATACAAACAAGCATCAACAACAACAATAAATAAAATCAAATAATTTACAAAAATATAATTTAATTAATATTTAGAAAAACAAAATAAACAATAACGTCAACAACAACAAGAATTTTCAACAAAGTTAACAACGCGTTTCAGCTACAAAAACATTTGTAACACATTTTTGCACATGAAATAAAATAAAAAAAAAAAAAAAAAACAAAACCAACAATAATACGTCAGAAATAAACATATTTTTATGCATATATTTAACAAACAAAAATAACAAATAAAATGCCATAAATAAACCAACAAACAAAAAAAAACAAGTCAAAAATTTGTTCAAGGTTGCAAAAATGTTTTTTAAGTTATTTTGTACAACATTTTTTGATTACTGCAATAAGCAAATAAAGTAAGTGTGTGTGTGTGTTTGAAATAATAATAAAAAAAAAACAAAAATAAATAAAGTCAGCTAGAAATTCAAATGCAATGCAAAAAAAAGACAACAACAATAAGGGCAACAATCAGAGCAAACACACACACACACACACACAGACACATACACTTACACTTACAGCACACACCAATACATGTACAGTTTACATTTACATGTTAAGGCAGCGCCTGTTATATAATATCCTGTTTCTAAAGCTGTCGCCTGTCATGTTACAAGCTCCAGCAGGACTTGAATGTTTATCTCTCTCTCTCTCTCTCTCTCTCTCTCTCTCTCTCTCAGTGTGTGTAGCTGTGTGTGTGTGTGTGTGTAGGTGGGGGCGTGGCATGCACCTCAGTTTAGTGCTGCTAAAATGATTTATACACTTGGGCACGGCATTGAGACATTAGCACCATGAAGGACAATGGACGATCCCTTTTTAAATATCTATGCCACAGATATAGTCAAATACATACACAGAAAAGAATTATTTAAGATTTACAAATAAAATCAATGGCAATAAACGGTGTACAAAAAAAAGAAACAAGCAATTGCAGTACAATTGCAGTATTCTGAATATCTCAGTTTTAAAAATATTTTTGTTTTGTAATAAAAAAAAACTTTTTATAAATAAATAAATATTTACCTCAACTAAAATAGAAGTTAACAAAAAATGATTTGGTAATTAGAAAAGGGTTTTTAAAAAAATGTATACAAGTGAAAAGGGATTTAAAAAGAAAAACACAATAAATAAACTTTTGAAAATCAATTCAATTCAAGCTTAAATTCACAAATAATCCTTTGATTTCTTCTTCCGGACTGTCAAAATTAGCAAATTTTTCTCGGTGTATGCCTAGATGCTTATTTCGTTGTTGTTGTTGTTGTTCTGATTGTTGTTGTTGCACGGGCGTGGTGTGATGCGTTCGAAAACATGCACATTTGTGTCGCTAATTCGATGAGCAATCGCTAAAATATTACGCATACGACGCATTGGCCCAGGCCGAAGGTCGTCTAGAGAGAGATTTTATTCGCGCTGGCAGCGCCTAATTAATGAAATGTGTGTCATAATGCGACAGACAGTTAGTAGGTCAAGTGGATAAAGGGCTGAGGTTGATGGCCAAACTTTTTCCTTGGCCCAGTACCACTCCCCTCCCCCTCTACCAAACCCTTTACCAATATAAGGATGAAAAAAAACAAGAGCAACAAAGATGCAAGTAAAAGTTAAGTAAATAAATAAATGGGCGTGTTCTGACCAACTTCTTAGCCAAGTAGCGCTTTTCAAAATGGGTGTAGCCTCGTTTGGTCTAAGCTTTTAAATAATAACTGGTTTTGGAATGCACGCAGCTAATTTTTACATAATTACTTATTATAATAATTATTAGAATGTCACGAACGACTCTTAAATCCAGTTATTTACTCCAAATCGATGTTGAAACAATTAAAATGTTTTTCATTACAATTAACAATTTTATTTTTAAATTAAAGATATTTATAAATATTCGACTTTAACATGAACCTACCATCGTAACCATGAGTCGAAAAATCGATGGTTTTTAGACATCTTGATTCAATTTATGGAAAACTTTTTAAAATTTGTGGATATACAAAAAATCCCTTTATTTAAATAATATAATTTGTTACATAACCTGACAGAATTGTATAGCTGTAATGGAAACGATTTGTCGAAAGTATTTTTTATCTAGATAAAATTTATTGGATCCCAATAATTTCAGAAGTTTCGGACACCTATATCGGGTAACTGTTATTAATGCTAGGTCGAAAAAACATTTTTTGACTTTCAAGAAATATTAATAAAATGAATCCCACTAAATTTATAAACACCCTAACAAAGTTTTATGGATAGCGGATGACTAAATCATACAGTTGCCTTAGATGCGATAGTGCGTAAACAATAAATTTTACGGATACCTCGATCAAAATCCTCAAATTAAATATCGAAAATTTTAAACATAAAATCGGACAACTAAAAAATTTGTTTCTTAAGAAAAAACTTAACAGAAGAGTATTGAGACCTCGGCACGCCGCAGTTGCGACATTAATTCAATTTATTAAAACAAAATTGGTTACCTTAAACATCTAATTGTTGTTATACTAAGCAATCTGTCTAACTGTCAAAGCACCTCACCTTTCACCTTATCACTTCTATTTTCTTGATTAAACAAGTTTCATTTCTAAATTACACAATCGCAAAAGAAATATTTTTATTAATTTTTAATCCTGCACAGGAAAAACAATTGACTCTGGCATGTTTCAAAGGACAGTGCAACTTTCAATATTAAACAATGCAATACTAAACGGTTAATGTTCCAATAAGCTAAATTAAACAATTTGTACAAAGTATAAAAAATCATGTCTAAGTAAAACTAAAAATTAAAACATAATAAACAGTACCAAGCGACACAGATTCTTAAACTAAAATAAAAACGCAACTTCAACTAATTAATCTACACACAAATCTTGCACATTTAAAAAAAAGGTAAGTTAAGAGCACAATTTTTTTATTCTATTTTATCTGATTGTCATTTGATATGTTTTAAAGCGATTCTAAATGTTGTATTTCGTATTCTATGCACTTTTTTAAAGCAAATATTGAGGAATAAATTGTTAATTTTAGGTAAATTCTAAATAATTGTGTTAAGCTAATTTAAAATACTAAAAAAAATAAATATGATGGTAGGGGTTTTAGGAAAACTTCTTGATAAATACAAAACAATATTAGTATATTCCAAACTCTGGTTTGGGGTGTAACAACAACGACACACAGCAATTCTTCTGCTTCGAGTCGAGATGCTAAGCACAAATATATTAGAAAAGGTATTTAATAATATAATAGCTTGGCATATTTGAGTATTTAAAATAAATAAAAATTCTCTGCTGCTTAGTTTCCACGTTATTTACTTAGTTTAACGATTTCGGATATAAAATAGTTTTCAGTTTATCTCTCTTTCTAACAATTAAATAATTTTCCTACCTTGTTCATGATGACTGATTAAGGATTTTAAAATGGCATCTTTTCCACTGCTAAATTCCAAGCTGGTAAACCACGACAAACATAAACACAACAATTGTAGATCTTGGACTCAAATTGGCCCAACTGAATGCTGGACAGAATCGAGCAGAGACTGCCCTTCTGATAGTCTGTAAGCTGTTCCACAGTCTGATTGAGACCCTCTTGGGCTTTGACAGTGCCCTGGGATACCCAAGCAACCCGGTCAATTTGAGTCCAGGGTATAACCTGTTGATTGGCGGGCGATAACCAACGGCTCAGTAAATTAACTGAAACAAAATCCATGTTGGCATCGAGAGCTGGCATTAAACAGCCCACGACAGTGGGACAAAGTGCTCCATGATAATAATCCTGGGCACCATACAAGGCACTGTAGAGTCCTGTGCTCATAACGCGCGTTGAATCGCAACCAAAGAGAAAGACGACGCCTTGAATACGATTCCGATAAATAATACGACTGGGCACATATTGCAAACTGGAACCATGGCCAGCATAGCTGGAAAAAAAGAAATCTATTAATAATTTTGAAGATGGCTAAGATTGTTACATTACGATATCATACGAATTTTGAATATTTCATTTAGGAATTACAGATGCAAAGCAAAAAACTAAGATTAAATTTAAAAGATACAAAATAAAGAAAAAACCAAAAGAAGACAAAGAAAAAGATTATGTTTTTCAATTTGTAATTCATAATTACAATAATAAATTACCTGTTTTTTTATATATTATTTTAAATTGATTTTCTAATTTTTGAATAACTTAACTTTCTTTTCTCATGGAAATTTCATAGTAAAACTATTCCTAATTTGGATAAACTTATTGGATTACAATACTTTCTTGTTTTTTTTTGCTATCTTAGTATTATATGTCGAAATTCGTATAAATATCCTACGATTATTGGCTAAACCTACACAAAGCAATCAGCTTTGAAAGCCTTCGTCATGAACTGCTCGCTGGGCATCGTCTCGAACGTGTTCTGCCAGTGAGATAGCCAATGTTCGAAAAAGCCGCGAAGACGACGTCCAGAATTGACGAGATCCGCATTGGGATTGATGAGACTCATGCCACGCTCTATATTGACGGTGTAATAACCGTGCTGTATTTGTGACTTGTGGCATTTAAAAAGACGCCACAAACTGTGAAGCGATTTGATTCTTGTGTATTCCTGCATTGGTGCCAGCTGCTCCCAATGCAAATGATCCAGACGCTCATCCACCACAAGAATGATGGGAAAACGCTTGACAGCCAGCGTTTCTTGCTCTTCCAGCTGTTCCCATTCGTTGGCGCAACTCTCGAGCAGCTCACAGACGAGCAGTGCTTCAGTCTCATTGTGATTGCTGAGCTCTAAGCACAGTTGCCTCATCTCCTCACTTGGCAAGCGATTCGCATGCAAAGTTGCCTGCGACAGGAGAATTCTCTGATGATCATTCCAATTGTGATCCACACAAAACTCATCCACGCGGCTAAAGACAATCTTCGTTTGTTGCTCTACGGCAGCGGAATGATAACGATTTCCCAGGAACATATAGCAATAAGGCGTAAAAACGATGCCGAATTCATAAATTAATTTCTGCAGGGTACAAAAAATATATTAATTATATATACGAGTATATAAACAAGACAAGTCATTGCTTGGAAAAAGATGGAAATAAACAAGTTACGTTCGGTTTTTTAAGAATATGAAAAAAAAGGAACAATGCAAAATATCTTCTAGAAATATATATATACATGTTTTTCATATTCATTATAAAAAGTTAAAATAACAACTTGAGTTTTATTTTTGATCAAAACAATAAACGAAATAATCATTATGTTATTAGTTTCAGTTTTTTGCTCAAAAGTTATTTTAAGTAAAATAATAAAAAATAATGACTATCTCTTAAGTTTTATAAAAAAAAAGCTTATAATGCCAACTGTCCCTGATATAAAGACAAGAAATTGTTTAGATTTAATTGAATTCTTGGAAAAATATACCATAATCATTTGGTTTTTGTACTGGGAGTTGTACTTAAAAGTAGATATGTTAATTTACAACCTTTTCCGAGCAATTACTGCACATACTGTACACTAAGTAGAGTCACCTGTAAGTCCACTTCAAATGCATTAAGTTTCTTCCAATATTCGGCCTTCGCCTCCTGCGACTTGACGTCTAGAGGATCGACGGTGACAATGCGTCTGAAACGCTCCACCAAAGTGCCGTATTCCTTGAAGATGCCACCGAGTGCATCGTCGTTAAAGTGGAGACAAGTTGGTCCCAATTCGGGAGTGCGACAATGACGCAACAGGGCGACATAAATGTCGCCTTTGGCACCGGCAATGTCATAGAATGTGGAATATGTTGTTGCCGCATTGAAACTCTTGCAGATGTGCAACACACACCACTCCGCTGGTAAATCTTGGCAGACACTCACAATGCGTTCGTATCCCGTTATGGCATCCGAACAATCCTCCAGAAAATCCAGCGTGTCTATGGAAATTTCTTTGGGCTTTTCTATGCGCTGCTCAATTTTCTTTTGATGCTGCAAAATGTTTCTGAAAAATGAGTTGCTGGAGGGAAGAAAGAATAAAAGGTTACAGTTAGTCAAGTAATTGTATTTACAATGAAATAAATAAACATAGCTAAAAAAAGACAATAAAGGGGTTTATTTATTTGCCAAGTACTCTGTACTAAAAGCTGATTTTTGACCGATTGTTCTTATGACAGCTATATGATAAAGAAAACCGATCTGAACCAAATTTAGCCAGAATAAATAAAACCAACTAAAACGCATATTCTATCAGTTTATACTAAAACTTAATTTTCGACTGAGCGTCTCTATGGCAGCTATATGATAAAGTGGTCCGATTTTAACCAAATTTGGGCAGGATGCATAATACCAGACCATATTATACAAAAACTTAATTTTCGATCTATCGTTCCTATGGCAGCTATATGAAGTAGAAGTCCGATCGACGTTATTCAGAAATCTACTTAGCAAGTTTGAAGTCTCTAGCTCTTAGGGTCTCTGAGATCGACGCGTTCAAACAGACGGACTAGAATATATATACTTTGGGAGGGTCTCCCTTCTGCCTGTTTTATACATTCTGCCAAATACATTATACCCTTTTTTTTTGACGATTTTCAATTGGCTCAGGGTACAAACATATAGTTAAGCTTAGTAGATCTTATTATTATCTTGTTTACTTTTCAATTGGCTCAGGGTACAAACATATAGTTAAGCTTAGTAGATCTTATTATTATCTTGTTTACTTTTATTCAAAAATATAAGTAACTTATAAAAATTTATAATACCAAACTAAATATTTGATACCCTTACAGAGACTTGTATTCCATTTATGACTGATATTCCCTATGACAGCTATATGATATAATTGACCGATTTTAATCAAATTTAATTAGGATATATAGAACATTAGTGAATACACCATCTGTGAATTTGTTAGAGATTTCTTACTAAATGTGGATTTTCGAACAATCCTTCTTATGACAGCTATATAATATATATATATAGAAGTCAAATCGCGCTCCGACACATACAGTGGCTCCCAGCTTATTTGACCTTGGGCAGTGGGGTATTCTTGAGCCGGCTATTCACCACTCACACATTCACCACTCACATATTCAACTCACTTCTTGAAATCGCTTTTCTCTTTGGTGCTGGCAGAATTGAGAATTTCGCTCGTTGTTGGCATTTGATTTTCCAGTTGCTGAGCTTCGGTTAAAAGTCGCATGTCCGCGGATTGATAAAGCGCTTTGACCTGATAATAAATCGAGTGCTCCTCGTTGCCATTGCGATATTCTTCATCCGCACGCAATAAATTATATTCTGCAAATCAAAAAAAAAAAAGAGACGCCACTTAAAATACTTAAGCAATATAAGTTGTAATTTCCGTACTCACCTTTGGTATCAGGTCCCACCTGCTCGCTCGACAGTCCTCTTATTTCGCTGTCACTCGCAGCTGCATTGAACATGATTTTTATCTTTCTTTTAATAATAATAAATATAATGAATAATTTCTAAAAGTCGCGCCGTCGTCGGCATTTAATTTTTGCATGCCACAAGTTGTTGTTGTTTTTACATATGACTGGGCAAAGGCTGCCACCCTGCAGAATTTACTAATCTGCCAATGTGAACCATTTTGGGAACTTTGTGATGAAAATACAACACTGCTAGGTATCGATAGCTTGAAGCGATGAGTGCACTATCGTAGGTATCGTTTGTTGAGTGGGTATTTTTTAGTACATTTCTGCTAGATGTGCGCGATTTATAAAAGCGGAATATAAAAACACAAATTAATATGTAACTGTTATTAAATGGCTGCAAATATATGTTAAAACAACTCAATTGTTTATTTATATTGGTTTAATTGCATAATACAATTTTACTTAATTTTGTAAATAGAACAAATGGTTTAAAAAAAATGTCTATTTAATTAAAACTAATTATTTTAATTTAAATATAACGTAATATTTAATGTCTTTTAAAATAAAGCTTATTATTTTTTTTTAAATTTAAGGCCTAGCTTAAATATAATTTATCACAAATAAATATTTATCGATATATCAGTATTGTTTTATCGAACAGTCCTATTGCAAATTGGGTTATTTTTAGTTCCTTTTTCTTAAATTCCCGCGCGAACGTAAGAGAGTTAAAAAATGGATTCTAGCTGGCTGCATATATGTAAGTTTTAATTGGTTAGTTTATTAAGTATATAAATAACTTAAACACACGTGTCGAGACATTATAAACAAGCTTTCATTTCTCTGCCGTAGCTCTTGTTGTTGCTCTCCGTAGATTCATTCATAAAAACGCAGCGACTGAATTTTTGCCTTGTTGTTGTTGTTGTTGTTTATGCAAAGCTTTGCGCAGCTGCCCGAAAACAGCCCGAAAACCGAAAACTGTGTCAATCTCGTCTAACACACACACACACACACATGCTTACATACAGTGGCTCCCAAAATGAACCACACCCTCCAGTTGCCCTATAAAACCTTACGCAACAACAAAGCGGCACACATTGCCAATCATTGCAGCAACAAATTCACAACGACAACAACAACAACAGCTACAGTTGGAAATGAGCTTTGACATTTTACATTGTTTTTGTTGTTGTCGTTGTTGTGTGTGTGTGTGTGTGTGTGTGTGCAGTCGCGCCTTTTTGCTGCTGCTGCTGCGGCCGCTGTCGACGCAGGCTGCAGTTTCTAATGACGTTTCTTATACAGAAAACGACATCGGCAGCGAATCGGCGTCGCTGTCAACGTTGTGCGTGGGCTCTGCTTTTGTGCGTGTGTGAAGGCCTGACGTCAGTGAGGCTATCCCGTTAGTTTGTTGCTGCTTGCAGTGTCTGTCTCCCTCCCTTTCCCACTTACTATTGCAGCTTCCCTATTTCACACTCTCTCTCTTTCGCTCGTATCTAACGCTTTGGTTCGGTCTATAAAAATACATAAAGTTAGTCAAGTAATTATTTTAACAAACTGTTTATTATTTTTATTTTATTTAATAATTAATAAACGATTTTAATTTATTTTATTTACTATTTCTTTATAGATTATCTTGACGTTTATTGTTCGACCAATAAACATCAAGAAATGTTTTGAAATGTTTGTTTTCAATATTAGCAAAAATATTTAAAAAGAACCCTAAAACTTTTTTTTAAGTTTTTTGAGATTTTATATATATTTTTTTTAAGTTTAAAAGTTTTAAAGTGCTTTTATCTTATTACTCAATGATTTCAGTATTTTAAAACTTAACATTTTTTAATCAGAAATAAAAAAATAATTTTTTTTTTAAATTTTTATCACAAATTTTGTGTAAGTGTCTTAAAAGAATTTAATTTAAATTAAATAAATGCAGTGGGACAAAAAAATTCGTATTTTTTATTGATGCAGCATCCGCAGCACAAAGTCAACTTGACGAAGCTTTCGTTAAATATTGAAACCACGCCGACGCAGCAGCAGCAGCTGCTCTCACTCTCTCTCTCTCTCTCGCTCGCTTCCAATCCACTCTCTTTTTCTGTCTCTGTCGCACTTGCACTTTGCTTTTTTTGCTACTGTGTTGTGTATTGTTGCGCTGCCGGCTTCGATGTCGACTGCGCTGTTGTCGTTGGCAGAGTTTGAAGCTTTCAGCATCCTTTTTTCTACTTATTAATTTTGATGTTGCTTTTCACTTTTACTTTGTGTATGTTTAAACGTGCCTCAGTCTCTCTCTCTTTCTCATTGTTTGGCTGTGTGTGTGAGTGACAGTGTTGAGCAATTCCCTAAAATCCCATGACAATCATATGTTGTTCTTGTTGTTGTTGTTTGTTTTTCGAGCTGCAACATTGCTCATAACAAAAATGGTTGTTTTTGGACAATTTCTAATTTCTTGACCACAGTGAGCGCCATTAAGCAACCCACACATAATCAGCATGGACGACGAAATTTGGGCAAAACCCTCTGCATTATTTATGAGCCACTGTTAATGTAAAAGCTTGGCACGTACAAACAGTCAGTCAAATAATTACTCTGACATTAAATATGATATTTAAATTTGAATTTAAATATTATAACTGTTAACCCTTTTTTTTTAAAAAACAATTTTGAATTAAATATTATTTAACATTTGTATTAAAAAATTATAAAAATATGTCTCTTCTTTGATCTGAATACCACATTGTAAAATTATAATTAAAAATACATATTGAAATATAGAATAACTTCTATTCAAAATATTTCATTCTTATATTGCATTCAAAATTGAGATTTATACTGTGAATAGAAATAAAATCCTTAATTACCTGTTACTCCAGTAATATAATAATAAAAATAAAGTTGCCTTTTATATTTTAATTACTATTATTATTACTTATTGATTTATTTACTAGATTCATCAAAATTTGTAGTAAATAATTATTTTTTTTTTGCAAATAATTGAAATTTTGTCAAATAAATTACTTGACCAACTGTATGTGCATTATTTTGCTTGTGACATAAATAGCTTCGCTTACTGTTTGTGCATTATTTTCGCAGTCAAAACAATTATTTGGCTAACTGTAGGCAGTTTACCTTAGAGCGGGTTGAAGAGTTGGGGATGGTAGTGGGTGTGGGTGGAGAGGGGAGGGGAGGGGGGTCGCGTACGCCTAGCAAATTTTAACATTAATATTACATTAACACACACACCAACAGCACACACACACAGACTCACTCACACACATGCTTTGGGGAGACATTAAAGTGAAACTTTCATTTGACGTCCTAAGAGCAACAACAACAACCATAACAACAACAAAAACAACAACACGCGACATGTTAAATAAATGTAACAAATGCGTGCGAAGCGAAAAAGAGAACACAAAAGCAGCGCAGCAACAGCGACGTCGACAGCAGTCATCCCAAAAAATATATTGGCACACATTCCAACAGTTGCAGCGATGCTAACGTTAACAGCGACGCAGACAGCAGAGAGATGCTGCTGCTGCTGCTGCTCTCTCACTCTCTGCTGCCTGCGCTTGTGCTTGTGCTGCCTCTGCTGCTGCCTCTGCTTTCGTTGATTTCGCTCGCAAAGTCAAAGCGATTTTCAAAGTCGACGGTTGTGTGGCTCGCGCTGCTTAAAGCTACGTTTACTGCTTTCAAAAGCAACTGACAAAACGCTTTTAAACACTTGTAAAAAACATAACCAACAACAACAGCAACACACAGACACTCATCAACACACACATACACAGGCAGACAGACACACACGCATACACAAAATATCCTTAATAATTAAAAAAAAATTCAATAAAGTAAGCGAAATATCAACAACAAAAGAGGCGAGCAAAAAAGTGTAGTCTGCTTTTGAGCAGCAACAGAAAAAGTATTTAAATTAAAGTGTAGCCTGCTTTTAGGCAGTATCAAAAAAGAATCGCATGCGATATTTCGAAATAATCAAAGAAAAGTACGTTAAGTGTGTGGAAATTATAAATTTCAAATTGCAATTAATTGTGAATTTAAGTGAATTAAGGTGTGGTGATTTATGCAACTTTTTAGACACACACACACACGCACAGGGCGGCGACACACACACACACGAGGTGTGGAGAGAAAGGAGAGAGGGGAGCAAAAAGCAGCGCAGTCGACTGCACATACCTCTAAGCTCACACACACACACATACACAGACAAAATAAAGGATAACGACAACGAAGCAGCAAGTAAAGGAAAAGCCAAAGAAAGAAATCGAAATTAAAATATATGTTGTACAACAACAACTATAACGAAAACAACAACAACAGCAACAACAAGAGAGAAGGCAATTTTCGGCTGTCGCTGTAATTCAAAGCTCATCTGCGCTGCTTGCTGCGCTGCTGCTGCGTTATTAACACTGCACAGTGGATTTGATCACAAAATATATGGCATAAATAAGAATATTGCAGATATCGAAATGAAAGTTGAATAATTTCATAATTCATAATTCATTTAAAAAAATCTATTTTTATTTTTATTCTTAGACATTTTATATAATAGACATTTACCTTATTTTTGGTTAACTAAATATAAAAATATAGGAATATTTAGTGACTTGCTATTAGGTGCTCAAGACTACATATTAATTAATTAATTAATTTTTTAACTTCAAAATATATGAACCCTTTCGGTTTATTTTCCCTGTTTTTTTGACAGTACAATATTAGCGATTTATGAGAAATATTAACAGAACACTTAACTTAGCCTGTCTTTTGATTAAGGTTTGTTATTTGAATTATTTGTATTAAAGTGCATTTTAAAAGTGTTTATAGAGGTGGTTTAAGGTAACTAGCTTTCATTCATTTATGTCACATATTTTACGCTACACTCCACTGTGCACAGTGAGCATCTTCTGCTGCTACTGCGGCGCTGCGCTCTCTCTGCTCTCTGAGAGAGTGTCGACAAGTGTGCTGCTGCTGCGCTGCCGATGCCTCTGTCAGCATCGACTGCTGCTGCTGTTCTCTCTGCTCTACATGTGTGTTGTGTGTGTGTGCGTTCGTCAAGTGAAAACATTTCGTTTCGTCAAGTTTTGTAGGTATTTTGGCAGGCGAACAGACTAACACACACACACACACACACACACACACAAACATACAAATCTGCTCGTCATCTGCTGCTGCCAGCAAACAGTGAATTAAATAAAATAAATATAAAATAAGTAAATATATAAAATTAACAGTCAATAAAACAACACATATGCAAATATATATAAATATATATAAATAACAAAAAAGCACAAGAAATTGCGAAAAGGAAAGAGAAAAACCAAGAAAAATCGCTGTGCGTTTTTTTCCGAGTGTGTGTGTGTGTGTGTTTTTTTGCAACAAAAAAAAAAAAAATCAAAAGGCGTTGCCAAATCAAAAGCTGCAACAAAAGAGCTCAGTTAATAAAACTAGAAATTAAAGAAAAAAAAATAAATTCAAATACAATTAAAATAAAAAAATAAAACTATAATAACTTTAACTAACATTAAAAATAATCTCAATACAGGCACTACAAAAATGTATAGAGAAAGCAAAGCATAAATTAATCATACGCACCGTTCAACAAAGCAGAAAATGCACCAAAAGTGACATTGTGAATGTAGAAGCAAGCAGAAAGCAAGGAAAACCATTAATAATACACACAACAGTCATATACATATAAATATATATTATATATATATATATATGTGTAGCATATAAGGGATATAAAAGGATATAAAGGACTCGGCTGTTCTATTATTTAACTGCTTTCAACGCCACTTTCAACTTGACGAAGCACGATTGAAAGCCGCTTTCAACTGCACAGCATCAACAAGAGAAGGAGTGAGGGAAAAAGAGAGCGAGAGAGTCAGAGAGAGAGTGAGAAAGAGTGTGACAGCCAGCGACGTCAACGTCAATTCGCTCAACATTTATTCGCAATTCTCAACGTCAGTTTCGGACTGGATTTCTGTCTCTTCTCTTCTTTTCTCGCCTCGCTTTGACTCCATCAATAAGAAAAAGAAACAAGAAAAACAGTTACCAAAATAAATAACAACTGACAGCTGCTGCTGACTTTGTCCTGCTCTTCGTTCTGCTCTTCGTCCTTCTCTTCCTTTTGCTGCTCCTGCGAATCGCGAATTGATTTGAGTCGCGAGTGCACAATTTGCAACGAAATCTGAGCAATATATTCACCAGATAAACAAATACACTACAACCTCTAATTGTTATCCAAGTCAACAACAAAATAATAAAACAACATAAATAAACAAATAGCTAAAGGAAACCCACAAAAAGAACAACAAAAAACACAAAATGGGTGCCAAGGAAAGTGTCGAGGCAGCCGTTAAAATGAATGCCGATGGCTGGGGACACGTGGAGGTGTGTATAACTTACTATAATAACTAAAATAATCCAAATAAGTCAATAAAAACAATGCAGAAATCTTGAAATTAGAAAATTAAAAATAATGTTTCTATTTTATTATTTATAAAAATTGTCCCTTATTGAATATCTTATGTTTATAACTAAAATAAATTAAATTAATGATTAATAAGTAAATTAGGTTGGAAAGGGTATAGGGGTAAGGGTATTATTTCAATTAAATTACTACCTCATAAAAACTACTGCATACTTTTGGGTGCTTGTATTGCCTTAATTTCTAGTAACTTTGGTTAGCTATTACTGCTGTTCTAACTGTCCAAACTTGCTGCGATTAAGTGAGATAATAGATAATATTAATATATTTAGTAAATTACCATTAGAACCGAATGTGGTGGTTTGGGAAGTGGGCGTGGCAAAAATTTAAAGCAAACTTGACCTGCGTGGAGTTTACAGAAGTCTGTGTGTCAAATCTAATTGCTCTAGCTTTTATAGTCTCTAAGATCTAGGCTACGAAATATCTTAAATAATAATGAAAAAACATCTTATTTATAAAAAACATTTTATCTTTAACATGTAAACACAAAAATATTAAAGTACATTCTCTCTACTTAATAATAATGTAAATAACAAATAAACAAATATCAAATAACTTGTTATTAATTAAAATTAAAAATCCTCTAACCTTTAACATTTACAAATTTATTGCTCTATACAATACTTGTATCGTATCCTTAGTAAATTTTCAAATTATTCAAACTGTCAATTTGCCATTTGTGACTATCTTGTGCTGTTTTATTATTTACGAGTCCAATTTGCAATAAGTTTTCCATTGTTTCCTTAAACAGTGAATCAATTATATCTTGTCTTTTATGATGAGCTTTCAAACAAAGTTTAGCTTTGTACAAACATAATTAAAACTTTTACTTACACATTTTAAAGTCACCCACTTATGGGATGAAACATCTTTCAATATATATTTGACTTAGGTATTTAATGATAGATTTATATACAAATTAAATGTGTTTTACAATTCTTTTTTATCAAATTGATAAATCTTTTAAATTCTCCTATCCTTCGATTTGGTAGATAAAATATAATTAGTAAAGTTCTACAAAGTAATAGTTCAAATAGTTATTTTTAAAATACTGTATTATTCTTTTAATGGTTTCGTTAAATATTTTTCACAAGTTGATCTGTCTCTTCGATAGTTCTTTATTCGATAGACTTGAATATCATCTTCAGGTGTCTGTCAGTTTATCAATATGTCAATTGTCACAGTCAATTCAATCTGTCAACAATGACACATTTCGCAGACTGTGACCCAAAATCGCCAAATCTGTCGCCACTTTGATTCCCGATTGCATTTTGATGAGCAGACGATAAAAAAGAGACAGTAAAATAGAGAGAGAGAGAGCTACATAAAATGTTATTTTATTGATTTAAAAATAACGTTTACAGAAGAAACAGAAAACACGTGTGGCATCCACTTGATGAAGCGACACAAAACATGCGGGCCAACAAATTCAAAAAAAAAATACTTATCTCTCAATCTCTCAACCTCTTGAGCATAAAGATCGCTGTGTGGGCGAACAACAACTCTTGAGATTACAGAGAGAGAGGGAGAGAGAGAGAGAGACAACGTAAGAGTAAAAATAGAGAGAGAGAGACAAAACGTCGCGTTTGCATGAATGAAAATGCGCATAGATTTTCCCTAGATTTGTTTCTGTTTTGAGTTTTTATTTTTTAGTTGTTTGCTTGAGTTTGTGGCGTTCATTTGAGAGTAGTTTTTTTTCGGAATAAAGAAACATTTATACAAACATTAGTAAAACAATAAGAAAAGTTCGTAAACAGGTGTTTGCTCGGTAAATGCTGTAAACAAAAATAGATAAAAATCATAGACTGTATATATATATTCGTATAGAATGGCTAAAAAAAAAACAAACAAACAAATAGTCGACAGGCTATGTTTTTAGATATATATTTAATTTTCATATCTGAAGGTGTACTAAAAGAATTCAAAATTCAATTTATATAAATAAAAGTAGCAGCAAGTCGGCAATGTGCAACATGTGGCGCGACTTTGGATATGTGTGTGTGTGTGTCAGTGTTGCCCGTATTATGACAAATAAATTAAGCTAGATTAGAAAAACAAAAATTAGTCAAAAATACTGGAAAATATTATAATTATAAATTTTTTTTCTTAAATTTTAAATATTTTTGGTATGTTTTAAAACAAAAATAAAATTTGTGCGTTGTTTTGTTGGTTTTAATTTAAAAGTTTGCTTTGAACATTTATCAAATCCGGCATTAAATTAGCTTAACTGATATAAATGATAAAGCTAAAAAAGTATATGCTTGAATTGATCAAAACGCTTAAAAAACGATTAATATCAATTTTAAATTAGCTAAACTCATAAAAATAACTAAATCAAAAAAAATATGAAACCCAAAAATATTATTATTGCTTTTCTTTAATTAAAACCTTTTTAGAAATTTGCTAGATTTAGCGTAAAATTAGCTAAACCGGCAGCAGTGAGTGTGTGTGTAGTGTAAAATAAAATAAAACTCAGCCCGAGATCAAATCAAATCAGAAATACCCAAATCAAAGCAAACTTCAAAGCACTTTTTTCCGCTGGAAATCTTCAAGGTGTTGTTGCTGTGATTTTTCTAATCGATGTTGTTGTCGCTGTTGTTGTTGACACCTACACGCTAAGCATGTGGCATGCGGCATGTGGCGCGGCAAGAAGCAACTTTCGACTGCATTTTGGCCAACAAATAGCGTTGAACTCTCGTCTCGTTCGCACTTCGCTCAAAAGCGTTAATAAACCAGAGATGCGTGGGTTGATTCAAACGTTGCAAGTCAAATGTTGCCTAATCGCTGAAGTTGATTCAAGTTCAAATATTTATGCATTTTGATTTATGAATTGGATCTAAATATTTTTTATTTTGAAAGTCACATTTTTCATGCATTATTGTTTTGTGAAATCATATTTCAGATTGATTAATCGACTTATGTTTAAGATCACGCAGTATTATTGCCCTTACTAGAGATGTTTTTTGTTGTTGCAGATTTTCATACGCATTGTATAAGTTTTTATGAATATTAAACTGGTTTCTATCGTTAAATTCATTTGTTTTATCTAGTGCTTCTACTAAACTTTATTAAGTATCATTAGAAATTAGAGATCTCACTTTATACCTAAGTTGATAAAGTTGTATGGGATCCATAAGTCAACTTGGGTTTTTCCTATTGTATTATATTCTGCATATAGGTATTTAAAAATAAACATGGAATTTAGGGTATGATGAACTTCTACAATCGCTTTAAAGACATGAATAAGATATCTTTTTCAACTTAGTTAAAATGTGTTAAATTTGTAACTTGATAAATAATTTCTTTCTCGTTTATTCACCTTTTTTCTATCTCTTTCCCTTTCTCACATATAGCAGCGAGGAAGTCGCTACCACGGTCATCGGCATAATCAACGCTCCCAGTCGCTAAATCGCGGCCAAGCGCTTTCAACGGCGGACGTCAGCAACATGTGGTGACATCGGGGTGCCTCTGGTAAAGGTAAATCTCTAGACTACCACTTAATATATGGGAATCATTAATATATATGAAATATTTTTAAATTTATTTAGGAACTGCTGTGGGTTGTGCTAATTGCGCCATGGGCAACAAATTGAGCTGTTCGTGTGCTCCATTGATGCGCAAGGCTTATCGCTATGAGGATTCTCCCTGGCAGAGTTCACGTCGTCGCGATGGACATCTATTGAGGTGAGCTGCGAGCATCACCAGGTTGCAACAACACCCAGAGAAAAAAATAAATCATAATAAATTTAAATAGAAAATACACGTTCACACTTACCCAAGTGCCGAATGTATAATTTAAATAGTCAAATTTGACTTGTCAAGTCGCCAGACAACCGTTTTTCCAAACTTTGAGCTTGTACCATTTTGGTCATTATTTAGTCTCTTAATTGATTCGGCATATAAAAATGATTAACTTTAAAAAAATTTTATTTTTCGCTATTTTTGCCGAAAATTTCATGTACTCCCCCCTTTGACTTTTCGAAATCAACTTCTGATGCCCAAATCAGTATAAATCGACACTTTAAATTTAATTCTGAGAGGCTTCATATTCCTGTAAAAAATCAGGCCCAAACTGTCAAAAAATTCCCTGGTTTTCTAATAAAGTCTCACCAAAAAGAATCAAAAAATTCTACTTAAGCCCATTATAGAAGATTTTATAAGACTTACATTCAAACATGTAATAGTAAAAAGTAATAGTAGTTTAAATTTAATTTACTATTCTTAAGTCATAGGAAAAAATGGTTATATCAAAGTGTAAACATAAGAATTGTAAATAACTTTTCTCTGGGTGTAAATAGTTGTTGCATTTGCAGTGGCAACTTTCCCTATATTCTTCCTCGATCCTTTTGTTAACTGACTGGCTGTAAATATGGCACAATTAAAAAACAACAATTGAACTCGTCTCTTTCGATAAACTTTTTGTAATCAAACTAATTATGTTCTTCTTCTGGTTTTTCTTTCTTTCAACCAAAACAAACAAAACTATAAAAACAACACTACAAAAAAAAAACTTTCGACTTTGCCTACACATTTAATTCAATACACAAACCACACTTGGCAATACAACAAACACAACAACCACAACAACAATCTGCCAACTGCAACAACTTTTCCTGTAAAAAAAACCAACAACAACTGCGCTTCCTTTGTTTCGTTTTACTTTCAATTGTATAAAATAATACCAAAAACTTTGCACAAAATTTCAATTGGATAAACGAACCCAACAATTTCAACAATCCAACAATGAAACAATGAAACAACCCAACAAACAACTACAACTACTATAACTTGAATAACTAACTTAATGTATTTGTCAACCACATGTGATTCTTTATTAACCAACACTAGTTCGTTCAGGTTGTGGGCTGAGGTCTTTCATGTATCGGCAAGTGGCGCCGGCACCGTCAAATGGCAACAAGTGTCCGAAGATTTGGTTCCTGTCAACATCACATGCATTCAGGACTCGCCCGAGTGCATTTTTCACATCACCGCCTACAACAGTCAGGTGGATAAAATACTCGATGTGCGACTTGTGCAGCCAGGTAATGTGAAAACTTCATTACCATAGAAAATGTCTAACGAAATATCAGTGTTCCTGAAAAATGCCTTATCGACTTCATTAATTTATTTTTTTTTCTGTCAATTTTGTTTACTATATATAAAGGCCTGACTCCAGCAGGCCCGGAATTAAAAATTTCTGTCGAACTTCATATATAAAAAACTTAAAAATTTTCTGGCAGTGTTTTTTTTTTAGTGTAAAATGTAATTTTTACTTGACTTGTGTTGTTTTGGTTTGTTATTAAATAACTTTTATTTTACATACTAAAATAAATGCTTATAAATGTAATTTTTAATAATATTTTCAAAAGCTTAAGAAACAAGGTAAAATACTTGAAGAAATACAGATAATTGTTAGAGATTGATAAAACTTTCGTTGTTCCGTTGCTTTGACTGCTGTGATTAATAAATTTGATTTTTGTAGGCACTCGTATTGGACAGGCATCGGAATGCTTTGTTTACTGGAAGGATCCCATGACTAACGATACTTGGGGATTGAATTTCACATCGCCCATCGATGCCAAACAGTTTCGAGAGTGCTGTGTAAGTATTCTCTTACAGTTTTGTGAAGTTGTAACGCCGACAACGATGACAAGCAAAAACCACCTCAACTGATACCTTAACCACCAACTAAAAAATAAAAAGAAAGAAGCCACCTTAACCACTTAACACTACACTACAAACACACACACACATATACAAACAAATTACACACACCCACAACAAAGATGCTATGATTTGATGACCGACCGTGATGAATGTTTAATTATGAGGATGATAATGCTAATGATGATCGTGATCGTGATGACGTTGAATTCAGCTTTGAAATATTCTTATATAAATATCATGAATTGATTTCAAAATTTCTTGTGCTTTTATTTAAGCTTCAATTCATGCCATGCCATAGTCACAGTCACTGTCACAGTCGGAGTCACTGTCACTGTCATCCACACACACACACACACACACACACACACACACACACACACACACACACACACAGATAGACAAAACAGACAAAACGCTCTTTAACGAAAACAAATAAGAAATACAGCTGTAACTGTAAACATACTTATCAGCATATAAATATACATATATTTATATATATATAATACATATATATTCTCGTTCATTAGTTTAATACATTTAAACAAATTGGCGTTTTTTATCTTTAAAATTATATTTGAGTTCATTATTGATATTGAGTTTTATTCAAAAGAATTTTAATGTGGTTTATAATATTCAACAATTTAGCAAATATAAAGAAATATGAAAATTGCTAAATATTGACTCATACGTAGTGCTATCTTATTTCAGAGCTTTAGAAAAACTGCTTTAACATGTTAAACATAGTTAAAAAATTGAACAGAAATTATAAAAAAACTGAAATCTATGCACACAAAATTTTTCATTATAATTATTATGAAATAAAATACAGTGCTAACAAAAATATATGCTACAGTAATTTTTAAATTATAAAATTTTGTGAAAAAAAATGGATACAGAACTTATAAAAATTAGATCTGTGCAGACATTATTATAACAATATTTTTAATTAAATATATACTGTAAAATAATCATAGATCAGTGAATTATAAATTAACAGAGTTTTTGTTCGATTCTTTAACTTTTAATAACCTCTACACTCACACAAACAAACACACCTACATAGACTTTGACCAGTTCACATAAAATCTGTCTGAATTTCGAATCTAATAATTGTTTTGTATCTTTTCTTACTTTGCGCCTCATTTGTTGCAGGTATCTTACATTGTAAAAAAATACGTTAGTATCGCTTCATTATATATTAATTTGTCACGAAACACAGTCCTTCTTCTACTGCTACTACTACTGCTACTTCTACTACTATTACTACTATTTTATACCAACTGCTGCTGCTAAATGTCAATTGTTTTTTATTGTCACCGCAGAGAAAGTTAAATTGATCTATTGAAAAACCCAATTCAAGTAGAGATCCCTTTAGTCGGGCATGTATAAGATCTTCCATTTAAGTATACACACACACACACATATATACATATATATACATTCAAGCACACACACACAGATATAAACGTGTCCTTATGTGTTGTAATTGTTGTAACTTCCTCAAATCACGTTTATGTGTCTTTTTGTCACAAGTTTTACAATCCCAAAAAAAATATACTAAAAAATAAATATCACAAGCACCAAGCATATACTAGCATAAACAGTTAAAATACCAGAGAAAATACCAATTAAATACCAGGCTCAGCAGCTGCATTCATTTATATAAATGTATCTTTATCTGTTACTTGTGTGTGTGTGTGTGTGTTTTTTTTAAAGGTCTACTTACTTGTGTATATGTACATTAACACACACACACTCTCTCTCTCACATACACAGATACACACACACATATACTGACTAACTACTTAACACGGCACAGCCACTAAAATTTGTTAAATGTATTTATATTATATATTCTTTCATTTCTTTTTCTCTCTTCTAATCATTTTCGAAATCATTCTCGAAACACAAACAACAAATCTATCAATATATATATATATACATATTGTTGATAATATCGAAAAACAATTAAAACAAATTCGTTTTAAAAACTTTCATTTCTAATGCATTTCATTTTGATACTTATAAATATATAAATATTCGGATAACGATAAAAAACGACCTTCAAAAAAATAAAAACTCTACACACGCAACTACAAAACAACAACAACTACAACAACATCAATATAACAACCGATAACTTTGTCAATTAAAAAAAAATACAACTCTAAATGTACACTTACAATTCTATATTTCTAACTATGTCCCCCGAAAAAAAAACAAACTCGAAATGCTTTTACTATCTCTAACATGAACCTTTATTTAACAACTTTCTACTATTATTAATTATATATTTATGTATCTATAAATATATATGTTAACTTTCCAATTCGTTTGCATTTGACACATGTACCACAAAAATAAAAAAAAACAACGGTAATTCGAAAATACCGAAAATAATGAACGATAAATTTACAAATTGATGTTTATAAATTGAATGTATTAAATGAATTGTCGAACGTACAATGAAAATGCAAAAGAAAAACGCAAAACGCTTTAAAACAATCGCACGTATCCTCTACTACAATACCGTCACCTATCCACTGCAAACCGTTTCCGATGAGCCCTAAATATCCCAGAAAAATATCCCAGCTCCCACCATCCCGAACCGAGTGGGCGGTTAAAGAAATATCGATACAATTTTCAAAAACAAATGCTCAATTTAGACTAGAAATGAGAATCGAAAAATGATAATAGCAAAAAAAAATTATAAACAAGAGCAACGAGGAGAATTTCTAAAAAGTGCCGAGAATGGCCGAGAACCAAAGTTAACCTAATAGTTAACTAGAGAGAATTCTCTATTCAAAAATAGAGTTAAACAGAGATTTAACCTGAGGTTAAATTATAAATAACAATTATATTCTTGAAACATAATTTTTTAAGGTTTCTAAAACCGCAGAAGAACCGAATCGATAACGATAACGATAACGATATATGCTCACAATAATCATCAATTGTTATCGCAGCAATTTAATCAAAATTAGGCTTATGGTTAATAAACAAAATTAGGCGTTACTTAAAGTTAGACTAAAGTTAGTTAATCCAAAACCTTATCGAGGGAGAGAAGAAAAAGAAGAACACGCTGCTAAAACGAATGCACTTGAAAACTTCTATTAACTTAACTAAAAGCTATACTCTACTTGTAGTTATTAATTATTTAATGCTTGTATGTGTATGTTTGTCTACTTCACTATCTAAGCTAACTACTATCTCTATCTAAAACTTTAAATATATAGACTACATGTATTAAACTAAATTCAAGCAAAGTTACCAAAACTTAATGCACTTTCGAAACGTAAACTTAAAAGTTCTTTAAAAATCACACAAAAACAGCTTAAAAAAATCTTCGCCAAGTTATTAAAATTAACTTGAGCCCAGTTATAGTTAAATATCCGAAAAAGGGTAATTTTCAAGAAAGAGAGAGAGGGAGAGCAGAGAAAACCGCACACACAGTACCTTGTTATCCCAATCAACTAACCTAATGATAGTGCGACGTTTTACAGTCGCCTTCTTTCAAATTTTCACGAAAGGCCTCGTCGAGCTACTCCCTGAAATTGGATCCGCCGGGCAAGGGCAAGGTCAAGGCCAAACGAAAGCCGCTCAGCACACCGGCGTCGCCGTCGCGCGTCCGCCAAGAGCCCCAATGCACCTGTATGTCCGCCGAGCAGTATGCGCGCCTGAGAACCGATCCACGTGTTAGAGGTGAGAAAGAACAAAACACTCAAAAAAGAACCAATCCAAACAAAAAATAAATAAAATTCCAAACTCTACTAAGAAACTAACAAATGCAAATGCAAATTCGGTTAGTTCTACTTAACGAGTGCAACTCGTAGCCCATTATATATATTTTTTTTTATAATATTTAATTTATGCTTAGCATAGTAATACAAACTGTACCCACTTGCTACTCGTATACCTTGTTAAATATACAATTAGTAAATTAGGATCCAATCAAAAAAAAAAAAGTACCTCCACCGCATCCCCCATCAAATCTCATCGCCATATTCATTGCAGGTTCATCAACATTGCCGCGTAATGTCGGTTCACACAGAATCACCGATGTCGATGGCCAAATACAAGGCAAAGTTGTAAGCGCCGTGAGCAGCACCTCTCTCTATGATAATGTCGCCAGCGGTGGCCCAACCCAAGGAGGTGGTGAGTAACCTGAATAAAACCAAAAAAGAATTCGTTAATAATACATTATTAACAAAAATTTTTAAAAATGTAAACAATTTTTTTTTTTTTTTTTTCTAATAATAATTAATAAATCAAATTAATACAATTTTGAAAAAATAAAGTCCAAATGCAAACCATTTACATTTTTTTATGCTTAACAATGTTTGGAAAAAGATTATTTCTTAATTCCGAAAATTATATTCGAAAATTATATCAACAATTATAGTTTTATTAATTTTTTGTATTACTTTTTGCTATAATTATTCAGAATAAAAAAAAAATAAAGAAATGTAATGCTCATACGAAAATCTTTAAATATACCAAAAATTGCTTAGAATAAAAAAATTTACCAAAATATTGTTTTAAATATTTTTGTATATTTAATATTAAAATTAGTTAATACAATTTTTTGTTTACATATCTTTCGTATATTTCCCGAATTAAAGTTGTATTTCTAAAATTATTTTTCATATATGTATTTTCATTTGAACCCCACAGATACCCTACAACGCCAGCTCAAGGGACAGGATGGAACGCTGGTGGCCAATGCGGGCGTAAATACGAATACTCCCGGCGTGATTGTGACTGGAGTGGGCAGCGGCTCGGACATGTGCACTCAGAATCATGTAGGCTCCCAAGTGGGACCCGACGATGGCGGTGCCTGTCAAATGGACATGGATCTGTCAAAGAGCGAGGGCACACAGGTGGGCGGGGGATTGCATCAGAGTGTTGGCACCTCCACCAAATCAACCGGTACACGCAGCAAGGATTTCAATGATGATATGGTGAGTAAGAATATGAATACAAATACGAATACGAGCTAGGTAACTCCTTTGAGAATGTAACACTCTCAACTATGAACAGTGGGAAAAACGACAAGAATAACCAGGCAGTAATTTCGGACCCGGTACCAGAACCGTTTGTACCGAAACGGTTTTGGCAAAGTTCCTAGGTCAAACAGTTGAACAACTTCCAACTGTCATAACAAACCTTATCCGATTCTTAAGCAGAATTTCATTTTGATCATGATTTAGCATCTAAATTTTTGTAATTAAAATTTTTTAAATGTTTGATCATTCAATTTTGAAAATTCAAAACATTAAATCTCAAGTTTTCGGCTTAAATCAACTCCTTATATCGTAATTAGTATAAAACAACACTTTAAACTTGATTGTGAGACATTTCAACATTTTAATAAATAAATTAAGGGCTGTCTGGGATTTACCTATAGCATTTGATTTTAAATTAGCTAATCTAGTCATTTGTCCCACTGTGCTGTAGAGATTCTCAATAGGTTTTAGTGTGTCTGGTTTGGTCTGGTCATCTAATCGTCATCTCTCTGTTACGCTATTTTGCTATTTTTGTGTTTTGTTGTCTTGTTGTCTTGTTGCTTTGCAGACACGCGATGCGCATTCGCACGACATGCACCACCAGCACAACGTAATCAACAATAACACACGACGCAAGACGAAGAGCACCGAGGACATGAATGTCGATACGAGCACATTGAAGCGCATGCTAAAACCGATGCCCAGCACCGAGAGCCCCGTCACCTCCCCGGAGATGGGACGACGACGCTACAACTATTACAATGCGAATGCGGCTCAGACATTGGGACCACAGCACATGCATCAACATGCCATGGCCATGGGCATGGGCCTCGGAGGGGGCATGGGTGGCGGGGGTGGTGGAGGTGGAGGTGGTCATCATGCCATGAACAACAATACATTGGGACAACGCGGCAACGGCAGCGGCAGTCAGTCATCGCGCTTCTCCGGCTCGAGGTGAGTTTTCTAGTCTTAGCCGGCACTCTCGAATTATTCGCGAAAGGGTATTTCAATTTTGTGACGAAATGTGTAACGTAAAACGATCATAGCTTTGTTGTCTCTAAAAATATCGCAACCAAACAAGGTGCATTTTAAAAAAAATCGGATTAGTTTTTCCT
This sequence comes from Drosophila phalerata, assembly GCA_951394115.2. Lineage (NCBI taxonomy): Eukaryota > Metazoa > Arthropoda > Insecta > Diptera > Drosophilidae > Drosophila > Drosophila phalerata. The sequence continues at coordinate 40,824,255 of OX596004.2, read as the reverse complement.
ATAGCCATCTGACTCAAGGTGTTTTTGTTTATATACATTCACTATAGGCTTTAAAAATTAACAGTGATTTTTTGAATTTTTTATATGAATAAATGTGTAATTTTCCAGACCTCCTAAGTTTTTTTTTTTGTTCTTTAATAATGTACAGACTCAAAGGTTATTGAATCTTCTGTGTGCTGCATATCAATTTTATTTGCTGTTACTCATTATGTGCTGTTTCTTCTTGACAGATCCTCGCATGAAATTGGACGTGGTTATCCGCCACGTAATCTCTATTTGGAGCTGGAGCGAGAAAGGGAACGTAGCTGCATTGAGGGATCGCCACCCTCGGATAACGTAATGTTTGATAATCAATGCTATGCAACAACTCCAAGCTCCAGCAATGGCAACTCTGATCAGGATCAATCCTATGGCCAACAGCAACAACAACAGCAACCATCACAACAGCAACAACAGCAACAGCTGCAACAACACCAACAACAACAACAGCAACAACAACATCAGCCGCATCCACAACAACGTTCGTCACGACATCAACACCATCAACATCAACAGGCACCAAATGTGACCCCAACACCTGGAAGTCCTACTTCCAGGCTGCTCATGGAATACGAGATGCATTTGAGAAATACCCTAGCTAAGGGCATGGATGCAGAGTCCTATAGTCTGCACACTTTTGAGGCTCTGCTCTCCCAGAGCATGGAAAATCTGGGTAAGTTTCTCGAACATTTTCAGTTTCAGTTTTAGTTACAAGTTCCATTTGTTTAGTTTAGTTCTTTTCCCATTCGATATGTCGTTTTTTCTAGTCATTCACTTCTCGTTTTTGTTCTCGTTGTTGTTGTTGTTGCTGTAGTCTATTCTGCCTTTATTTCATTTCTGGCTTCCTTCTCTAATCGAATTTTTAATTAGCTTCGGAACTTTTCCACCTTTCCCCCTGCATTCAATGTCTCAATCAAGTTAAACAAACAGTTGCGATTTCAATTTCGATTGATAGAATAGGAATGAAAATGGGAATAGGATTGTAGTGTGATAATCTGATTAATGCCAAATGCCCTTTGCTTTATCGTATTTTTTCTATACGAATTACAAAAAAAAAGTACAGATTAGTTGGCAAAGGAATTTCAGAGCATGAAAAAAAATTAAAGTAAACTAAACTAAATCTATTTAAAATATTAATCATTTCAATGGTTAAATTTTCAATAATACTGAACAGTACATGAGTCTCACGAATTAGCGTTTTCTTTTTCGTTTTGTACATTTTAGAAAGTGCAAGATTTTTGAAAATTTTGTGGTGGCTCTAAACTTTTCGGCTCTAAAAATGTACAGGCCATAAATGGAAGTGTTTTAACATTAAAAATATTTCCAAACGCAAAAAAAATATAATAAGTTTGTGGCGAAAACTAGATATTTGTTTTCATTATTCAAAATGTAAAATCACTTTTACAGTCAAAAAATTATTTATTTATAGAAATATGTGTAAAAAATTATTAAAAAAAATTAATTAAATATTGCATAAGCTTTGTAGTACAAGATAGAAATTAAAAATAAACTTCAATTGCTTTTCATAAATAATTATTTTATTTCATTTTGCAATCATAATACTCTCTGTCTTTCCTTCTTTCTCTCTCTTTTTTTCTATATATAAATCAATTTTAAATAATTAAATACTTAAAAATGCAATCCATGCAAACTCATGACATGCTCATTTACCTGATCTCACACACACACACACACACACACACCGACAAAAACTCTGACATCACAACAATGACAATCATTAGAATTCGCTGAAAGTTTACCAGGATCAACACAGCGCAGTCCATATCCACTACGTAGGCGTAAGTAGTTCCATTAAAAAAAAATGAACTCACCACTTTAACTGTTTCAATGTCTATAACTATCGTATGAACCATACAAAAAATAACTATCGTTTAGATAACAAATATTGTATAATGCTTGCTTTTTCTTTTAATTTGCTGTTTTTAAAAATGTCATTTCAAATATTTACAATGTATTTCTAATAATTTTTAATTTTTTCTCATGCAGCTAATGCCAAATCGTCGACTTTGCCTTTGCCCCCACATCGGCCCTTATCCACTATAAGGGATAAGGAACGTGATCGTGATAGGGATGGTTATTATAGCGATCGCAATGAATTAATACGAGAAAGGGAACGTGAACGCGATCGTGGCTATTTATCCGATCATAATGCTAGGCGAGTTCTGAACATTTTTCAAATATCAATATTTTTATAACACTACTTCTTCATGTCACTTTTCTATAGTTTCTCCAATTCACGTTGCGCCAGTTGCATTGGCGAATCGGCTCGCGCTCAATGGTTCCGTCACTCGGACGGTTGGCGCTCGGGCAGCTCGACAATTGGTTCGGGTTCCGGGCATGGCATGATGACTCAACAGGTTCCCGGCTCGGGACACAAGCGTTCGCCTTGGGATTCGTTGCCATCATTACGTCAAGACAGCAGCCTCAATGATTCTGGCTATAAGAGCGCCAGGGCTGATTCTCTAGAGCAACGGTAAGAGATGACAGTACTGTACAGGGTGATTCATTTCTAACCTTTTTTTCAATTTTATTAAAGCACTTAAAATATAACAATATTTCTGATAAACAGTAATTGGACTAGTAATCGAATTTTGTAATCAAGCGTCTTTTAATTGAAATTTCTGAATCTAAACACTAAATTTTAAATCATTTTTGTCTTATTGTTAAAAAATCCAGCTTTTACTGATATTGGTATGGGCTCTACTACTACTTAATATTTATTTAGAAATTTTTTCCCAATCAATAAAATTAAATTTTAAAGTTAAAGCTTAAAGTTTGGATTTATTAAAAACTGGTTATACTAATTTTTTTGGACGATAGGAGATTTGCCTTTGAAAGATAATTTAACTTAAATGCTGAGTCCCAAAAAATTAAAAAAAAGTTTAATTGAATCACGCTGTATTTATCGGAATTTTGGTACTGATATAAATGATTCTCATTTCTTTACTCTAGTGCGGAGTTTATACGTCAGGACAGCTTGCGATCAGAGTATTTGAGTGATCGTGAATCACGTTATGGAATTGTACAACAAGCCTCTATTGAGAGCACCGATTCGCGCATGTGCTATCTAACATCATCCGAGGTGAGTTTTATTTTTTAAGAAGAGAAAAGTAGGAGATATAATAAAGTTATTATAATACTATTATATACAAAACAATTAATAAGAATCAAACACAGATAATGCTGAGAAAGTTTAGCAAGGGAGACGAATTTTAGATACATATTTAGAGGTACTAAAAAGGAGGAATATTCACCAAGCAACTTGTGATTTAAAACAATAAGATATTTTAAATAAAACTGTAGGGAAGACAAGGCTAACCTGGGATTAAACTGTCTAAATAGAATACTCCTAGTATTTTAGAAAAATGCTTCGACTCTAAGTTTAAGCAATAGAAAAGGGAATATTGGAGCATAGCAAAAAATTCTTTTTTGAAGAGTTCCTTACACCTACAAGGACTTTCAGTTTCCATTGGCCTGTTAATTTTGCCTTTGCTACGTGTTCTCCTCTCTTTCTCTTGGCTTAAAAGCTAAGTTATTTATAAATAGAAATTTAAATCACATAATTTTTTTGCGAAACATCTTTCAATTGACCAAAAAATCCAATATAAGTCTTCACCTCAATTTCTCAACTTCTTTCTCAATCCTGTTTGCCAAGTGGATGCTGTAAAATTAAAAGTCGCTCTCTCTCTCTCTCGCTGTGTGCTCTATTTATAGGCAAAACTGGGTCAACTGCTAACGCTACTTTAACTCTTACTGTTAACAGTTGACAGTAGCAGTTTTAAGTTAACAGAGTCGCTGTTAAGTAACAGAGAATTGCAATAGCAATTAACACAGCATCAAATTGTAAAACTGGGAGAGGACGATGACGTGTGTTATTACAAATATATATGTATATATATATATTTGAGTATACAATGCATTCACACAAAAGAGAAGAAGAGGAAGGAGTAGAAGAAGGAGGGGGTGGTAATGGGAGGTAAGGGAAAGTCAACTGGCGCATTTGGCTGGGCAACATAAATGATATTTTTAGTTGCAGCCCAAACTGACCCAGTTTTGCCTTGATTAAAAACAAACTGCCAGGCATTGCACACACACACACCCACCCACTCCAAAGCAATCACAGTCGCAACACAAAAACAAAATGGAGGCGAAGCAAAACTTTCTCTTTTGCAACTCCCACGGCTTGCAGCCTTGTCAAACTGTTCTGGCTACTGATGATGATAATGTTAACAGAAATGATGATGTTAATAATGAACATGATACTCAGCTTGTGGATGATGTGAAAATGCCTACATCTAAAATTTGGCTGTGCAGTCGCTTTAAAGCCCAGTACACAACGTGTAATAAAGGGTGTATACGTTTTTGAGAAAGTCTTTTAGTATAATGAACTTGACTCTGAGTCTTGTTGAGTAAGATAAATAAAAATATATGACAATATTCTTAAGTTCTTCACTTAGAACAAGTTTCATATTTTCCTCCTTTAGGCAAATAAATTTAAATCGAATGACAGAGTGAAATTTAAAATACTTATAATCAGGGATATTTCAGAATTGTAAACAAACCAAAAACAAACTTAAGGTTTATAGGATTTTAACTAGTATTGGATTTTGGTTGATTTTCGGTGGGCTTAGTATTTCAAATAAATCGTATTCAAATTAGAGAGTTTCTTTTTCATTTCATTTTGAAATTGTAGTTTATTTTTTCAATGTCTATAAATTAATAAATTTTGATCAAAAATATATATTTAAACAGGACTCTTTTAAGGGCAATCGCCATTTGCCAACAATTATTAGAATACAGGAAGTGATATTGGGTAATACTTTTTAAGGAGTTAGTACAGGAAATTCATTTTTTTTTTTTATATTTTATTGTTACATTTTTTATATATTTATTTAAATATGTGTTCCAAAAATTTGTAGACATTTCGAAGGGAAATGTTTTTAAAAATATCCATTCGAAATGTTGGTGTTCCTAAAATGTTAGAGATTAGATATTTTCTAACATAATTGATAATTTAATAAAGATTTAATTTTGTCAATTCTCTCAAGAATTTTTTAGACATTTAAAAAGCATTGGTTTCGTGTTTTCAGGTACCTCAAAAATTGTTTTTGGTTTGCCTTGCGCCTGTTAGATATTTGTAGAACACACCTGGTATATTACATTTGTTTCTTAATAACTGCAAATTAAAAACTACTGGGCATTAAAAAGTCGAGCATTTGAACTGTTGTTGAATTAGTTTTCTTACTCATTTTTGCCTTGGACTCTGGACACAGGTCTCGACCCGGCATGTCAAGCCGGCTAATAATGTGTGTGTGTGTGTGTGCATCTGTGTGAGTGTGTGTGTGTGTGTATGTTTGTGTATATGTGTGTGTGTGTGGGCGTGGCATGCATTATGCATTTGTTGATGCATGTAATGTGGCGTACTTGTTTCAGGCGTTAATGCCAATTTTGAACTCTTTGCCTTGACACTAATGAGGCGCATGCCAAAAACGATGACACTTCAAATGCAGTTCACACAGATATAAAGAGAGAGCGAGTGAGATAGAGAGAGAGTGAGAGAGTGCAATGCTGTTAATTGGTATAAACTCTTCCATTGTTACACTGACACACAATAAACGGAGCATATTTCATGTTAAAGCCCCCTTTTCCAGCATTTTAATAACGGCGCATGCGCTTTAAGCTGCTTCAAGCTCTTTATTTACGCTCTTGCCAAAGCTTTGACTCTCTTTGAGAGCGAAAGCTTTCACTTCCAAGCTGCTGCTGCTGCTGCTGCTGCTGCTGCTGCTTCCAGCTGCGAAAGCTTTTTTTGTTGGCTTTGCTTTCGTCTCCGCTGTCGCTGTCGCTGATATTTTGCTAGTGTTGCGCTAACTTTTGCTCTGTCGTTTTATAATAATCAACTCACTCACATTTCTATGCGAGTGTGTGTGTGTGTGTGTCTGTGTCGGTCTATATATTTGTGCGTGTTCGTGTGTGTGTGTGTGTATGTGTATGTACTATGTGCGCGCGTGTGTGTGTGCAATTAACAATAAACAAATTAACAATTACTGCCTGTCAAATGTAAATTAAGCAAATCTCGAATACAGAAAACGCAACGGATTGAAATTGTGCAAAAAAAATGCTGTAAAATTTTGTGTGTGTATAAAAATTGTTTTAAAATTCACGAGCAGCTTCCGTAAACTGCAATTTTCATCTGCGCTGTATGTGTTGTTTTTGTAACGCTGTGTGTACGTGTGTGTGTGTGTGTTTGTGTGTGTGAAGCGCTCAAAAGTATGCAACGTGTGGAATAATTCGCTTTATTGCAGTTTTGCTAACATACCAAAATTAAATAATAAATAGATGAAACAGCACCAGAACAAATTTACAACTATAACAATAAAAACACGACAATAACAACAACAACTGGCAACAATCCATTGAAGAAGCAGATCAAAATAATAAGAAAAAGCAGAAAGGCTCACGTTAAGCAAGTAAATGTCAATTGAAAGCCAAAAAAACAAAACAAGCATCATAAATAAAGCAAAGCTGGCAAACATCTAGCCCAGTGTGTGTGTGTGTGTGTGTGTGTGTGTGTGTTTATTGGTGGTATGTGTGTGTCTGTGTGTTTACTGTGTCATTTTATGCCAAGCTAAGATTAAATACTTTGTTAATCTCTCGTAAGTCTCAAGAGTGCCTACACTGAAATATAAAAAAAAACCGTTTACTTAAATCAACATTATTCACCTTAAATACATATTTAAATACTATAAGTCAAGCAAGTGTTTTGTCAAAATAAAAATTCACATGTTTGTGTAATATTTTGATTTAGTCAAAACACTATATTGACTAACTGTATATACTTATTTAATATGGCAACTTCAACAGAAAAATCTATATTACATTCAAAATACTGTTTTTATTTTAAAAACTTGATAATCATTGGATTAAATTAAAAACTTCGAATTATCTATTTAAATAAATCAGGATAAATATTTTTTTTATCAGTGTAAGTGAATCTAAGCATCGCTGTCTCTCTCTCTCTCTTTCTCTTCCTTTCTCCGTCTCTCGCTGTGAGTGTGTGTGTGTGCGACAATAATAATAAAAATGACAATCAAAATTTGCTGCCAGATTGTCACACGCTGCGTATGCGTAACATGCATGTGTGTTGTGTATTACAAAACAACGTTGCGTATACGCAATGTGCTTAAATCACAGCATCATTTTCAATTAAACTATCATACAACAAAATGTTGTTAGCATTCGCATATATGCTAGAAAACAAGTGGGAAATGCGGGACAACTGCAAATGAAAGAATGAAAATAACTGGAAAATGTCACTGGTAAAATGCGATTAACATCACGTTTCTCCTTTGAGGCACGTGTGCCAGTCTATGTATGTGTGTGTGTATGTGTGCGTGTATGTGTGCGTGCATGTGTGAGTGTATTGATGTTGTGTTTTGATAAGCCAACAAAGTTGTGTATTAGCAATGAGGCCGGCGTTTCTACGGCTGCCTTTGGGGAAATGCAAAAAAAAATTAAAATAAGTATGTGCAGGTCTGTTGATAATGTTTATAGACGCTCGTGTAAGATAAATTGTGTTAGCTACATTTTAAAACAGCCTTAAATCATTGATTGTGGACGTCATTTAAATAATTAATCACTGATTGTAATTATTGTCTATAAAATACTGAAATCTATCGTTTATTATTAGACTTAATACTTTTAATTACCTATTTTGCTAATATATTTCTATACATCTAGCTCATCATTTAAATAAAATAAATTTGTATACCCGTTACTTAAAAAATAAGTAAAAGGGCAGCTATGGCCGATTAATGTTTTCAAATTAATACATGTAATTTCTTTAAAGTACTTTTATATGTATTGAAATAAGTAACGGGTATCCTATGGTCGGGATCTCGACTATAGCCTTTCCCACTTGTTTATATTATTTGCTTCAATATATGCTTTCTTTTCTATATATTTCACTTCAAAGTATACTAAAGATGAAATCACATATTGTTATTTAAAAGACATTATATTTTAAGATCTTATAGATCTAGCTCTTAAAAACTCTTAATATTTTCTCCATTTTTTACTCATTCGTGTCTAATATCTTTTTTATTTTCCTTAATGACAACTTAGTAAGGTTTAAAATTAGATTTCTCTGTCTTAAGCATATCTTCAGTATTCTTTCAAGCTATAAAATGTATTAATCTTCTGTCATCGTTCATCAAATCTTATATGTATCTTTTTTAATATTTTTTACTCCGTGTTAAACATCTGTTTTCTTTAAGTTTATTATTCAATAAATTTTTTAAACATATTTCCCTTTCATTCCAATATAATTTTATGATGTTATTTATTTTTTTCAAATTTCGCCTTAGTCAAGCTCTACTGTCAGTGTACTGAGAGAATGAGTTGGAACGTTAAAACAAATAAAGCTGCGAGTGCTGTTTAAATAATGTAAATCGTCTGTCGCCTTAACATAACGTTAAAAGCTTTGCCAAAGCTTTTTTACCCTTTGCCGAGCCCTGCGCTCTGTTAAGCATTTGTGCCACTTGAAACTGGGGATTTAAAAGCTTTGCCGTGTCCGCAGGATATGGCCAAAAGGGGAAGTGGTCCAGAGTTTCTGTTAAGACTCTGACAAGCTGCTGTAACGAAAGCTTGCTCTCACGCTTACACTTTTTCTCTGTCCTCTTATTCTCTCTCGACTCTCCCTCTTTTGGTGACAGTTTAATTTGTAGCTTAACAAAGGGCTTACAATTGCAATTCACATACACTTAATTAGGGCTCCAAAAGAATCTTTATTAAAAAAGTATATTTAGCTAGTCTCTATTTATATTAAATTTTATCTATTGTTAACAAGCTTTTTTATATTTAATAAATACAATTTCTTATTTAATATTAGATTTTTTAAGTTTCTGTTTTTTAAATAAAGATTTTGAATAATTTGGAAAGAACAATCAGTATTTTTATTAAAAGTTATTTAATTTAAAAGAAGTCTCTTTTCCGAAAATAATTATTTGTAAAAGAAACATCTTTATTTAAATGCAACATCTTTATTTAAAACTACATACATTTGAACGATAAATAGAATCTTTATTTAAAAGGTACCTTATCAAAAAAAATAATATTTTACTATTAAGAATTATTTTCAGTCCTATAGTCTTTCTTCTTGAACCGTTAAAAAACCCACTGTGATTGAGAGTAACATCAGCTGTATCGAGCATAGATAACAGCCTGTTTACATTATGCTAATTGAGCGTAACAAACTCATAAGTCATTTATCTCCATTGACTTAGTAGGCAAACAATAATGTAAAGTATTTAAAATATATATATATATATATATATAAATATAAAACACAAAATGTGGCATTCTCTTGAGGGAGTAGACAAAAATATTTGCCAGTCAGCTTTTGGGCATGAAATAATCAATCAAATTGATTAATTACCAGAAAAGCGTTTTAAATATGAGCTAAGACATTAATTTATGTGGTTGAAAAAAACGAGCAAAAAAATTATGCGCGACTTTCATTAGATAAACCGATAAAAATGAAAATGAAGCTAAAACCAAACCAAATGGAGAAAGGAAAAAAGAGAATAGAGTGGGGATTAAGCCACTTAGCTGAATGACCTTTTTACTTTATCTCTTTTGAATTCGTTTTTTTTTTTTTTTTTTTGTTTTGTGGTTCAGTTAGCAGCTGTAACTTTGTCACATTGTTTCATGCTCATTAAGCTGGAGACAAGCCCGAACCTTTTTTTTTTTCCTCAGTTTTTGCATTTTTTACTTAATTTCTTTAACATAGATGTTGCCTCAATTGTGAGCAGGTTGCTTTTTTAATTTGTTTAAATTTCAGTTTCGCACCTTTTCTGCCACTCGCTCATTTTTTCTCTGGATATTTTTTTTTTCCGCTGATATCATTAGGCCAAATTGACGAACGCGTCGCCAAACAGCTGAGGCTGCTTTCATTTCCCGAGGCAAGTTTGTAAAAACAAAAGCTGCAACTTTTTACCAACTTGTGTGTGTGTGTGTAGGTGTGTGTCTGTCTGTGTGTGTGTGTGTGTGAAAATGGAATGAAAAAACGCCAGACGCTAAATCATTTGGCACGAAGCATTTCAAGCAAATTGACGCCAGGACTAAAAACGAAGACAAAAAAAAAACAAGTCCGAAAAGATATAGTCGAGATCCCGACCATAGAATACCCGTTACCTATTTCCATATATATTAAAGTACTTTATAGAGATTACTACCTAATAAAAACTACTGCATACTTTTGGGTGCTTGTGTTGAATTATTTGTTTAATAAGACTTTAAGACTTTAATTAACGATTACTGCCGTTCTACTTGTCCAATATTGCTGCAATTAAGTGGGATAAAAGATAATATTTATAGATAATGTTTACGTGTACTATACATACAAAAATTATCAATATAAAAACTGTGGTGGTTTTTTGCGATTTTCAACATGGCTTTATCGACTCTTGCTGATCAAGAATATATATATTTCTTGTAGGGTGTAGAGCTGCCTCTTCTTCCCTGTTATATACATGCCAACGAACACAATATACCCTTTGAATTGTCTTTCAAGTAATGGGTATAAAAAATGAAAAAAAAAAGATGTGCAGACGTGAAAATTACAATTTGGGGCTTGGGAAAAGTCGTCGTTGTCGTTCTCAAGCTGCCTGACATTTCCATTGACATTTCAATAAGTGAAGAAACTAATTTTTGTGCAACAACAAAAACAACAACTAGAAGTAGACGAAGAATAAGAAGAAGATGTAGAGAACGCAGACGCGCTAAAAGTTTCTTGCCAGTTTCTCATCTCAACTTTGGGGTAAAAGAAAAAAAAAATTCTGCAATATTAATTTGCAGCGAGTGCATTAAGGCGTGAGTGGGCGTGGCCTTTAAGGGATCCGGGGACAGGGGACAGGGGACAGGGGAAGGGGGTGGCATGCCTCTGTGGCAGCTGTCAGCGAAAGTTCGACGTGTACGTGGACAGTTGTTCAACTATTTGACACACAAAAATAACAGTTTTTCTTGCATTTTAGTTTTTTGGCTGCAGTTGACCAAACGAGAGTTTTGTTCAACTATTACACGTATTTTCCGTTGCCAGTTACCCTTTTGCTAATATCCCATACTCTTATTCTCTCGCTCTCCCTCTCCCTCTCTCTCTTTCTCTACCTTTATGTGCAACTTGCTGTCTTTGTCATGTCATGAACTGCAACGATTCGAAAATTTTGCCAAAGCCATTGCCTTGAATTCACTTTTCGATAATTCCTCCCTTTTAGAGCCCAGCACTTAAAAGGTAGAAGGGCTTATAAGTTTGTCACAATGTCTGTCTGTTATAAGAGTTATGAATTTCAAAAATTCAAAGATGATAATACTCATCTAGATAATGCTTGTATTGATTTATTTTGTAATATGTCAAGAAATATATTTATAGTTATGCTGGCAGATTGAATTTTCCAAACGCTGTCTTATATCACTATTTGATTGTGGTGATGTGCCTAAATTTTAAACTTGTACGTCAATCGGTTTGGATCGTTAAATGCTCAGTCAGTGATAAAGAATTTTATATATATATATATATATTAAAATTTTGATGAACTGGGCATTTAACAGTTGAGCAGGCCAAGTATAATGTGCTTAGTAGATTTTTGTGTGTGACTGACAGTCGTATGTCGTATGTAACACATGGACACACTGCTTGCATTTGGGGCGTGGTCATTTCGCAATTCGCAATTTGAAAATCTGAAAACCCATCTGAGTTCTCGTACTCATGGCACAGATTTTTGGCCGTTGGCTCTTTTGGCCACAGCTTATGAAACTTAAGCGCATTGCAATGCATTTCATTGCGGCCTCTTCAACTTGGCTCAGCTTTTATTCTGTTTTTGTTTTTTATGTCTTTCATTTCTTGTTTGGGATTCAGAACAGTTTGGTTTTTATGCAGTTTATGGCCACCAAAGTTTTGTGGCCAACTGTTAGTCCGTCTCTGATCTATGAGGGGGAAAGAAGAGGAATAGGAAACGGGGGAGGATGGCGAAGTGACACATCGTTCTTTTTAGGCTGCAATATTGGATAAAAACTGCGAGTTGGGTAATATACTGCCACAGCCACTGTGAGTTACAGTTACAGTTACAGTTACTGGAGAGTACATATGTGCAAAAGAGTTGCAACTTAATGTGTTTTCGGCTTTGGCTTAATATCAACTTGGCCTAAAGCTAAAAGTTTTCAAGCTGGTAGACTTTTCTTCTTTGTTTCTTACTGCCATGTGCAGACATGTTTTAAAGTCAAAAGAATCAACTTTTTAATAGTGTTGCACTTTTATAATCGTTTAATCATCGTTTTTACATTATCGATTATCATCGATAGTTATTAATATTACTGCAACGCAACTCCTCTGTATATCAAAATATTAATAAGTTTTTATTCGTTGAATAATTGTTGTTATGTCATCAATTGTTATCGGTTCTTCTGCCCGCTCTAACCAGCATAAATTTGCCTAAGTGTATGCTATAGATAACATCAATTACTTGCGAAATAGCTTGGAAACTACACTGCAATTTTCCCCTTGGCAAATTCTATACCCGCATTCCCATTCCCATTATCCCATTTCTCCTTTCCTTCTCACATCTTTCATATAATGGATCCCTCTTGTGGTAGATTTAAAATGCTTACACAACTTTTCACTCACAGCAGCGTCAGAGAGTTGAGAGTTCAGTTGAAGTGCAAACAAAACTTTTATGCCTTTAACCAAAAACAAAGAAATCATCACGAACTTCAATTCAATTGAGTTTTGACGGTTTGTGCGTCTGGCTGGAAGTCTGGTCTTTAATGAATTGCCTTTAAACAAATTATATAAATATTTATATATGCACCGACAGAAAAAACGAATAGTAAATTAATTAAAGCAATTTATGAATCGTTTTAAAAAATTTATAAATGTAAATGTTAAGTCAGTAAAAAATACTTCAAACTAAAATTTACATTTTAATATCATTTTAGTTGTTAAAATATGACGGATTTAATTTAAGCGTAGTCAAATTAAAAAAGTTAACCAACTTTTTTTTTATTATTTTAATCCACTTAAAATAAATTATTTTTATAGCTTAGTTTTCATATTATATTTGATATTGAAATATCACAGATTAACTTTAAAATATTTTAAAACCAACAAAGTTAGTTATTTCATTAAAATATCCTATATCTATATTACATTTATAACAATATTTTTCACACATTAGATTGAATAAATCAAAAGAGTTAAGTCAAGGTGGACAAATTAATTAGTGAGATTTTTTTTTTTTTTTGGGTGCATAAATATAGTATATATTATAAAGAGAAGTCAGCTTACAAAAGACTTGTGCAAATGAATAAAATGGTTGAAATCAAGACTGCCAAACCAGGCGTATGACAGACCCGTCGAGGAATGAGGCAAGCTATGTGGCATGGAATGTGGCAACAGTCTGGTTCTCATTTCAATTGAAGATTGACAGCACTGGGGATGGGGTGACTGGCAGGTTAAAGTAAGCTTGGCAAAACACTTAAGTCAAAACTGAAAACTCTGATGGCGAATGCAAAACGAGAAACTCAAACTCGAGATGACAATCTTCAAAGAATAAAGAAAAAGAATCAGAAAAATACTTAAATGTTACTCGCACAAAAGTCAAACATCGATGACAAACATTTTAACAATTGAACAAGCTGACGATGGTGAAAAACACCTGCTCCCATCAAAGCGTTTTTTACCGCCGTTTTCACTACCATTTTCCCCTTCTGCTTCATTTTACCACTGCCATATCAAACTGCGCTCATACGAGTTGCAAATCAAGTTACCGGGAGAATAAAACGAAAAAATAAAAAAGAAAGGCAAATGGCTTCTTTCGTTCTGCCTTTTTGACTCGCCGCTCCTTGATTTCTTCCTTCCGCCAGAGATGCCGCCAAACGGCGTGTAAGTCATCTACCTTCCTAACCAAAAATCCTTTTTAGCCAACTTTCTTTTTGGTTTTTGTATGTGTGTGTGTGTGTGTGTTTTTTAATTCTCTGTGCGTTGAAACTCAAGGCTTATTATATAGATACTCTGTATAGAAAAACACACATGAAATGTTGATTAATATTTGCTTATATTAACTGTCATAACTATCTGATTTCTTTAAACCATTTAAATATTTTTATTTAAATATTATTGCCAACTTTTAACCCTTTGTTTTACTAATTATTATTATTTAGAAAATAATTTTTTTCTTATTAAAAATTAATAAGTGTGTGTTTTATTATTGATTATATTTTTTTTATCATATTCATTCATTGGCCATGTTAACATTTATTAAAATAATTTATTTTAAAATATTTTAGTCTTATATCAAGTCAAGTGTTCGTTTTACTTTTAAAATACTAAAATTTTATTTTGTTAATCACTGACAATTTTCTGTCATGAAAGAATTCTATATATGATATGATAGCTTATAACAAAGTAAGTGTTTATTTACATATTTTTATTTTATTTAATTATTAATGTTTTTATAATAGTCGATTAATTTCTTTAAAAACAAAATTGTATTTATTTTATTTACGATCTTCAGTTGCTTCTCTTTAAACCAAGTTAAATTTTATGTTGCCTACTTTTAGGCTTTTTTGTTGTATATATCTAAAAGCTATATTTTTTACAGGGAATTTGTTAGTCGTCTGCTGCTATATTTTACATGTATTTTCGCACCTGCGTCAAAAATCATAAAAAATAATAAAATGTGCGAACGGACAACAACCACAACTACAACAACAACAACAATGAGGCAAAAGTCAGCGGAAAACTGAGAAATCCGAGTTGAGAATCCGTGCTGCTCACATGAGCGCACCCAAATATTAAGACCATGACCCTACTTTACCCTCCCCTCCCCTCCCCACTACCACTTCCACTCCTTCGCCATCCTTTCTGCCCCTTCCATCGACATTTGTTAAGTTCCTTTTGCATTTTGTATGTAAATGTAAATGTCGTTTGGCATTCGCGCATTTGGAGCTTTGTGCCTGGCAACCGTGCGAGCTTCTCTATACGTACGCTAGGGGGCGTGGCAAGTTGCTGCCTTTTCTGCTTCTTCTTCTTTCTCTGTATGTTTGCACCTTGCAGAGAGGCCTCATTTTGGCACCTCGACACTTTCGGAGTCTGGTAATTGGCATGTGTTCAGCATTTTTGTACATTTCGCACAGTTTGCAAGAATAAGACTGCGAATGCAAAGCGAATAAAAAGAAGAAGATAGCAGGGAGTGGGAGGGGGAAGAGAGTAAGTCATCCGCTTTGTAACTTGTCGGATTACTTGGCACGTTTGGCAGGCAGAAGATATGAATATAATTAAATGTAACAGCTATATTTTTAACCCCGTATACAAAAGAGTACAAAGCTTACAAATTTGTAACAATGTCTGTCTGTTTATACAAACAAATATAAATCAGGGACTATAATAGTTATAGTAACCAAATTTGATAACAATGCTTCTTTGATACGCACCCAAAACCTAAGAAAATCGAATTGGGAACCATTAATATCAATCAATTCTAAAGTGGCTCTCTTGAAATTTGACGCATTGGATTTGTGTTATTATACGAACGTTTTATACAAGTTTCATCTTAATCGCTTAATAGACATGGAAGATATTAGAGATTTAGTTTAAATAGGTGCTAAGTCGGCTCGATTCCCGCTGGTTTCAATATAAAATATTTATTTTTATTAAATAATTTTAGGTTGGAAGTTAACAGTCGATAACACCGTTTTTGCATTTTTACTGGCTAGCTCTTCTAAGGCAATGCTTAAATGGCGGCCATCTCTTTCCACAGCTGAGAGTGCTCTTCCTTCTCCCACTACTCCTACTCCTCCTTCTCATTCAACTCCTCCTCCTCCTGCCTCCTCTTCTTCAGGTGTTTATATCAAGGCGACCGAAAGCGGCGTAAAGCCATCAACTAAATTGCTTGGGCTAAAACGGAAAGACTGCGCATAAAACTTGACTGCAAATTGTTGTCGTTGTTGTTGTTGTTGTAGTTGTTGCTCCTGTTATTGTTGTTGTCGTAGTTGTTGCTGTTGGTCAACAATTAAGGCAATGACAAGAAAAGATTAGTTCAAAGTTGGAAATTAAGTTGAATTGAAATGTTGCCTCTGCTTCTCTTCTCTCTCTCTTTCTCTCTCATTTCCTACCTACCTCTCACTCCCTCCCACTTTCAATTGTTGTTGTTGTTGTCACAGTTAAGATTAAGTTTTTAAGTTTATGCGTTGAATGAGTTTCTTAATTGGTACAGACAAGAACAAAGCAACAGTGGCAATAAAACAGAGAAAATTAAACAAAAGATTTCTGAACAAATCTTAAATAAAAATTGTGATTTCAACAAATTAAATAATAAACTCATTTTCGTAAAGCCAAATCTTAAGTAAAAATTTAAATGCTATCACATCGATTAATATACAATTATATTCGATCCAGATTCTAAGTCTGACCAACTTCAATAACTTCGAACTGTCATAACTTTGACAAAACTTAACCGACTTTCAAACGGAATGTCATTTTGGTCATGGTTTGGCCTTTAATTTCATTCTGCATTCAAATTTTATTAATTTCTTAAAAAAAATATTTTTTGCTGAAATTCGATTTTGATGGTAAGGGTCCCCCCTTTGATATTTTGAAAATTTAAAATTTTAATTCTCAAGTTTTCACTTTTAATCAACTCCTTATATCATAATTAGTATAAAACAACACTTTAAAATTGATTCTGAGACCTTTCATTTTTCTGTAAAAAATCATGTAAAATTGAAGATAAATTTTGACTTGTAAAGTTGTTAGGTTAGAGGCTTGACCAACTTCGAACTGTCATAACTTTGTCAAAACTGAACCGATTTTCAAGCGGAATGTCATTTTGATCATTATTTGGCCTTTAATTTCATTCTGCATTCAAATTTTATTAATTTCTTAAAAAAAAATATTTTTTGCTGAAATTCGATTTTGGTGGTAAGGGTCCCCCCTTTGAAATTTTGAAAATTTAAAATTTTAATTCTCAAGTTTTCACTTTTAATCAACTCCTTATATCATAATTAGTATAAAACAACACTTTAAAATTGATTCCGAGACCTTTCATTTTTCTGTAAAAAATCATGTAAAATTGAAGATAAATTTTGACTTGTAAAGTTGTTAGGTTAGAGGCTTGACCAACTTCGAACTGTCATAACTTTGGCAAAACTAAATCGATTTTCAAGCGGAATGTCATTTTAATTATGGTTTGGCCTCTTAATTCATTCTGTATTCAAATTTTATTAAATTCGTGTAAAAAATAATTTTCCTTGGGTGAAATTGAACTCTAAATTGGGTGAAATTTGATAGTGATTTTCTTTGAACAAATTGTCTATAAATCATAGATTCATAATAAATAATAGATTTTGAATAACTAATAAAATTTTATTTTTCTTTCTCATTGCAGGTAAGTTTCATTTTCTTGTTTGTGTCGGTTAGAAGATTAAGTTGGTAAGTATTGATTGTCATTGTTATTATTGTTATTATGCTAGTGTAAGTGTCTGTGTGATTTTTAAAATATAATAGTTTCTTTCATTTTTTGTGGGATTTATGTGGCTACTGAAAGTGCAGCTAATTTATGGCATAATCTTGGCGGAGACACCTCAATGCAGGGCCAATAACAAACATGCTTCGTTGGTTATATAAATGCCAGTGTATCTCTTTCATAGCTGTTGCTGTCTCGCTCTGTTTGCGGATATCCGCATGCAAGCCATAACTCAATAAAGCATTGTGCTTAGCCAAAGCCATAGAAGAGAGTCGAATTGAGCATTGAGCATAAAACAAAGGCAGCAAAAGGACAAACGACCAAAACTAAAATCCAGGCAACGCCAACAGTCAAAGATACAATCGAAATGCAGTAACAACTTGCGATAGCAATGAAAGGCAAAAGCTGAGAGAAACAGACAGAGAGAGAGAGAGAGATAGAGAGAGATGAAGGGGAATGGGAAAAGTGCCAGACAGATTAGAAGAATAAACAAAGCCCTGGGCAGCTCAGAGTTGCCAATTTAGCTATTTTCTAGTTGCAATAGCTAAATGGAATTGTAGAAATTTTGTAAATCAGATATATGAATTAATTTGACAATATTTTCTATTTTCTAAATAAAATGTTATTAATTGTAAAAATTACTATACTAAAAATTACTCGACTTCTTTCTCTGTTTATCAGAATGTTAAAAAAAACTATTTGAAAATTCAATTTACAAAATCAAATCATCTACAAAATAATTATTATGTTGTTATGTATATTTTAAATATTGGAAATACGTGGAAAATTTTAAGGATGCATTCAAAGATTTTAAAATGTAGATGTTCTTAAATATTGCAATTTTAACAATCACAATTTTAAATTTAAATACTTTTGTCAAATTGATTAAATTAATTTCGGAATTTCATAGTTGCTTGTTTTAAAATTGAAAATTGCTTATAATATATATAAATTAATTTGATTGTTTTTTTTTTAATGGAAGCTTATTTTTTGCTAGCTATTTCTTTCTTAGAAAATTTGCTATTTTATTGCTTGAAATTCTGTCATCACTGGCTAGACTTGAATGTTCAGGCGAGTCAACCCTGGGCAACCCAGAGCGACTTGGCAACTCTAGACTCTAGACTGCCATTGGGGCCGAAGAAATAAACATTAACTGTAATTTAGTGGGGCATTGTGCTTAAGCATCCGATTCTTGCAGCGTCTCTCAAATTATGGGAACCATTGTAAGAGGCAGTTCCCCTCCCCCCTCCCCCCTCCTCCCTCCTCCTTCCTCTTGCCACTCACTCCCCCTTCCCTTCCCCGCTCAGCGTGTGGCAAGTTTCAAGTTACACGAGGCGTTTCAAGCTGGTCAAAACGCAGCGGGAAATCTCAAACTGGAGGCAATTGTTACGAGTACTCGAGTATTTGCCATTGCCTTCAATGAATAGATTCGAATGGGAGGGACGGGTATGAAATGGAATAGAATGGACAAGTGCTCAGTTTTCACAGCGTCCTACAATTAGGTGGCAGCAGCAGCTGGCCAATAGACACACACACACACACACACATTCATACATATGCCAAAGATAAACTAACGCAAATAGGCCAAAGGCAAACAAGGCTCCATTTTTTTCTCTGGCAATCGACAACAATAAAAATGTATTTTTTTTTCCTGCAACAATACAAGAAAAAAATGTATCTATGACAAAACACACTTTAGATACCCTGTTGATTTCTGGAGAAAGCTTTAGCTAAAATACACAAAAATCAGAATCCGGATTTCCGCAAAAGAAAATCAATCTAAATACTTAACGCTTCATTTTTGGGCAATAAAATTTAAAATTTTAGATATTAAGAATTTTTTTGTTTCTGTTTTTGAGCTATGCAGCCAATAACTTTGGTCTGTTTAATCCAACATAGCTGAAAATGGCTTAATAAAACCACATTTGTTTGCTATTAAATGTCATATAGTTTTTGAAAGATTAGATAAATTTTTCAATTTATTGCATAGATTTAAATGCATAGAAAGACTAAATACACATTAAAAATATATTTATTTACTAGTTCAATACTACGTTCAGTCAAAAATTGATAAAACATTAAAAAAATTAGAGTTAAATAAAATCTCTGACATTGTAGACCGATATTTTATTCCCATAATTTCAAAAGCAATTTACATTCAAATCTTTCGGGAATTGTGAGACCCAAATGATATAAACCTTTTTTTGAAGCCAAAATTAATAATACCCATTAGCAAGTAAATAAAGAAGTGTGCCTTCCAACAGCTAATGAAATTGGCCAAGCTTTTTGAATTATGCAAGGCCTTTTAGAATCTGCATTTTAGAGCAGAAAAATAAGACAAAATAAGGGATTATGTTGAGAATAAAAAGGTCGGCAGTTTCTTGATTATTTTCCTTGGTTAAATCTTGCATGTCATGTGCGGTCAATTAAGAAAAACAAAATATTATGTTATTTTTTTTATTGCACGGTCATTGCAACAGATTTGAGTTTAGCAATTAGTTTAAGAACGGCGGTTGTTAAGACAAAATGTTAACGCGAAAGCCTAACAGCTGTTAGTTAACAGCGCAGCCAACAACAAGTTGAATCGCGCCAAAAAACGCGCTCTTAAAGAACAAAATCCAAATGGCAAACGTCCACTGCGCAAACGCTATTCACACACACATACACACACACACACACACATATATATATATTTCTATACATGTATCGGCACGTGGGAGAGCGTCTGTTGTTGTTGGTTTTGGCCAGGTTCTGACCCGCCTATGGCCATAACATGGCTTTATTTGGCTTATAAATTGTTGAGACGCGTCATGAACTTTGCTCATAATTCAACACCTAAAAGCAACACCTACAACAACAACAACTCGACACAATAACAAGCAGCTAAAATTAATATATAAATAACAAGAGAAAATTATTCTCGTAATAATAATAATACAAAACAACAACAGAAACAACAACTGACAACTGAAAAAAATAACCTTTTTCAAATTAAACTTTGCACTCTGACCACTTGATGATGCCACCAAGCAAACAACAAGAACAACAATGCGAGCGACAACAACAACAACAACAATGCCGCGAGCTGTTAAATGAAAACAGGAGCAAAAGCTGTGCCTGATATCCACTCGACAGTCTCTTTCTCCTTCTTTTTCTCCTCCTCTTCTCCTACTTCTCCTTTATTTTCCCATCTCACACTTTCCCGCTTTTTAGCTGGCCCTTTATTGCAGCTAAACAATTTTCATAGGCTATCAGCAGCAGCAGACACAGTGTTGCCACTTTAACCATTTTAATGCTAAAAAATATTTTAGAATTGCAGCTCTTAATTTCAGACTGTAATTTATTTATTTTTGTTGTTTGCAAATCAAAAGCAATTGAAAATTAATGTCGTATGAGCAATGTTTATAATGTTCTTTTATTATGAAAAACAGAGACAATAACAATTGAAATATATTAAATAAGAAGAGAAAATAAATAAATAAAGACAATGCAAATTAAAAAAATATATTTAAGATGCGCTAAATATTTTCAAAATTGTTAATGTTACGGCAAAGTTAGTTTACTTTAATTAAAATTACCATTTAACCATTAATTACTGAAATTTATTAAGTAATCGGTCAGACAATTCATCCTTCAACTTTTGTCACTGTTTTGGGACTATTCATTAATTAAATTTAATAGTAGTTAATAAACTAATATATTGTTTTCGGAAAACTGAGTTTGATAAGATCTGCAAACGAACTTTAAGTTAAATTGCTTATATTTTTTGAGAGTTGATATTTTTGTTTTTTTTTTTTGAGTAGGGTATTTTTAAGCTATTTTTAGCTATTTTTGTACAAGTAACATCAGCTAAATGCTGGCAACACTGGGCGGACACTGTCAGCGGTGTAGGCGTAGGAGGCGTTGACAGGGGGGCGTGGCATAGACAGCGGCAAGTTGGTAACTTTTTCGAGTGCAGCAACAAATTAAATTTGCGCTGGTAATTGGATTTCAAAACACTTATACGACGGCTGTGTTTAATGCGCGCCAACAGCCGCAGAAGCTTTTGCACCCGCAACACAGGCAGTGACAGAGAGAGATAGTGAGCGGGGGAGAGAGTGGGGCAGAGAGAGAGACACACAGAGAGATATATTCGGAGATTTTCCACGAGTTGGACATGAACAGACGTCGCGGCTGCTGAGGCTGCTGAGGCTGCTGATGCTGATGTTGAGCTGTCAAAGGCTCTGGGCCAGCACTTTGCTTGTGGCCAGAATCTCTCCCCTCTCCCTACCCCTCCCACTCCCTGTACCGCTCTCTCTGTGTTGCTGTCTCTGTCATGTTACTCATAGCTTGACAGAGCTTTGGCCTAGAAAATGCAAAACCGTGTCGGCATCGCACTCGAACTCGTCTACTAACTACAAAAAATAATAATAAAAAAAAAAAACAAACAAAGAAATAACAAATTTGTCTACACTGAAAAAAAAAATGACCAACTTCTCATATCAAGAACATATTAAATGACCATTTTAAGACCAAATAACTAATACTAATAAAAATATTAATCTAAAAAATCGTAATTTTTAATATAAGAATAAAAATGTTATTTTATACGAGGCCAAAAGTGTTACCGTGGTACTCTGGTTAGGGTCGCCTCTTCAGTTGCAAGCACCCGCGTGTTCGAATCCCACTCCTTTCTAAAAGAATCCCACTTTTTTTCAAAGAAAAAAGAAAGGCAGAAACATATTTATATATTTCAAAACATTAATACAAAATTTTAAATTTGGTCTTGAATTTGAAGAACAAATAAGAACTTGGTCTTGATCAAAACTTCCTTTTTTAAAGAAAAATTCTTTGTTTTCTTGATTCTTAAAACATTTTTGTTTGTTATCAGTGTACTAATAAATTGCGTATCCCTTTTGGCCAACTCGAGGCGCAAAATATTGCCAGCGGCTTTTCCTCCCGCTTTTCTCCACTTTTCTTTTTGTAGGTCATCAAATTTAGCGGGCATAAAGTAAACAAAAGTCAAAAAAAACAAAGAAAAATAGAATTTAAAGCGCCACACAGAACGCAGTTTATAATAGTGGTAACCAAATAAATCTTGTCATTGTCATTGTTGTTGTTGTTGTTGTTGTTGTCATTGTGATGTTTATTGTTGTTGTTGTTGCAATTTTGTTGCAGATGGCAAGCGGAAATGAAAGCGGAACCTATCAGGCCGGAAATTATAAAATATTCTTAAATGCAGATACATGTTTTTCTTTTTTTTTTTTCTCTTTTAATTTTTTTTTTTTTGCGGTTGCTGAGCTTGATTGGTTTGCCTGCAGGGCGTAGGAAGAGAGAGGGAGATAGGTACAGATAATCGCAGCCATTTTTTATTATTGAGTCGGAAATGTGTCCTCAAAAATATTGCTTCCTCAAACAATATTGTTCATAATTGCTAGAATTGTATGCAAGTTTTTAAGCCTATATCCAAATATAGCCAAAGTGCTTTTTAAAATACTTTATTTTATTTTTATTATTTTCAAAAACGTTTATTTTTTTTTAATTGATTAATGAGAGATAAATAGAATTTAATGTTTTATATTGTATACTGTAATAATTAAATCTATATTTTAATTTAAATGTATAGTTAAATGTCGGCTGCTTATAGCTTGACAATAAATAAATAAAATAAATAAATTTGCTATGTAAAGTATGTAAAAAGTATTTGTTTAATGGTCAGAACAATGTCTAAGCTTTTCCAGTATTATTTTTTATTGCATTGATTTGCACTTTTTTTTTTTTGTGGTTAAAATACCAAAAGTTGTATTATATTTTTAAATTAAAAAGTAGTTTACAATTTTGGAAATTAATTTTTACTAACAAATAAATAAATATCAAATTATTTTCCTATTCAAATTTAATGAATTGTCAAAATTTTCAAGTTCACTACTTCAACCAAAAATATTAGAAATATTTTTTTTGGTAAATTTGATAACCCCACAAATGACAATAATAATAGTTCCTGATGCCAGAGAGTCCTTATGTCCTTATGCCGTTATTTACAACCATAAAACTGTGCTCCAATTACACGGACAATATTTACAAAAGGTTCCATTTTTGGCTACGCACAGGAAATTCAATGCCAAATCCAAATCCACAGACAGACGGACAGAAAATCCATTAAATAATCCACGTAAATAAACCAAAACGAAACCAAATGACACGAAAATGTAATGGCTAAAAAGCGGAGGAATAAAAAAAAAACAAGACAAACAAACAAAAATAAGAAAAGTGGAGTGAAAAAAATAAAAAGCAGAGAAAAATTCATTTTTCAAATTCCAATCACAGTTATTAAATCTTTGCTATATGGTTATGGTTATTGTTGTGATTTGATTTTATGGTTATAGATGAGAGAGCACACAAAGGGAGAGTGAGAGAGAGGGCGGATGGGGGGGACGAGAGGGTGATTTAAAGAGAGTGAGTTGAAGAGAAATTAAAGCTCTTTGAAATAAAATTAAGTCAAGTGAAGAGAGGGAAAACATGATGAATTGATGCTGCGCTCTCTAAGAGCGACATCTCGCTCTCTCTCTCTCTCTCTTGCTCTTTGTTATTATTGTTTGTTGTTGTTGCTAGCATTTGCGCGCGCTACAACAACAATAGCAACAACAACAACAACAACACCAACATTGGCAACATTTTGTGTCAGGCTGCAAGCTGTGGGCCTAAAATGCTTTACTGACGTCATAAAAGTGTCTTTTCTTATCTGTATGAGTATCTAAAAGCGAAATGTTGTTGTTGTTGTCGTTGTTGTTGTTGTCGTTATAGTTGTTGCTGTCTATCTGTACAGTTATTCTGCGTAAGCCTATCTATCCATATATATGTGTATATACTTATCTACAGTTAGTCAAGCAAGTGTTTTGTCAAAATTAAAATTCAAATAATTGTTATTAAGAATGTATTTAATTGGATAAAACCAATTTTTTTGTATTTATATTTTGAAATTTATTTTGAACAAATATTTGATAAAATATTTTTTTATCTAAAATAAAAAATTAAATATAAATTCATTAAAAATACATATTTATTGGAAATAAATGAAATGCATAAGAAAAATTCACAATTTCATTGATTTCCCTTACTTTTTAAATAGTACAATTAAAAAATATCACAATTTGTTGATGTTTTTATTTCAAAAAATAGTTTAATTTGCTGAAAATTCTTTTTATTTGTATAAATTGTGTAAATTTTTAATGTTGTCCAAACACTTTCTTCACTAGCTGTATGTATATGTGTTTGTAGTCCAAATTTAAATGTCGCTGACAGGCACACACAAATACACACACACGCACACACACACACACACACACGCTGTCACTGACGCATAAAGGAAAATAATTATATTTAAAGGCAATTTGGTGGCAGCCGCAGCCTTCTGCAGTGTCCTTGACCGACTTATGTAGATTTTCTGCAGCTTACTGACTGCTTTTTACACACACACACACACACTCTGCCACACAAACACACTGCCACACAGACATACAGACAGTCTCCCTTCCCGTTAGCTGTATATGGAAAATATACATATGCGAATAATATGCGCCCATCTCATTATTAACATATTTCAAGATATTTTCTTATTGCAAGCTAAATATTTATATGCTGTAAATGAAACGTCTCTCTCTGTGTGTGTGTGTGTGTGTGTGTGTGCGTGTGTGTGTGTGGGCGTGGCCATGTGGACCATGTGACTTACTTAAGTTGAGCGTCGCTTAAGCAACTTTTCGAATAACTGTGATTACCTATGCACATTGCGAAGGCGTTGCCAAAATAATAAAATATATATATCATATAATACGAATTCTAATAGTCCCTGAGTTTTAAGTTCTTTATAAACGAACAGACTGGCGTATTCACAAACTCATAAGCATGTGCAACCTTTGCGGTACTGGGCTAAAAAGGTGTTAACTTTATGGCTCATTTGCGGCTTAGACGTATCTCTGCTTACACGTAATTAAGCCAAGTATTTAAATCAGGAATATAAGTAAAGCTGTTGCCCACATTTATGAGAGTCTCAACAACTGTTGCCTACTTTTAAGAGCGCTTTTAAAACATGCTAGCATGCAAAAAGTGTTGCCTACTTTTATGGGCCGAAAAAAGACGCACGGAAAATGTTGCCTGCTTTTATGGGCAAATTGTTATGATGTTATCTTTACTCGCTTGCAATTTAGAAAATAGAATGATAACTTTCACATTCCACTTCAGACAAAATTCAGAAGTTTCACGAAATTTATAATAATCTTTAACTATTTTTTGCATAGATTTGCATTGATTCGAACCTGCTAAAGTTTATAATAATATGTTCGAAAAAACTAAATCTCTGACATTTAAGGAACACCGACATTTCGAATGGTTGTTTTCAAAAGCAATTCCCTCCAAAAACTCTAGAGATTTCTGGAACACATCGGAATAAATATTTTTCAAATATTCATTTGAAACATACATAGGATAAACAATTTTGATGAAATTTAAAACCAATTTGTGACTTGGGAAACACTCCTTTTTTTCTGTAGAGTGTTTTAGATTGGAAAACACAAGCCTATTTAAAAACTTGTAACGGAGACTAACAAAATAAATTATGCTTGCGATTTGTGAAAGATTTAATACGCCCTAGAGCCAAATCCTAAGTGCACACAGCAAGAAGAAACGGATGTAGAAGAAGAAGAAAGAGCAGCTGCTTTGGTAGCTTCTGTTGCTGTTGTTGTTGCTGTTGTTGTTGCTGTTGTTGTTGCTGTTGCTCCAAAGACAACAATGAATAAATTTAATTTAGCTTCAGTCGACCTACCGCACATTGTTGTTGTTGTTGTTGTTGTTGATGTTGATGTTGTGGTTGTTGCTCATGTTGACTAAACACCTTTGAGATTTCAAGATATGCCTCGCCCTCTGGCAGCTGTCAACCCCCTCCTCCATCACCAAAGCATTCCCTCAGCCCCTCAACAGCCCTCTCCTCTCAGAAACTTTCTTCGCCTGCTCCTCAGAGTGCATTATAACTGCATTTTGGTTTTGATGACGTCGACAACGTTGTCGTCGTCTGATTTGTAAATTATGCTAACACACAGACACACACGCACACACACACTCACATACAAAAACAAAGATACTCTCTCTCTCTCTCTTGCTCTCTCTTATTTAGATTTATAATCTGACTGTTAACTGAAAACCAACGAACGCGCTCTTAAAAGCGGCTCAAAGCAAAGAGAGCGTAGTTAAAGGTAAAGAGAGCGTGAGCATAAGCACAGCTTTTCACCGCGCTCATGTGACTGCTAGGGAGCGAGCGAGAGACAGAGAGAGAGCGCAAGGATGCTGTAAAAGCTTGTTTTCTTTTTTTTTTTTGATTTTGCTGATTACGTAAATAAAGGCGAAGCAGCGACGACGCGACGCTTTACGAAGCAGCGACGATTTGCTTACGTACAGTGGCAGCCAGCTTATTTGACCCACTAGTCTAACCTACAGTGGCTCACAGCTTAATTTACACACTTATTTGAAACACTAGAATTGTTGGCTGTGTTTCAATTTTATTCCTTAATTCAAATATAATATAATTTGAACAGTAATATGAATAAATTTTGATTGAAAATATAATATAATTTGAACAGTAATATGAATAAATTTTGATTGAAACATTGCGTTTGAATTAAAAATAAAAAAACATTTAAAAAAAATATAAATAAAATAATATTAAAATATGCTTAGATATAAATTTATAAATCAGTGTTTACATTTTATTTATTATATTCAAAAATAAAATATACTTAAAATAAAATAAAAATATGATGCTTAAATCTAAGCATAATCTTTTAAATTTGTATTTAAATTATATTATTATCTTTTTTCTATTGAAAGGTAAATGTACCTATAATTTTAAATATTTGAAAAAATTGGGTCAAATAAATTGAAATCCACTATTTAAGACATTTGAATTGAATTTATCTGTTAAGGGGAAAAATATATAATTGAAATTAAAACCCAGATTTTGTAATTAATCTTTAACTTAGGCAAAATATTTTTCTAAATTTTTTTTTAAAATAAATTTAATATGTATGTATGTTTGATTGAATTGAATTTGCTGGATTGTCTAAAAGCTGTGAGCCACTGTACGTGTGTGTGTGTAAGTGTGTGTGCAAGCTGAGCCTGTACACACGAAATGAAACGAACAGAAACGAATCGACTGCTAACGAGGCTGTGTTGCTGCCAGCCAAAGAGAGAGAGAGAGAAAGGGAGAGCGCTTAAGCTATTGCTAAGCGCTCTCGCTACTGATGCTGCTGCTGCTGCTGCTGCTCCTACTCTCTCCCGCTGCCGCTGTCTCTGCTCACAGCTCACTGCTCGCTCTCTGCCTTCGTTGTCGTTGTCTGTTTGGAGCAGCGTCGGTTAGTTGCTGGCTGCGCTGTGTGGTGAAATTCAGTCAGAACGGGAACGTCGTCGCGAGCTGAAAGCGCGCTTCACTTGCACTTTGTGTTTGTAGCGAGAGGCGAAAACAAGACAAGAACACAGAACACAGAACACACAGCAAAATAGCAAAGTAGCAAAATAGCAAAATAGCAAAACAAGCAAGGATTTACAAAAGCGCCTACGCAAAATAAATAAAGCTTAATATTCGAAGATATAATAAATAAAACTGCCATTCAATAAATATTGTTAATGAAATTAATATTGAAATCAAAATCAAAATTAAAATGCATTGCGGCAAGTGAGAAAAGTGCGTCAGAGTTGAGCTTGAAGCTGTTAGCGAAAAGCAAAAGCAAAAGCAAAAAAGCAAACGCAAAAAGCAAAGCAGCCACAGCGGGAGGCGGGCGGCAAAGAAATCAAATTACAAAACAGCAACACACACACACACACACATACACATTTCTACACACACACACACACACACAGAGACAGACACACGCAGCGCTGAAATCGACTCAGGCTATATAATTTAGCACACAAGTTAAACGCAGAAAGCAAAAGCAAAAGAAAAGCAAAAAAAAAAAGTAAAAAAAAAATAAGGAGGAACAAAAACGCAGCCGCCCAAAAAAAAAAACTGCGCGTGTATGTGTGTGTGTGTGTTTGTGCAGAAATCAAATGAAAAATGTGCCTGGAAATCGCTATTAAAAGCAAATTAACAAATACCCAAATAATATATGTATAAATGAAAATAAATAAAAGTATCATAAAACAACAGCAAAATTCCCCCAAAAATAGCAGAAAAAATCAAAATCAAATATAAATAAAAATAAAAAACAGTATTACAATGAAAACAACAACAACAGCAAAAAAAGTGTTGAAAGTGTTGTTGCCACAGCTGCGGGGCAGAGTAGAAGAATGAAAGAAGAAGCAGAAAATAACACGCAAATACCAACGCACTTAACACACATACCAACAACAACAACAACAACAACTACAATGAGAGCAACAACAAACAGCAACATTTAACAGCGGCAACAGCAACACACAAAAAAACGCGAGACTTGAGATTTTCTAGGAGTTTTTTCATTTTTATTTTCATTTGCCTTGTACAGTGTATTTAGTTCGTGGCCCAGGCTAAACAACAACCAGCTGTTGTTAGCCCAGTTAACAAATGATATGCAGACTTTTGAGTTTGTGACAATTTCTCGAAAATTGAAAAACTATTGAGCTTAGAGCAATCAAATTTGCTTGAAAATAATTCCATGCTTTGGAATTTTGAGGAACCTATGATAAAAAATTGAATAACATAGGCAATTTTGCAGTTACATCGTTGAAATTTGGTTTAGGAATTGCTTTTTGTTTATCGTATGATTGCTGAAAATTTCAGCTGAATCAGTTAATAAACAAATATAGACGATGTATTTGTTAAAAGTTAGAGGGTGTCAGTCAGAAATGCTGTGATTTATTCTAGATTTCTCAATCATATACTATTTTTCCAATTTATAAAGTTTTTTTTGTAGGTTTTAAAGTTGTTTTTTTTTTTATTTATCTGCAAATATTATTATTATTATTCTATTATACTCAAAACTTAATTCGAGGTTACAATATATAGTTTTGAGTTTGATTTCAATTTTAATTAAATTAATGGTTTCAAAATTAAGGCTACTTAGCGTCTTAAAGTCAAGCAGTTTGAATTAGACATCTTGTTGTTTTGGCCATATTTTTAGAACGTGTAGCAGGAAAATTTTAAAGTTTGGCTTGCTTGGCTAATAAAATACATATCAACAAGCAAATGGGCAAAGAAACAACAACAACAACAACAACAGAAACAGCAATAATAACAACAAGAACAACAGCTATAACAACGACAACAATTGCTGTGGCATATTGCTGCTGTCGTTACTGGCAACAGCAACAGCAACAGCAGCTGCAAGGATAACCAGCAACGTCATGCATGTGCAAGGATATTATCAACGTCATGCCACACACACACATACAGAGACAAAGGAAGAGAGAAAGGGAGGGAGAGAGATAGACACAATTGTTGTGGCATATTTGTGTTGCTGCTGTTTCTTATTGCATGTTGTTGTTGTTGTTATTGCTGCCATTAAACGTATTTATATTTATGACTGCATCAATGTGCGTGTTGCTCTACATATGTGATAGTATGTGTGTGTGTCTGCTGACATTAAATGCATTAAAATCATGTTGATAAATTCATTAGAATTTATTTAACTAAAAATAAATGATACTGCTCGACAATGACAACAACAACAACTACCATACACATACACATACATATATAAAACACTCACACACACACTCACACACACACTCACACACACACTCACACACACACTCACACACACACTCACACACACACTCACACACACACACACACACATGTTGCCCACGTCCTTTCATTAGTGCCTGTGGCTGCCCATCGAATTATGCGGAAATCTAATTTATTTCTACCAGCCAAGCAGTCAGTCAGTTGATCTCAAATTGCCTGCCAGACAACAACAAAAATAACAACGACAACAAGGACAACAACAATAATAGGACAACGCCTCGCAATATATATATGTATATATGTATACATACATATATAAATTTAACACAAATTTCTAGGAAATATATTTCACAGATTATGTGCGTCTCTTGCAAATTGCAAAGAATTTTTAAAAAAAGAAGCCAAGCAAATAATCAGAAAAAAAAAATATAAATAAAAAATATAATACAAATTATTCAAATATAAAATTATTGAGGAACTTTCGACAAGAAGCTCAACAAGAAATTCAAAATTGTTTATAAATGAAAATGGTTAGAAATCGTAAAATCGTAAATCGTTGCTTACTTTGCAGCGCAGCTTGAAACCATATAGATTCACAAAAATTTTGCAGTATTTAAAATATAAATAAAAATATAATACAAATTATTCAAAAATAAAATTATTAAAGAACGTTCGATAAGAAGCTCAACAAGAAATTCAAAATTGTTTATAAATGAAAAAAGTTAGAAATCGTAAAACGTTGCCTACTTTGCAGCGCAGCTTGAAACCATATAGATACACAAAAATTTTGCAGTATTTAAAGAATTGAACATAATATAAAGATAACACCTAAGAGATTGAAAAAGACTACAAATTTATATGTAAAAATAATTTTAGCTTAAATGTGTTTGACTTTTCCAAAGAAAACTACAATCTGCTTTTATTTAAAATCCATTCAAAGCTAGTGCAAAATCCAGATAAAGTTAGATGAATCAGAAAAACTTTAAAGCATTAATCCTTTTGAGCCTTTTAGCGATGCAAAAAACTTTCATAGACTTTTTCTTAACGCCCGTAGCTGCTACTTAATTTAGTTAGACGCTTCAACTCTTTAACGAGCTGGAAAAAAAAAGACAAAAATGAAGAAGACAATGCTACAAAGTTTTTTGGCAGAGTAGAAACAATCGAAATAATTTATTACAGTTGCCTAGATACACTTATAAAAATGTCATTTAGGGGTAAAATGAAATGGTGGCGGGGGGTGGTGATGAGGGGGAAAGAAGGCGAAAAACTTTGGCGCAGAAATTAACTTTATTGGGCGAATCAAGAGAAAATTGCTAAACAAATGCGTTCGAGCACCTTTTCAAGTGGTAACTAAAGTTGCCAACAAGTTGAGCTTGTGTTAGAGAGAGAGAGAGATAGAGAGAGAGAGAGAGAGGTGAAGAGAAAGAGATAGAGATGGAGATCTTAGCTAAACACATGGCAACTACAACTTATCGACAACTCGCATCTTTTTAAGGCTACAAGCTGGCCAAAAACTTTTCCTCGCCCAAAACTTCAGCTGCTTCACATTTGGGCTTAAATGGCAACTAAGACGCACTAATTCACGAATCGCAACTCTGCGAAAAACTCTTGTTATTGTTTGTGTTTTTAGCCCAGTAATCAATGCTTAACAGGCCTATAAATTCGTGAGACTGTCTGTCTCTTTAAGCAACTAGATCTGAGAATCTATAAAAGTAAATGATGCGAATTATATATAAAACAGGCAAATTGACTTTAAAACCGTATATTTATTTATCTTATGAAATATATATTTTTCGAATATAAAAATACAAAATCAAAAATCTACATTTAAAAAGATCAAAAATAGATTTTTAGTACGTTAGCTGATTCGAGAAAGATCGCTAAACCTACTACAAAAATCCCCATTATTTAATGCTTACAGTTTCGTTATCTTGTTATTCCAACAATATTTGGTTAAATGCATGAGACAAAATAATTGAAAGGATAAAATTTGTATTAAAATATTTTAGAAATAGAAATTTTGAAAAATGTAATACAAAAATTTTTATTTTAATTCTTAGTGTTTTACGTTTAATTTCTATTTTTTTTTTCTTTTCTTTTTTTGAGATTGAATGAAATGTATGTGCACTGGGCATTTAACATTCGAGCTGCGCGACTTTCGCATTCCAAGCTGTTTTTGTTTTGTTTTTTGCTGTTGCCCCCAGAAAGTAGGCTATAAAAACTATCAACACAAGTTGAAGGCTTGTGGCAAGTTGCCGCTTTCCTCAAGATTTTGCACTGATGCAGTAACAACAAACTGACAACAAACTGGCATAAGCATAACATAAAAATAGGAAAAGTTGCACAGTTTTTTTCCCCTTCTTCTTCTTCTTCTTCTTCAAGTATTTCCATGCCGAAAAAGTGTAGGAAAAAAAAAAAACATACTGGATCATATAATCCTTTCACTTAACAAGCAAACTTTTGGCAACAGACCGAAAAACTTTGTGCACTTCGTCTTCTTCTGCTTTTCAACTGCTATGTTGTGCTTTGCATAAACACAAGTCAACGGTGGCAGCGGTGGATGAAGAGGGGAAAAGAGTAGGGGTAGTCCTTCATCCTACAGGATGTGACTTGGAGCCTCTCCACATACATGACGTCGAGAAATTTATGCATTCGCCAGGCCAGAAAAGTATTTATGTATGCGCTTATAAATATATGCACATCTTGTACTTCCTCCAACTTCCCTATCTTTATTTTTCGCTCTCTCTCTCTCTCTCTCTCTCTCTCTCTCTCTCAACATGTGTAGCTATCTATGTATTTTGGTGTGTGTGTGTGTGTGTGTGTGTGTGTGTGCAGATAGCCAGCAAATTTATGCTAGCAATATAACAAACAAAATATTTGCGCAAAAACTTTTTTTGCCCTCCCTCCCCCCTGTCACTACCCCTCATGCCTACTGCAATTCCTCGCAAAACTTTAAAATAACACCAGAGAAAAATATGAAAATACAATAAAATAATATATATATTTTAGGGCAGTTACAAGTTGAAATTTAACCCGAATCTTCCCAGCGTTACCATATGGTAACAAGCAATAGGCATTTACTAAAACTTAATTTTTAGACAACATATTAACGTTAGATTAACTTTTATAAGATATTCTAAGAGTAAATTGTTGTCTCTAACTGATAAAAAGTTGATTGAAACAATCTCTTGAAGTTAGCTGATCGAAAAATGAGCTTTAAGTTGCTCATTATATTCTGCAGTGCAAAAAAACGGCATTTGGCAATTCGTCGCAAGTAAATTTAAGCCGTTTGACTAATTTTAGTACTGAACTATATGCAATGCACACATCATTAGAAAGCTAAAAGAGTGCTCTTTTTAATTATGAAACAAATTTGAAATAAAAAACACTTTTTTAAAGATAATTTACGCTTTTTATTTTCGTGTTACCATATGGTAACGCTGGGAAGTACAGGGTACAGGTTTTTTCCATACATTTTTTCGCTTTTAGGTACTGTTTTGTTCATAAAAAATGATTGCTCCTATGGCAGCTATATGATATAGTGGTCCGATCTGAACCAAATTTGGTCAGGATGTGTAGCAACATATAAGTCACATATTCCAAGAGTTTGGTTGAGATATCTCAGAATAGAAAAAAGTTTTTCATACTAAAGGTGAATTTGACCCCGATTGTTCCTATGACAGTTGTGTTATATATACGATATACTGCACCGATTTGACCCAAGTTTGGTCCTATATATCAAGGAAGAGCCCCCCTGTTGGATTAAGTTGTATTTATTAGACTTTTTCTCAAACATTTGTATTTTGAAGCATTAAGAAAACCTGTACCCTGTACTTCCCAGCGTTACCATATGGTAACAGCCGAAAAAATGGTCCTGTCGATTATCCTGACGAGGACGAACAAAATAAATGTGTTTTTCGGATTCAGCGAACTCAAATTTATCAGCCCTGAAATTTTCATTAAGAAATTCAAAAAAATGTTGCTCAGGACGATTCGGGTTAAAAACTTGTGCTTATTTCTCATTTTATTTTGGCTGCTTTTTTGATATGCTAATTAAAGACAGCCAACACACAGACAGATTTACATTTATGTGTGTGTTTGTGTGTCCTTGTGCCAAAAAAAAAAAAATATATATATATATATATATAAAAAAAGTCGAATTTGCACACAAAAGCCTAACCCTGAAATACTTGCATGCTACTACAGAGCGGGAAAACAGAAAAAAAAGGAAAAGATATGAAGGCTGCTCTGCTAAAAAGTAGGCAACAAAAATGGCAAAATTGAAATAAGAGCTCAGCTATAAGTAGGCAACAAAATGGTTAAAACTAAAATAACCTTATTCCGAAAGTTCAATTAATAATGAGGAGTGTTTTACAAATCTCTAACAGTCCAAACAAATTCTATAAGTAATTTTCACTGTTCAGATATTTTAATTTAGATTTTCAAAGTTTATAAAAATAAATTCAATAATACCAATTGTTTGACTTTAAAACATAATTTAAACTTAATTTTAACAACTGAGCAGAAAAAATGTAATCCTAATTGAACAATTAAAATAAATGCGTTTATTAAATGGCTTAAAAAGGCAGAAATACATTTTAAATTCATTTACTTATATGTCAATTATTCATAATTTGTTGAAAATTAAAAATAATATGACACTCTTAAAATTCTTTCTCAAAAAAATATGGCTGAGAGATGAGATAAAAATTTAAATTGATTGAATTGAACAGAGCTCAGTATTAAAATTGAATTAAATGGCATAGTATACATATTGAATCAAATTTTTTATGCTGCAGAATATAACAATTATTAACAATTTGTTGAAAAAACGAAATTATAAAAAAAATTCACAATTACAAATAACTTCTGGCAGTGCAATTTGAGTTATGCTAAAAAGTAGGCTATATTATAAATAAACAAAACAAAAACACCATTTTCTAATGGAATATATTTGTGTTTATTGGGAGAAATATGTATATCTTTAAGAATTTTTGTAATTATGACGCTAGTGGCAACAATTAAACAACATTAAACAAGTGAACAGCAACAATGCAATGAATAATAAATAACTAACAAGGAAAAAAAAGACAAACAACAGCAAGGAGACAACAACAAAAACAAGGAAAATGCAACAAAAATATTTAGTTCAGCGACAACAACAAACAAACAAATTTAATAACAACAAAGGCTAGCGTAAATATAATTAAATTAAATTGTAAATAAATGTGAAATAACAGGAACAAAAATAAATAATACATATGCACCGATAAACTGTTAAACAACAATTAAAATAAATATATAAATTAAATAAATGTGAAAGGAAAATACGTCGAAAAACGAATGTGTTCAACAACTCGTATAATTTAGCGAATTACATTTTTTTCTGGTTGCTGGTGTCATCGCAACAAGTAAAATAATTAATTATACATAGATAAATGTGTGTGCGGCGTATGTGCGACAGACAGCAGAGAGTGAGACAGCGCTACGGATGCGAAAACAGATAGAGAGAGAGATAGACAAAAAGATTACCCAAAAAAAAAAAAACAAAAAAAGGAAATAAAGGAGAAAAACTCGAAAAACCGACATTATATAAATGAGCTTTTAGTTTAATTAATTACTAAATAAATAACAACAATTAACACGAGTACATGTATATTTTATCACTGTATGCGTATGTGTCTGTCCGCATGCATGGCAGCAGCAACAACAACAACTACCACAGCGACAACAGCAGCAGCAGCAGCAAGATTTAAGCAGCAGCAACTATTTACTTTAGCCACGCCCACATTGCACGCCCATCACCGCAAACGTAACCGCAGCCATTGCCTTTGGGATTGTTGTTATTGTTGTTGTTGCCGCCGTTGCTGTAATTCATTCTGGCCGCCCCAATACAACAACTGCAACAGCAGCAGCAACAACAGAAAAAGCAACATCATCATCTACAACAACAAGCAAACAACGAACAGAGCGAACCGAATAACAATACAAACAACAACACCAGCAACAACAACACTGTTGCAAGCGAAGCAGCAACAAATAGTTGCAGCAACCAACTTTGCCAGCAGCACAACAACAGCAGCAGCAACAACGACAGCAACAACAGCAGCAACAACAGCGGCGGCAGCAACGGCAGCAGCAGCAGCAGAGTTGCCACCGATCCCAAGAAATCCTTCTCGTTACATTGCTGTTGCGTGATCGTCGACATTACACCCGTCTCACAGCCTGTGGCACGACTGACATCAGCAACAACGGCCTCGGGAAGGGATGCGGGCGCCGGCAGCGCTGGTACGGCTGGCGGTACGGCTGCTGGCGGTGGCAGTGGCGGTGGCGGTGGCGGTGGTTTGGGTCTCAGCGAAAATGTCTCGCAATTGGCGAGCCAATTATTTCGCTTTGGCAGCAAAAAAAGAAGCGGCGTTTGCATTTGCAATGCACATTTACATCACGGCTCACTCGATCGCTTGCTGCAACAACAACAGCAACAACAACAACCGCATCAACAACAGCAAGCAAGCGGCGAGCGTTCCATAAGCTGGGTGGTGGATGGCGGTGGTGCGGGCGTTTTACTCAACGCCGCCAGCTCTGATGAAAGCGATGAAAAGAAGCAACAGCAACAACAACAACAACAACATCAGCTGGAGGAGACGCCGCCACGCCCACCAAGCGCCAAGACACGCCCAACCGCTAAACACACAACCGTCAAAGAAGAATTTGAACGCGGCGTGGAAGTGGAAAAGTTTTATCATCAAATCAATGGCGATATATTTGAGATAACGCGACGCGTAAGAGCTAGACACGAGGAAACCATTAAGCGCAAAGGCTCCGTGCGTCTCACAGAGCCGCATTATGTTCGTGTACCGCCGCAGTTGCCGCCACGTCGTCAAAAAAGCGCCGAGGAGGTGGCCATGCCGAAGAGCGCATTGCGGCAACCCGCAGCCGAGCAACTCGAATGGTTTGATCGCAAGGCGCAACAACGTCATTCGGCAAGGTCCGCTGAAGGCGGTCAGGTGCGTGAAGAGACAATGGAGTGGCTCAAATTGCAAAAGAGAGCAGAAACACCCGCTAGAACCGCCTCCGGACCAAGTGAAATAACCGTGTTGAAAGATGAGCTGCCAGATTGGTTGCTCGAGCACTTGCCGCGTCAGCGGGATCGCGATCGGCGCACGGAAAGCGGTACAGCGGAGAAACCCGTGAGTTCCGCTTATGCGAAAGCCTTGGCCGAGCTGCTTAAGAAACCGCTAAGTCGACAGAGTTCAGGTCCTTGCGAGGTGTCCTTACTTAAAACGGATATTGTTGAGTGGTTGACGAAAATGCAAAATACAATGGGCAGCAAATCAACGCGACGCACGCATCATCGCCGTAATGGCGGCTCTGTACGCTCCAATTCGCAGGAGGAACAAAGCACCGAGCATGCAACGTTGCAACGCAAGCGACACTCGTTGGGGCACAGCGAAGAGGAGGAGCAACAACAACAGCAACAACAGTTGCCCACATTAGACTGGATTGCATATCCGCTGCGCACAGCAACAGCAACTGCGGCAAGCGCAGCAACAGCAGCTGCTGCAAGCGCAACAGCAACAGCAACAACAGTGCCTAGTGGCTATGATGTGCCAGTGCGACGCGAGGAGCGTTCCAGAGAGCGACGCCTGCGTCATTCCGCCAGCGAAGTGGTGTCAACCAACACCACAGCAACGCCACAGGCGCTGGCGCAACTCGAGCGTTTGGAGCGACTCTACGCAAAGCCGCACAAGGAGCGCTATCAATATGTGCCAAAAGAAACGAGCGCTCATCACAAATCGAAGCGCGAGCGTTCGCGTCGTCATCAGACTCAACGCAGCGCCACAGTGACTGAAATGTCCTTGCCACGTGTTGGCGCTGCGACTTCGGGTGCAAGCAAACGCAAATCTTCTAGTGCGGAACGTGCACCGCGTTCGCGTTCTCCGTCGCCCTGCACAGATCCCGCCTGTCCGCTGCTGCCCATTTGCACCGATCCGCATTGTCGCTACTTGGAGTGTCGCCGTCGACGTTGCTTGACCTCCTCGGCGAGTTCTGTCAATTTGGCGCGTCATCAGCAACTGGCGCAGGTGCAATTGCATGCGGTGCCGGCGCATTTGAACACAGACTCGGCAGCAACAACGCCCACAACAACAGCAACACCACCACCAGCACCACCAGTAGCAACCACACATGTTGCTGCTAGCTCTTCAACAGCAGCGGCAGCAGCAGCAACACCTCTTCAAATCTCCGCGGAACGTCGTTTAATCATTTGCCACGAGTGTCGCTCGTGCGCGCCACTTTTAAGCTGCCAGAATCGTAAATGCCTCAATGCCGCCAAATGTAATTCACTGCCACGCTGTGCCGCCGATTTTAATCGCTTGCGCACTACACTTGCCCAACCACCAGCCACCTTGGATGACATTGAGCCGGCGCCTTTAGATTTGGAACTGCAACCGTTGCCATTGCTGCCACAGCAGCAGCAGCAGCAACATTATCGCAGCAACTCGCAACCAAATACATTGCAACGCGGTGACTCGAATTTAGGCTGGCTGGAGACCGTCCAGCAACAACAATTGCCACAGCAGCAACAACATACGCATCCACAGCAGCATATGCTGCAACTTCAGCAACAGCAGCATCAGCAGCATCATTATCCACATCACCATGTGCTACATGCAACTGTTGGCAACGGTGGTGGCAAACTCATGAAATCCGCCTCGGCTGCTTCGTTAAATTCCCGAAGACGTCGCCATAAAACGGTGCACTTTGGTGAAAATCTATTGCGTGAAGTCTGCCAGAATAGGAAACTCATTAAGGAACAGGAACAGGTGCCTTCCGGTTCGGCGCCCATGCAGGCGAATATTCAAATGCTCTACAATTTTGTGGAGGGTGTTTTGAGCTCCTGGGTGGATGATGATGAGGATCAGGTGCGTTCGGGCGCCGAATCGGAGCCAGAACATGGTTTAGTTGCCCTCCAGCCCATACATCGTTGCAATCGATTGCGGTATCAATGCATTCGTAGGGTTGTCGAGGAGGCCGCTGATTTACAGGGTACCCTCAAGTTGGGCAACTCGCGGTATCGTCATCGACACTGGCGCAGCACCGCCAAGCAGTGCAACGAAATGTTCCTTCGCAAGGTAAAATAAGAAAATACATTACATTAAGTATCACGAAGTACATTAGGAAGTCAAATTCCTAGAATTCGATTCGATGAAAGAGTACAAATATTAAGAATTCTCCAAATTAAATTTGATAAATATTCCCAAATATGTATTTATATGGGACTATTTTCAAGTTCTGCGAAAAAATAAGGCTTCACTTCAGATGTAATCAGTTTCTGAAATTTTGAAATAAAATGTTTTGCTATTAATTCTGCAGAATACCCTTAATATTTTTCGCTCCTTAGCGATTTTCCCCTTATATTTGTAACTTAATCTTAAGCAATTTCACATACAGTTCAACCTAATTTATTTTGCAGCTGCTTTAACTTTGAGCTTTGCTCTGCCCCACGGACCTGCCTCTGTCTCTGCCTGTGCCTCTGCCTCTGCCCCTGTCTCTGTCCCCACTTGTATTCCTTCCTCTGCCCCTTTACCTGCCTGAATCACTGCCTCGTTGCCCCATTAGACTGTTCCTCTTGTCGGCAGCTTCAAATGACTTAAATGTATTGTCGCAACGTTCTTTAGGTCCGTCCATTTGTCTGTCTGCTACAAATTCATTTTGGTTGCCTAACAAAACGTTGATCAAAGCCAAAGCATCCTTTTTATGCTCGAGCTCCTCCTGCGAGTCGCCTTCTGTTCCCTTTTCCATGTCTCCTGTGTTATTCCTTAAGTCCAGTAGCTAATGGGCTACACAGGCTTATACGTTTGTGAAAGTGACTATCTGACAACTAAGAACTCAAAAATGTTAAGAGTTAGAGCAATTTTTATTTTTTTTAAGCTTTACAATTATTTAAATTTTTTTTTATTATACAATAATTAATTTTTTTAATTTTCGCTAGTCTGCGAATGTTATAAATATTTGCCGAAATAATAATATTTTGTCTTTGCTCCTAGTGCCTACGGTCAATTTTTTTACAAGTGGCGCCAGAGAGTCGCAGGAGCTTTTGTGCTCAAGTGTTTTTTTTTTTTTAATATTTCTTATAAGTTAAAATAAATATTTTTATATTCTACATGTTTTATTACTTCATGTATGGCTATTAAATCGAACGGCTGAGAAGGTACGGCTACTGGGTCTTTTCAATTCGAGCTTTCTCAGCTGTTCCTCTTGCTGTTGTTGCTCTTGCAACTGCCACAATGAAGGCAGGCAATAAATTAAAGCATTAGCTCCAGCCGAAAAAGCTCTTACACACACACACTTATAGAGAGTGGAGAGTATGGCAGGAAGGGTGGGGGAAAAATGTAGCTCACATTTTCATTTACCGTTCGTATTTAGTTTTTCGAGTAATGAATGGCATTGATTGGAATTCGCATGAATCACAGTTTCAAAGTGATAAAAGCCATTTGTAGCTTTACAGCATATGTGCGAGTCCTTTTGTCGACCACTGTATGTGGCATGTCCAACTGGGCGTTACATAATCTATGAGTGTGTGCTTGCTGCATTCATTTCATTACAACATTCAAACCGTATAGCACTTGTATCTTCTCTTTAGTATCTTTTGTATCTATGGCAATTCCTGTATCTTTAGCTATGCAGCTGACTTATTTCAACTTGACCAACTGCAAAAATAGATAGGAAAAAACATTGAAGTCAGCTGATTGCATTCAAAATGTGTATTCACATGCATACACACACTCACACACTCATAGCTATACAAATGACTGAGTTTGAATGCCGAATAGTCAGATAGCCAGTCAGATAGCTGGCTAAATGCGCTGCATATTAATTAATTGCCCAGGATAAAGATGATAATGATACTAATGATGAAATATCTAATGATGATAAAGCCTTTACTTGGCTTAATCAAAGTCAATGAGTTTATACCAATATAATATCAGTTTATCAGTCTCAAATGGTATTAATTTCAAGGCATTTGAATGAAAATTGGAATTATCTAGTAAATTTGCTATCACTCAAGGGTTTAAGACATATTCGATATGGATTTGAAGGCGTTTTGAAAGTGTTGTTTCTTAATGAAGCTCTAAAACTGGAAAAGCCCTTATGTCTCTAGTTTAAATATTTACTCACTACTTTCGTTCCTTTATATATATATTTACTTTGTGCTAGTCCTTTGTCTTAGATTAGATTCTTGACTTTGTTATCGATTACAGCTATTGTTCTTAATCTGAAATTCTGTCCTGACTTCAATCCCTTCGGCCTTCTGGTTGTTTCAACTGAAATCCTTGTTACTTGTGATTGATCTGTTGCTAAACAGGTCTCCTTCCCTCCTCTTGAGGCCATCTATTCTGGCCTTACCTTGAACCAATTAATGCTAAGCGTCTTCTGTCTGCCGCTCTGTTTGCTGCACATATTTAATCAAATCCAAATGACATGGCAGCTTCTACCTTCAACCTGTCTGTTCCGTAGGCTGTTCATCTCCCTGTTCTTTCTCCTCCTTCTCCTCCTTCTTCTCCTGCCATTTCCGTTTTAATCATTGCCAAATACCAACTTAC
Organism: Drosophila phalerata; assembly: GCA_951394115.2. Lineage (NCBI taxonomy): Eukaryota > Metazoa > Arthropoda > Insecta > Diptera > Drosophilidae > Drosophila > Drosophila phalerata. The sequence goes on along the minus strand of OX596004.2, from coordinate 40,782,385 downwards.
GGTTAATGCCAAATTGCTTTTCACGCTGCACAGTGTCGAGCAATTTGAATGCCTTCAAGTTGAAAAATGATTGCGACTGGAGCTGATCCTTAGACAGACTAAGAAAGTCAAAGGAAAAGCGCATGAAAAGACTTGCAATGCGTTGCAGATTTTCCACACTTAGCATCAATTTGACTTTGCACTTTCTCACTCTCTGTCTGTTCCTTTTAAGACTCAATACTTTAAGTATAACGGTTCAATAAAGTCAAATGAAATTTTTAAAAAAATATTGGTAAAAATTTAATTTTTTTTAAATACAAAATCAATTTAGAGACCAAATAATGATTAAAATGACTTTCTGCATGAAAATTAGTTCAGTTTTCACAAAATTTTGAAAGTTAATAGTCAGTTAGAACTTTGGTTTGACATCTTTACAAGTCAAAATTTTTGTCAAATTTGCCATGATTTTTTACAGGAAAATGAAAGGTCTCAGAATCAATTTTAAAGTGTTGTTTTATACTAATTACAATATAAGGAGTTGATTAAAAGTAAAAACTTGGGAATTAAAATTTTGAATTTTCAAAATTTCAAAGGGGGGACCCTTACCATAAAAATCGAATTTGAGCAAAAAATAATTTTTTTTAAGAAATTAATAAAATTTGAATGCAGAATGAAAAAAAAGGCCAAACCATGACCAAAATGACATTCCGTTTGAAAATCGGTTCAGTTTTGACAAAGTTATGAAAGTTTGAAGTTGGTCGCACCCTTGACCAAACAACTTTTCAAGTCAAAATTTTTGTCAAATTTGCCATGATTTTTTACAGAAAAATAAAAGGTCTCAGAATCAAGTTTAAAGTGCTGTTTTATACTAATTATGATATAAGGAGTTGATTTAAAGTGAAAACTTGAGATTTAAAATTTTGAATTTTCAAAATATCAAAGGGGGGACCCTTACCATCAAAATCAACCATGGCTAGAATAATCGAAAAATAAAAAATTGTTCTAAATTAACAAAATTTAAATGCAGAATGAATTTAAAGGTCAAACCATGATCAAAATGACATTCTGTTCGAAAATCGGTTCAGTTTTGACAAAGTTATGAAAGTTTGAAGTTGGTCGCACCCTTGACCCAACAACTTTTCAAGTCAAAATTTTTGTCAAATTTGCCATGATTTTTTACAGAAAAATAAAAGTTCTCAGAATCAAGTTTAAAGTGTTGTTTTATACTAATTATGATATAAGGAGTTGATTAAAAATGAAAACTTGAGATTTAAAATTTTGAATTTTTAAAATATCAAAGGGGGGACCCTTACCATCAAAATCAACCATGGCTAGAATAATCGAAAAATAACAAATTTGCCATGATTTTTTACAGAAAAATGAAAGGTCTCAGAATCAAGTTTAAAGTGTTGTTTTATACTAATTATGATATAAGGAGTTGATTTAAAGTGAAAACTGGAGATTTAAAATTTTGAATCAAGTTTAAAGTGTCAAGTCGTAATTATTTGGGCACCAGAAGTTGATTTAAAGTGAAGACTCTAGATTTAAAATATTGAAAAAAATACTTCTTCCCGAAAAGTCAAAGGGGGGAGTACATGATATTTTCGGAAAAAATAGCGCAAATTAATCAATTTAGAGACTACATAATGACCAAAATGACATTCCGCTTGAAAGTCGGTTGAGTTTTGGCAGTTATACATGTTTAAAGTTTGGAAAAACGGTGGACTGACATCTTTACAAGTCAAATTTCTTATCAGAATTTGGCTGATTTTTTGCAAAAAAAATTAAAGCACCCAGAAAAAAGTGATTAAAATAGAAAATTCAAGATCTTAAATTTTGAAGGATAAGTACAGGGTCTGTCTAAGTCGTGTTAGCTTAAGCATAGCATTTTCTACCAGTTGTCTATTTAATGTCTCACTTAAGCTCAGCTCGTGACAAACGTGTCAGGAATTTTAGGTGCTTGCTGACAGCTGGCAAAAGCCATAACCAAATGCTTGCTTACATATGTGAAATTGTGCGAATGTTAAAGTTGAGAAAACTTGTGAAAAATCAAAGAATGGTAGGGAAGAGGTGAGTTGAAAGAGGGGCTGAGGGTAAAGACTTGGGAATACAACGTGCATATAAACACTCTATCAAATATTGTAATTTTTGACAGTGACAACGACAAATGAAATGATTTTTCTTCACAGAGGTTGTCAAGTGAAATAAGGAGGGGATGTATAGGTGAGAATGGCAGTCGACAGTCTCACATTTGACATTCAAAAGTCATTGATAATTATGGATGAAACGTGAACGACAGACGCATCGAGGGATCACAATCAATTCTTGATTAGAAAACGCAGGCTCGACAGGCAACTGCAAAAAGTGGGCGAGGGAAGGTTGAGAGGGGAATGTGGCACCTGTCCGGGCTTGGATAAGGGTGTGTGCTGCTTAAGTGGGCGTGTCTGCCTGCCTATCTTCATATGGGCGAGTGTGTGTGTATGTGACAGAGTCTGTGTGTGCGTAAATTGAATTTTGATTTTGCACTGATGCTGAGATATGGCATATTAGGCCAAAGTAATCAGTTGATAGGGTGGGTAGAATGTGTAGAGAGGAGAGCATTTTAATCTTTTGTGTGTGTGCGTGTTTCAAGTTGCCCATTTAGGCTTACCCATGTGAGTAGAGAGAGAGAGAGCAAAGAGATGGAGAAAACAGAAGAGGGAAAACAAAACTCAATCTGTTGAAATACAGCAACACTTTAGACCCCCAAATGGGGAGCAGGAAATGAGTGGAGGGCTGGGGAAAAGTGGCTATTTGCCGGGGTGATATCAATTAAAAATTCATGAATCATTTGACAAACTCTTTGGAGGTCCAGCACAAATTGTTGCCTATTCGAGGTTCCAGGCCAATCACTCGAGTTTGAGATTTTCTGAGGCTGCCGTTTCTCGTTTATGGTCTCGTTTTTGTCAGCCAACAAACCTATTGTTTGTCAGTGAAAATACACACTCAAGCGTACTCACACACACACACACAAGCCCAATACACTCTCATACAATTGTAAATGCAGAGTAATCTGTTGTAAGCAAAAGGTGGAAAACACGTAAATTCCTATAGTTTTGTCCCCTTTTTGTTATGTGTTTTTGGCCACTTTTGCACATTCTAAAGGGTTTTCCATTACATTAGACCCGACTGTTGTGTTGCTCAGTATTTTTGTGATGTGCCGAGCAACTAATGAAGTGCCCTTTTTTGACTGAAGAGCGCATTCGAGAGATTTAAAATCTGTTTTAACTATGAGCACATACATACTTTTGGTTGCTTGATCTGCAAGCATAGACACTTAGATACATGAGTATTTTTTTTGCAAGATTTTGTCTACAGTTGCAGCTTGTTTCTTACTTATTTGCGAAGCATACTTTACAACAACTAAATTGGGTTGTTTTTTAAGTATTTGAGTTTAGATACTTAGGTTACAGAAGTATCTTATGATTTTTACATCTAGTTTCGACTTTCACTACAACCCATTTCACACTTATTTACAAAGCACACCTCGAAACAATTAGACAGGGTTGTTGGTAGGGTTGCTTTTAAGATTTTTTCGTAAAGATACTTAGATACAAAAGTATCTTTTGGGTTTGACTTCATCTTTTGTGCAGATCTGCCCAAAGTTATTTTCAAAGTACACTTTAAAATAGCTAAAAAGGGTTGTCGCTAGGGATGCTTATAAAGTTCTCGCGAGTAGAGACTTGAAGAGAATAGTATATTTTGTCATGCATATACTTAAGTTTAGTCTGCAAGTGCATTAAATTTCTCACTTACTTACGAAGCACACCTCGCAACACCTAGACAGGGCTGCCAGCCAGCAACAGCTCAGTCGGTCGACAGCTTCCGTTCGGCTTGATGATTTCATGGAAAACTTCATTGAGCAAGCGGAAACTATTTCATTTGCCGCTATAAATGTTGTCAGGTGGACCGTTTTGGGCGGCAGGGGCGTGTCATGGTAGGAAAAATGGGCAAAATAAGTGGGCAATGTTGGGGGTGTGGCACTGATGGGTGTTTTGTGAGTTGCTCTTTGAGTGTTTCTGAAGTTTTCAATATTGAAGCTGGCCCCAAAAATGATTGAGGCCACTCTGGCAACTGGACTGAGGCTATTTTAAAACTCAAATGAAAATGAAAATTCAATAGTTGAAAATGTGGAAAATGAATTTCATCAAATTATTACAAAATAGACCACTGGACGTTAACTGATGGCAGTCAGTGTAAAAGTTAATTGGAAAACTAGAAATAGACAAAGGCTTCACATTATTAATTAACAAAATGTTGACGCAAATGAAATTGACATGTTGTGTAGTGTAGTGTTGTTCAATTACATAAACTGCAAGCAGTGTAATATATGACTTTAAAAAGGGAAGCTTTAACGTTGAAGGTTTTTTAAGTTTATTAATTCTTATAAAGACAAAACTTCTTTACGAGGTAATAGTCTAGTGGCAAATGGATATTCATGCCCCGAAATTGCTGTATGATTAAATTCAATAATAGACTATATTACTTAATCTTTTTGCAAAATATAGGGTAGTTTAGCAAACTCGAGGTCAAGTTTTTATATTGTCAATAGACACTTTTTGACAACAACAAATAACCAATAACCAACCAATAACCAACCAACAAATAATCTCCATTATTAAATGAATTTTTACATTTGTAATTTAGTTTTGCAAAATATTGATTTAATGCAATTAAAAGCATTTCCAGTGCTGTATGATTATCTATAGAGTTGTACAACGTTTAAAAAAATTGATTCTTCTACTTTGAAAAGGCTTTTTCCACTACATGTATTTCTTTTGTAACATTCCCCAATTAATCAGAGCTACAAACGATGTGTCATCAGCACCTATCGTTGCGAATCAATGGAGGTTATGCCACATGCCACATGCCACTTGCCACATACCATATTCCCCTATGCCACCCAAGTGCCCAATAAAATTGCTACCCATGCCACAGAGGTGACGCTTTGATCTACGTCTGTTGCGTTTATTTTTGTATTTTTTTTAATTCCAACAATATAACATACATATATATATATATATTTATATATAATTTCAACTCTGAAAATATTTATGTAGCCCGTGGAGTCGGTGACGAGGAACAGGAGCTCGAAAAGGAGCTCACGTTTGGGTATTTGCATGCCTTTGCACTCCTTCGATTAATATAAAATTTGATTAAACTTGGCCAACGACAAACGAATAGCTTGATGATAGGGATACTGATGTAGTGAAAAAGCAATGGAAAAGGGAAGGGAAACAGTATGTACGGCACTTGTGGGTTAAACACACATGACTTTGCTGCTGCTCCTGCAACCAAAAAAAAAAAGGGGGAGCATTGGGGCGTGGCTGACTGTGTAAATATAAACGCACATGCCACTTGACAGTTGCGAGAGTTGCCTGCCCTTTTTTTTTGGGGGCCAGAGTTGCCACCCACCCGTGGGGCAGTCAAATAAATAACTTGTAAAACATGCATATGAGCAAAAATGTTTGAAAATTTCCAGAAACGTTAAAAGAGGAATGAGTTGGAGTGGAGAGGAGCGAGTGTATCGTAGTAACCAAAAGCCAAGAAATTGGGGCCAAGGAATTGACGGGTCTCAGTTCCTTTCCCCTCCCTTTTTCCTTCTTCGCAGCAGGAAGAGAAGACGAAACGAATAAACACATTGTAAATTGATTTCCTTGGGAACTCAAATAAAAATGGCATGAAAAGCAAGTGAGCGACGACATTGTGGGCTCTCTGGGTGGTATAGGCGGTGGCTGGAGGTTGATGGTTGAAGGTTAGAGGGTATAAGGGTATAAGGGGGGCGTGGCCCGCCCCAAATTGAAACGAATGAATGGGCAAACCAATTTTTATTGCCACGCGGGACACGTAGCTTTGCCAGTTGCCTCAAACTTGATTCCCACACGGGACTACAGCAGCCTTTTCACTACCCCATTCCCCATGCATGCCTGCTTTCACCCCTTACCCTGGCATGCCTGTTTTCCTCTGTATTGCTAGCAAGCAAAATTGGCGCATTGGGTGCTGTGGTGAGAACGGAAGGAAGTCGGAAGATGGCCAGAGAGAGAGAGATAGGGAGAGAGCAGAGAGAAGGAGGAGTCGCTGTCGACCCGGCTTTTGATGGAATGCTTGCTCGATAACATGGCCAAGTAACTGTTTGGCATTGCCTTTACTTTCTGCTCCTACTTTTCCCATTCTTTCTGCTGCTTCTCCCACGCTGCTGATTCGTTTTCTGAGCGGTTCGTTGTTGTCAATTGTTGTGCTGTCCGTTCTTCTTTCACTCTCCCTTTCTCTCTCTCTCTCTCTGTTTCTCTGTCTCTCTCAACCTCATCCATTGTCTGTCCCATGTTGCCAACTTCACTAAAAATGCAGGCGAGAGAAGACAAATTGCTTTATCGACGACATACGTAACAAATGTTGCTGTCGGCAGTGACAACGGCAACAACAGCAACAACAGCAACAACAACAGCATCAACGGGAACAACAACAAGGAGCCAGTCAACCATTATTGGTTTCAAATGGCTTACGGCTTCAATTGGGAATCGGGTTGAGGCCCAACTGGCGACTGGCGACTGGCGACTGTCGTTGGCACTGCTAATTATGACTTAATTATTTCAATTATTATTTCTCCGACTTCAATTCAATTTGATCGTTGCCAACAACAGCGAGATATTCAATATGTGACTTGTACACAGAGAAAAACCCAATACCAAAAATAAATACAGATATATTTCATTTAATATATATCATGTGGGCCACTAATAATGGAATAGTTTTCTACAAATTAAAATGTCAAATTGCTTCAAAATAAAGAAAATTTTTTTTAATTTTCCATAGTTTTAACAAACCAATCTCAATCAAATTATATTCTTTCATTATAGGGAAATTTAAATTTAATGCCAAGTTTTTTGAATATGGAATTTAAATGATCTGCCTGAGTGTATATAAATTGTTTTTGCATTGATTCATTTATTAAATTGAACTTCCCATTGTTTGTTGTTTACAGATTTCGGACGATGATCGAATGAGCCTTACTACAGCCGTTTCGGATGAAGATGATGGCGAAAGTGTCATGGCGTCACCATATAAAGCAAAGGCCACTGGCACCGCTGCATCCTCCTTCAATTGCACGGGCGCTGTCCGCAAAGCAGGGTAAGTAATCTGTGGCATGCCACCTCCACCACATGCTACATGCCCCAAAGGGATTGCCATGACACGTGTGCCACATCCACAAACTCCTTCATCATAAATAATGTGGCAAATGGGTTTGTCCCTGCCCCAACCCACTTATCACGTGCATTATGAAGTGTGTGCCAGGAGATTATTAGATACCTGATAAAAATAGTATGATAACAGCAAGAGGGTAGCAAATGTTGAATATGATTAACATAAAGATTGCAGGGTATTTTATGACTTAAGAAGTGACTTTGTAATTAGAATGCTTCATTCGGGAAATATTGCTAAATAATAGTTGAGACCGTGTTTTTTTTTGTTAGAATTTTTTACAGCCTTATCTATTTTAATATTTTATTATAGAAACGTTTTTGGTGGATATTCCGTCTAAATTTTTTTTTTTTGATTTCAAATCTCCAAGAAGTTGGAGATAACATTTAATACACTATTTGTAAAATCCCTACTATCTTTTTCCGTTTTGGAATTCACTTATGTTAAGATTAATAAAAAATCACTTTAAAATCAATCAAGTTAATTGCTAGATTCGATTTTCTACAAATTAAGTTTGTATTTCCACTTGCTAGATACACACATTATTTACAATTCTCAACTGGTTCTGGTTAGCAGCTTATGAGGTCAACTTGATTATTATGCAAGTGACCGTCAGCTAATTAGCAGAGTTATGTAAGGGGTATTAATCACATTTCTCCAGCCACTATGTGGCTGTGCACAAACATTTCCCAGCGTTATTTAACCAAACCTTAATTGATTTTTCGCATTTTCCATAAAATATTTTCCATTTTTTCTATGCATAACTTTTTCAGCTTTCTATCGGTAAAGAAATGGTTACTACGCAAGAAGCATCAAATCGAGCTGGCTCGCAAACGTGGCTGGAAGGGATATTGGGTATGCCTGAAAGGTACCACCCTTCTTTTCTATCCTTGCGACTCGCGAGAGGGTCGCAGCGTCGAGGCGGCGCCCAAGCATTTAATTATTGTCGACGGGGCAATTATGCAACCGATACCGGAGCATCCGAAACGCGATTATATATTCTGTCTGAGTACCGCATTCGGTGATGCCTATTTGTTCCAGGCACCCTGTCAGGTGAGTCTCCCACTTGGTATACGATTATGATGCGTGGTCGTCGTCAATAAGCCTGGAAGTCCTTCAAGCGTACGAATCGAGCTTCAATTAGAAATCGGGTAGAAGAGACTAAAATCGAGCAAACTCGATTGTTAGAGAACCTGCACTTGTTCTGCTTGCATCGACAAACTTGATGTTGAGTAGATCTCTTTTAGGTACAGGGTCAAAACATGAAGATGGCCTAAGGCCAGTAAAGGACAGGCGCGGGGCAAGTCAGGCCAAGTCAGGCATAAGCATAAAAGCTGTCCTTGTCCAGGCTGCAGCATTGACAAAACAAGACTTGGACTTGGACGAGATACTCGTAGTCGTCATTGGGTGAAACGTGCGTTTTGTTTGCTCAGGGATACCAAGGATATCTATCAGATTCTCTCTCTTTCTCTCTCTATCTCTCTCTCTCCATCTCCTTTCGCTCTGTCGTATGGTGTCGAGTTCAGCGCTCGCGGCCTTTCAACAGACCTTACACGTAATCGCCATGCAAAATGTGTGCCACACACACACACACATAGCCAAACGTAGAGACAGACAGACAGTGAGACAGAGAGAGAGAGAGACAGAGAGACACACTGACAGTTTAAGACTTGCAGGCGTTAACTGATGCAGCCCCACAAATGGCTCAAATGCAAATCGCCAGGCTTAAAGTGCGATTGAGGTTGCTTTGGGATTGTAACAGTAACGGTAACAGTACACAGCGCGAAAAAATCAAGTATTTCGTATTTAAAGCACCACATTTCAAACTTGATCGATCACTAAGATGGATTTTACTAAAATTATATGTCTTGATCTGCACAAATAAAAGTCTTGAGACTTTAATAAATTTTTAATCAGAAATTCAAGTTTTTTTTATCTTCTATATTTTGTAATCAATACTACAAGTGTGGTAATCTTTAAATAACCAATTTGTTGTGTAATCCTTTCTGCTTATCCATTTGAAGCATCTAAAATACTTAATTCGAGTTCATGCAAATATTAAGTTCAGCAAGGCATTTTTTTCTGTGCAACGACAACAAAACTGTCAGATTGCCTTGAACGGAAGAACGTAACAGTAGCTGGGTTGCATTTTGAGTCCTTGTGCCTAAACTGTTACATGTCTCAAAGGCATACGCTGCTCATTCATCCTGGCCCAAAGAATCCCCTTCCCCTCCCCTCCCCTCCCCTGCCACTCCCACTCGCACTGACTGACAGCATTTCAGTCAGCCTGGCCGCCTTAGTGATTTGTCATTAAATTTGCATAACTGATAGTCAACCAACAACAACAACAGCAACAACGACAATGACAACAACGACAGCAACAACAACGCATTCGACATTTGGCGCTGGGGAGCAACATCAAATTGCTTGCGGTGCATTTGACTCTGCAATTTGTTACAACTACGAGGGTGATCTAAGAAGTTTTTGAATTTTAATGCAAGAAAAAATGGACACTTATAAAAAAATTCCATTTTTAATGCAGCCTTGACAAAGTAATAAAACTTTATTAAAGTATCCTGAGTGTGGATAAAATGTAAAAGTGATTAAAAAAGTACAATCAAAATAGAGATCAAAACTTGATAAAATTGACAATCTGCAATAAAATTAATTAAGATTTGATAAAGTTATGATAGTTTGAAGCTTTTGAAATACCATCAAGCGACAAAAAGTAGAAACAATGGACAGTGAAGACAAATATTGGTTTTTTGTTTTAAATTTAAAAATTGATAGCCGTCAAAAAAGTGTCGAATCAATCTTTACTATTTGACCATGATAACTATTCTCTTGTTAAAGTTATAAAATATTAATTCCATTATGCAACAATAAAATTAATTGATTGAAGACTTTGTGTGTTTGCAACCTAGGTCAAAAACTTATTATCACACCCTCGCACAGATTACCTCTAACTGATTCTCTGTCTCTCTCGCTTTCTGTCACACTCACAGGTGGAGCTGGAGAATTGGGTGAATAGCATACACAGCGCCTGTGCCGCTGCATTCGCACGTCATCGCGGCAAAACGGGCACACTGCATCTGCTGCAGGAGGAGATCTTTCGCCTGGAGAAGGCCATTGAATCGGTAAGTGAATGCCAACGTTTTACTTAACATTTCCCATCTCTCTCTCTCTCTCTCTTTCCCTTCTCCTGTATATCATGTATATACATACCTGTAACACGTCTTAAAGTATTTGTTAGCGATTATGTCGAGTATGTCTGAAGTATATATAGTATGTGTGTATGTGGGACTCAAGGATATTGAGTTGAATTGTTGCCGAGCGGGCTTTTGGCTCGAGGAAATTGTTGAGCTGCTTCAGCACAAATTCAAGTGCTGCGAATTGAATGTGTTCTCTGTATTAAGTGGAGAGGTGTGAAAAACCCTGTTTGTCGACCGCTCAACCAACGACATAAGCTACAGCAATATTATCCATAAAATGATATGCAAAAAGTCAGAAGACATTTAAATCTCTTGATTTATGAACTCAGCTCGTTTGCTGTGGATTCAACTACTCAAGATATTTTCTTATATGTGAAATAACTGAGTATTTATTTATTGTTGAGAATAACATTTTGATTAATTTGTGGTACAGTTTTTAAAAATATTTATTGCCTGGTAGTTTATTCGAACTTATATCTTAGCGTCAACTTATCGGGATCTCACTAAGTTTAACTGTCATTATTTTTGCAATAACGAGAGCCAAAGGAATAGGAACTTTTACTAAATGCTTGGCAATCGAAAAGATCAACAAAAAATCCAAGTAAAACCATTAAATCAATCAATAAAATTATCTTAAAGCTACTCGTGTTCATTCAATTTGACAGACAGTGTGGCAGGAGCACATCATTGATATTCAGAACAGGATTTTCTATGTTTCGGCACCTAATCATTCGTTCAAGTAATCAAACAACAAAGCCAAATTGAACGAACACATCAATTCGCGATGATTTCTCAACTTCAACTTTTGTGTGTGTGCGTGTGTGTGTGTGCCAAGGAGACACAACAAACGCATTTACCACCCACTTAAGGAGGATGTAGCTCCCCACAATTTCGCAATTTCTCAATTTCGCAATAGTCGAAGCCAACAAGCACATTTCTAGCCAATTTCTCAGTGAAGTTCCCCAATGATTTATGCGCCGCCTGTTCTTAGGTTGCTTCCATATTTCCATCCCTCCATCCTTCCATCCTTGCATCCTTGTGGCTCCTGATGGTTTCTGATTCTGCTTCTGTTGGCTCTGCTCCATTTATGTATTTGCTTTCAAATCAATTCCCCATCAATTTCGCGTCGCGGCTTTGCAGCAACAACATTTGTTTCTTGCCTCAACTGCAGTGCAATTTATTTGCACAACTTTGTGGCCAAAAACAACAACGGCCAAGAACAGCATACCATTCGAGCAAAATTGAGCGGCCAAAATGAAAACAAAAAGTGGAAACACAAAACCAAATAGAACTCAAGTCGTTGGAGAGTACAAGAAACTGCACTTGCCACACAATAAATGGCTAGATAAACTGGCACAGGCATAACGGGCAAGTGGCAAGAGGCAAGTGGCAAGGGGCAAGAAGAATGTGGGAAGGCTTCAAGAAAAAACAGTTTGAGATGCATTTGGATGACACTGCAGCTGCTGCGCTGAATAAACCCATTTTTTTCAGCGCTCTCTTTTGATTTGTTTATTTATTTTTTGCATCATGTCATTCGCAGTGCAGAAAGAAAGCAGACAAATTTTGCGGCCAGTTTGTTTATTAGCCTATACCCTGTACTTACAAAAAGTTAAAAAGGTTTTCGAAATTTCTTAAATTTAATACTATTAACTTACATTCTGACGCTAAAAGAGCTATAAAGCAAATTTGTGAACTTTTATTTCGTTATTTATGTATTTGACCTTAAATTTATGTGAATCTTTATTTTTTCAGCTTCTTTTATTATTCAGTTAGAAATACAACTATATTAATAGTGAAAATGCTTCCAAGTTCCTTTGGGAAAGATTATTTCCTAGTCCAACATGCTCTTTTGAACATTTTCCGGCATTTTCACTGATTGGGTTGTTTTTTCTGCTGTTGTTCTTAGCTTAACTCCTAAAGACAATTATTTTGTCTGTCCATCATCCGACAGAGCGACGGTCCATCTTATATCCTGGCTGTCTGCTGTCCTGACAGCCCAGGCCAAACCGTTGATTCATTCATTCGTCTCTGTCGCTGGAATTTCCGAGCGTTTCGCCCCTTTTCTAATTTAGTTTTTCTCATTTACACGTTAACTTGAAGTTTGATGTTATGAGCCGTCTTCGTTTTCCTTTTCACATTTTTCCAGCCATCGTTATTCTTGTCTTCTTACTCTGGTTCTATTTTTTTTTTATGTCGAGGATATCTGTCCCTTTGGATAAACCATAATTACTTCCTTGAATGCTGCGTTTTTCTGTCCACTTTCCTCAATCGCAAGTTTTCAACTATTTTTTTTCTCTCCTCATTTTGTTTGGTCCGAGTTCGAGTTCGAGTCCGGTCCGAGACTGTCACAAGAGTCACTTGAGAGTCAGCTGGTTTAGTTTTCAAGTGCCACGCCCACAGCTAAATAAGGGGCTTTCAGCATGGCTAAAGTTGCCGCCATGAATATTAATTAAATGAGCTGCAGAAGTGGCCACAAAATGCAATTGCATTTGCATTACAATTTGGATATGCATTTGTTGTTAATTAATTTTGTGTACTAAAATAAAAAATAGGCGAAATTTCCTACTTATTTAATTGCCTGAGGATAAACAAAGATGCCAAGCCATAAAAATAACGAAAGAAGACACAATATTGTTGCCCTGAATAGAATTAAACAAGTGAGAATGCTTCTACTTGAAGCTGCTCGACAGCGAGATACCTTATTGAACAGGTTTTCAAGTGAATAAATTTTTCTGAAATTTATCAGCCACCTTTGCATGCCTACAAGATACGATTAAGAATGTGGCGCCCAACGTGGCCAACCCCCTTTAGGCCGCAATTGCATGTCTTAAATAAGCAAGAGTTGCGTATAAATTTTCGGAATAACTCGCATATACCTGGACATTTTTTGCTGCATTTCTTATGCCTTCAAGGTATGTTGAGGCGCCCAACGTGGGTTGTCTATCGCTCATTTATAGTCCTAGTGGCGTGACTAAAATTAGCAACAGTGTAGTCTATAATTTATCAGGCATTCGCGAATGTACCTGCTGTTTTTTTTATGGTTTGCAGGTGCTTTTGAAAATTTACGATTTTGAGGCGCCCAATAGATTAAATTGGCAAAAGTGATGGTAAAGGTTTTCAGATATACTAGCATATACCTGCCGGGTTTTGGGCGCCCAACGTGGGTTGTCCATAAACTTGTAGTCGTGTAGTCGCGTCTGAAAACAGCAACCGTGTTGCCTATAATTATCAGCAATAAATGCACTTCTCTGCAGTAATTTCTATGCCTACTCAGTTGTCACCGATTGTTGCCGAACGTGGATTAAAGTCTTTTCGCCTTTCAAATGTTTCGATTTGCATGGCATTTAAGTTAAAGTTTGCTAAGTTGCAACAATAGTTGTAGATACCCGCTACATTTTTGTTGCTGTACAGCATAAAAAGGTGTCGCCATGTGGCGCCCAACGTGTGCTGCCTGTCACCGTATAAGGGTATCACAACGTTCAACGTTTTACAGTCATGTGCAGGCGTGTCTGAAATGAGCAACAGTGTTGTCTACGCTTTTTGTCTTCGACTTCTACTTTGTACCTGTGCCTGTGCCTGTGCCTGTGAATGTGGGCGGGTGCACGCCCACGCTGGCATAGGTACTGGCACTGGAACAGGCTGTTTGTCTGCCCTTTTTTATAGCTGTCACCTTTCGGAAATAATCATATATGTGTCAGTGGGGGACAGCACTTCGCTTCGTTTGCTTTAGCTTTTCTAGTTTTTCGCCAGCTATCTATTTTACTTTTCGCATAAAGCACTTGCACACACCTATACACGCACACACACACACGCTTATACATACAATGCAGACGTAAAGTAAAAAAAAAAAAAATATATATAAGAAGAAAAAAAAATGGTAGTAGCTGCCCGAGCGCGTTTGGTTTTTCGTACGCTCTGGTTTTTACGCTCTAATTACGACTCCTACAACAGGCCAGAGCCCTCTTTCCCTGCGTGTGCACATACATACATATTCTCCACCGCTTTCATGCCTTACCCCCGCTGTTACTGTTTTTATTCCCTTCCATTCCCAGAGTGAAACTAGTGGCTCGTGTGCAATTGCCATGGCGCGCAGTCTAAACAAGGCTCACTTGCCTGCTGCTTTCAATTTGCAATGGCGGCTGTCATTTCAGCTCAATAGCGAACCCAACCCCCAACCCCCACCCCAACCCTCTCCTCTCTCTTACTTCTTGATACCTCAACCTCTGCTGTCACACTTGGTCGAATGCGGTCTCTGTTATTTCTATTTTTTTTTTTTTTTTAAATGTTTGGCCTGTTTGGTTTTTAAATTTGTTATGCATTTCTTGCTTGTTGAATCGACTTTCATGGCAACCCATTGATATTTATATATACCATAAATAATTGGGCTAATTAAATGTTTCATTCATCGCTTAGGCTGTTAATTGTTTAATGCAATTTATGCCATTTGATTGAGCGTCATAAAAACGCTTAACAAATGCCAAACTCAGTCAATTTTCTGGCAAATATACTAATTTCATTTATTCCACATTTTATTATGCTTTTAGTTCAATTCTTTATTTTGTTGGCAGATTTCATTTAACAAAATTCTTTTATTTGTTAAAAAAAACTATTTAAATCAATATATAGTATATTGTTATTGAAAATGTTGAAATTTTCGGCAACTGAATTACCTGCATAATTTTCCTTTTCTAAGATGCAAATAAATCTCTATTTATGAAAAGAAATTGCATATTTTATTTGATTGATCTTTTGATAGCTTTTAAAAATTTAAATGCCCGATTGCAATAAACTTTTTATTTAATTTTGACATATTTGAAAAAATCATTTTCCGAATAAAAGTATTAATGGCAGTTATTGATGTCATAATTTTAATGATGTTAAAAATTTGTAGCAGGTATCAAGAAACAAAACATGAGTCAGTTAAACAGGAACTAATATATTCAGACTCTTACTTACATAATACTCCTGATAAACTATACTTATCGCAAATTACAACTATTTCCGGATCTGTTTAAGTCTGTATCCAGGCTCAAAGCATATTTCGGCCAACTAATTTGTACTATGGCCCAAAAGGCAGACACTATAAGAAGCCGTCAAGCCATTAATTAATTTGATTACAATTAAGCTTAAATTTAAGCTCAAAGACTTGTAGAGACTTGCTATCGCTCGCTCCTTCTCTTTTCTCTCTTCCCTCGCTGCTCCCTCTGTCTGCTCGGTAACAACGCTTAAATCCACATTTGCAGTGTAAAATATTACACACCTACAAATACACAAACACACAAGCACACACACACAGACCCAAATCCAGCAAGTAAAGGAAAAAGAAAGAATAGTGAAAATGTGAGAGAGGAAAACTGAAGGAAAAATGCAGAATCTGAACTGAAAGCCAAAGCACATAATGAAATACATATTTAGCTAAGTTTTAAATTTTTGGTTAATTAGTGTGTTGATTTTCTTTACCGGCCAAGTTAAAACCACATGCAGCTGCCCCGCCCCCTCCCCCTCCCTTCCCCTCCCTCCCCCTATATTGTGGAAACTTTTGCGAAACATAATAAACCAGCGAACTTTTCCAGCTGCAACTTTCAAGTATTAAAGAATCTTTTTTTTTAATCAAATTTCTCGTAATGAAAGCATAAAGTTTATAATTACCATAAAATTTAGTGCTCGATTTTGTGAGGTTGCCCAGTGCAACTTTAACTGGCCATAGCAAAAATATAACACACACACACACACACAAGTAGATATCATGCAAGTGGGCGTGGCTAGTTGGGGATTTCTATTTTACAAAATAATACCGGTTAAACGAGAACATTACAGTTGAGATACTCGACTGTTGAAAGTCAAGTCCGCGTCTGTAGCCTGAATTGTAATGTGTAAAAAAAACGATGCATACTTTTAGGCGCCTTCATTTTTAACAATTTAAAACAATGATTAATTTTTTTGTATGTCGGATCTTGTTGGGTTTAATCCCGTTGATGAATTATAAAAATTTACAACAAAATTTAAAAAAAACTATTATCTTAAACAGAAAGACAGACCTGTTTGATTTCTTTAAATCTTAAAATCTTTTACTTGTAGTAAGAACTAGCTACTGAAGCAGCAACAATGTCCCATACTTATAATCCTGTGTTCGCTTTTGAGTGCTAGACTAATACAAATTTTTGAAAAATGTATGGGCAAGAAATATGAGCAAAGTCGAGTTCTCTAACGTCATAAAGCACGCACACATGTTGCGGGACAGTTCTTGCTTTCTCTCTCTCTCTCTCCCTTTATTTCCACCCGTTCTCTCTCTCTCTCTCTCTGCCTCTCAATGCTCCCCCTTTTTGGCATTGTTTTGAAGCAAACGTGCGAATATTTTGTGCAACTTTTGGTCGCAAGTTGCACAGGAAATGGCCGAGGCATATGGTGCACAGTTAGAGCCGGACTCAGGTTCTGCAGTTTGACACTGTTAGGTGTTACCTCAAGCCACCATGCCTCCCGCCCCCTCCCCCTCGTCCACCCTCTTCCACCTCACTCCCCTCACTCATGCCCTCTCATAACCAATGCTTTGTAAACGCTTTTGATTTGTTTTTGGTTTTGGGATTTTTGGTTTTTGCATGCAGAAAATCTGCTTTATGCGTCTGGCGTGTGGGCGTGGCATTTGTGCCGTTACTACCAAATTCAATTCAATTGTCAACAGCAATTGCTGCAGTTGCATGTGCACATACACTCCGAAAATTTACGATGTTGTTTATTTCCAAAAATTTCCATAAAATTAGAATTACTCTAAAATTATGAAAAAATTGCATAATTTATGGAAATAAAATACATGTTTTCATAAATCTAAAAAACCTTTTTTTACAAAGCTGCTATGGTACGATTTTTTTTGAGTGTAGACACCACAAAACACAAACAGGCGACAATTTTTGGGCTTAGGTTGAGATCGTTTCACGCATAAACTGCACCGCCCCCGCCTCTGCCCCCGATTCCCCTTAGTTACTACCTAGGCCCATGTTATATAATGTGCCATCATTTTGTGGTCAGCATTTATGCAGGACATGTACACACACACACACAGACACACAGACACACAAACACACATACACATCATGGGGCGCACAATTTGCAGGGCTTTTGTTAACATTTGCACCCGTTACAACACCCAACCACCCCCAAAAACCGAACCACCGAACCAACCAACCACTTTTGCGGTTGGTCGGCCTCACATTTGACTTTTTGTGTGGACCTGGCATTTAATGCACAGGCAAAGTCAAAAGTCCCGCCATGAGGTCAGGCTCTGTTGCAGTTCAATTCAACAAATTTCACGTTGCGCATACGCCGCGTTGCACCATAATTTGAACGCGTATCCTTGGCTTTATTTGCTTTATTAGACCCTGCACTTATAAATTACAAAAAAATCCTTTCAGTTTGTCAGAGCTGTGCTTAACAGAAAGAAGGCGTGCCAAATTTTAAAAAATATTTTATGAGGGAAATAAGGTATGTTAGCTAAAATTAATATAGAAAGTAAAGTTTCTTAAGCTTATAATTTTAATATTCGGAATTAATTTAAAGCTCAAATACTGATCAAAACGACATTCCGATTCGAAATCGGTTAAGTATTGACAAAGCTATGACTGATAAAGTCTGTAAGCCTCCGACTTTATAACTGTACAAGCCAAAATATTTCCTTATTTAAATTTAATATTTCCAATATTCAAAATTTCAAAGATCAAACCATCGCTAGCATTAAAAAATATAAAATTTTCAAAATAAAAAAAAAAGTTAATGACGAATGAGTTACAAGGATAAATTAAGATCAAAATGACATTCCGCTTAAGAATCGGGCTAGTTATGCAAAAGTTATATGAGTTGGAAATTCGGTAACTACTTTCACTGACACATTTGCCCATTTTTTTGGTAATAAAAATTACAGGGTCTCTCACAGTTGTGTTTCAATATTGCAAGTGCAACTGTCAGTCGCTGTGTTAATTGATCGTTATTGTTTTTGAGAACAGTTGACTTATCGAAGAAGGCGGCAGGAGGAAGAAGAAGAAAGAGTCGAGGCCATTAGCAGCAGCAAAACTGATATGAGAAGACGTCTTTTTGTTTATGAGTTATTATTATTTCAGTCATTGTGTGTGAGCATGTGTATGAGTGTGTGTGTGTGTGTGTGTGTGTGTGTGTGTGTGTGTGTGTGTTTTTTTTTTTTTTTTTTTTATTCATAACAAACTTATATATAAAAAATTTTAGATTAAGTTTAAAAGTTTCAGCCTTGCGGGACCGCCGCGAAGCATTGCTTCGCAAGACTGAATGGCCAATTACGACCTCTCGATTTCAGACCTCCTCTGTCTCTCTAGGCGCCGCAGCTCCGTCGTTATGCCTTTCGCAAAGGAGCATATTGCTGTCCACTTCTCTTGGCTGTCCAGCATTTGTGGGATGAGGGTTGCTGGATCTAGTTCGCGACCCAAAATGCTATTTGCGTCATCTCTCAGTTGGGAGAAACGGGGGCAGCTGAAGACCACATGCTCGGCCGTCTCGGGTGTGCCGCAGCCCGGGCACATTGGGTCTCTTTCGTGTCCGAAGCGGTACAAGTACTCCTTGAAACACCCATGGCCACTAAGAATTTGCGAAAGATGGAATGTGATTTCACCATGCTTGCGGGTGATCCACGGCTCAATCCGGGGTATAAGGGTGTGTGTCCAACGACCACGACCCGAGCTATCCCATCTGCTTTGCCATCTAGCAATGCTCCGTATCTTCGCTGCTTCTTTGACGGCCCTGACCTCCGCCGGTGTTATAGCATTTTTCTTGCCCTGGTAAATCTCACTCGCTTCTGACACTGCCAGTTCGAATGGTGTTATGCCGCTGATCACCATAATGGCCTCTGTGGATATCGTTCTGAAACCTGAGCATACTCGCAGGGCCCCGATTCTGAAATTTGATACGAGTCCTTTGGTATAACTTGGCTTATCGGTCGCGCTTTCCCATATCGGCGCAGCGTACATCATCGCAGACTTGGCCACGTTGAACAAGAGCTTTCTACTCGTCGATTTGGGGCCTCTGTGATTCAGCATCATTCTCGTCACCGCTTGGACTGTTCCTCTGGCCTTTATATGTGCAACTTCCAGGTGCTCTCTGTAGGATAGACGCGTATCCAGCATCACTCCCAAGTACTTAATAGCCCTCTTCGAGGCAATGATGGTGTTTCCAACGATGATGTGAGCGACTTCGACCTTTTTGCGACTGCTGATCAACACAGTTTCCGTTTTCTGCTCCGCCAGATGCAGGCCTGCAAGCATGAGCCAATTTCCAATACAACGAATGGCATCGTTCGTTGCACTCTCGACCTCGGATAAACGCTTTTTTACTGTTATGACTGCCACGTCATCAGCGAAGCCCACAATTTCCACCCCTTGCGGGAATTCCAGTCGAAGGATTCCGTCGTACATCGTGTTCCACAATAACGGTCCCAGTACTGACCCTTGTGGGACCCCGCCGGTTATTTGGTACGTGTGTGTGTGTGTGTGTGTGTGTGTGTTTGTGGTTATTATTGTTGTTGTTGCTGTTGTTGTTGCTGTGGTTTGGCTATTTGCGGCATCTTTGGCTTGTCATGTGACTCTGACGCTGACGCTGACACAGACGACGATGGCGATGACGACGACGACGATGACAACAATAGCAAAATGTATTTTTTAATTGTACTCTCGGGTAAACATATATCACAGCAACAGTAACATCAACAACAACAAAGTCTACGACATGAACTCAGCTCAACTGAACTGAACTGAAGTCAACTCAGCTGAGGAAGCGGAAATGACAGTACGACAATGACGACAACAAGGATGGCAATGGCAATGCCACAGACAGGACGAAACAGGACAAACAGGACGACAACGACAACTACAACTACAGTTCGCCTACTTGAGTCTCTCTCGGTCTCTGAAATTGTGCGCATGGGGAGACCAGAACATGAGTACCGCTTAATGAAAGCGCAACAGACACATAGAGACACAGAAAGAAGCACTGACAACTCACAGGACATGCCACACAGGACACTGAAACAGTGCTGACAAGTTTTGAGCCGCAAGAAAAGCCGCTTTTGATACTAAGAAGCTCGAAAGAAAGCTACATTTTCCAACCAAAATACCAAATAAATACAACAAAAATATCTGAAAAAACAAGCTGATGTTTTTTTTTTTGTTTTTTTTTTTAGAAAATAAGCTGACCTATTTTTTTCAATTTTGTTTTACAAATTTTTCATCGAAAAAATATAATCTGTACATAATCTGATGGTTTTTATACCTTTAAATATTTTTTAAATATTTGCAATAATTCCTATAAAACCTTTGAAAGTTCATCATTATTCTGTGGTCGATGATAACTAATTTTAAACAAAATCATTTATACTAAAGTCCTACTTATTAATGTCTAGTTTAGATCCTAGTTAACTATCTAACAGATATCCTGAACTAAAATGCATACAATTAAAAGTCAAAATCTGGTATATAACTATATTAAATGTTAAAGATTCTTTCGGTCCAACTTTTTTCAAAAACAATAACTTAACACCACTGTCTTTACAAAAAAAAGCCAGATTTGGCGTTAAAACTGCTGCTTAAGCAACACTGACAGGTCACGCAGATTGAATAAGACCAAAAGATAACTAAGCAAAGAGCATTGGGAACAAACCACAGAAACAACAAGCAACAATAATAAAATTGGCGTTAAGTGTAGAAGAATTGACAAGACAGAAGAAAAAGAGACTAGGAGACTAGGAGAAAAGAAAAAATGATAGCAGATAGCAATCAGAAAAACACACACCTGTCAACTGAAAGGTGACACAAATTGTGTGTGTGTGTGTGTATTGTAGCGAAATATACAATTAATCGATAGCAGCTCGATAACACACACACGAGTCAAAGTAATGTGGAGCATTTACATTGCAATTTGATGCAATTACATGACAATTAACATTGCCATTAAAGCAAACCAAAGTGCACAACGTGACAACGACAATAAACAAACAATGCCCACGATTAATGTGTGCACAATTCGTTAACACACACACACACACATGATCACAAATATATAAACACCCATACATGAATTGTGTTTATAGGCCACATATAATTTTAAAGGCGTCTGCTACGTGATTTTGCCCCAAACAAACTGTTGACTGTTGAATGTTATTAATAACAAAATTTAGTAGCCAAAATCTGTCTCGCTCTGTCTCCATCACACTCTCCTCTTGCTTGCTCTTGTGGCAAGCTGCTTTATTAATTATCCCGTTGCTTGTTGTCTGCCACAGACTTGAGAAGAACTTGCAACATCTTCTAGCAGCTGCAATTGTTATAAAATTGATGCCAAGCACTTCAACTGCCTCAAATTGCCGCTACTTGTTTCCTGTTATTATTCTCTCAGTGTATGTCTGTGTCTGTGTGTGTGTGTGTGTGTGTGTTTTTGTGTTTGTGTAATATATAATGGGAAATTGCAAGCACATTAAATACAGTCATTAAATCCTAAGCCCAGTTATTGTGCTTGCTGCTCGTTAAATTAACAATGACAATCGTGAGGCTGCAGATGAGCTCATTAAGTGGCCAAAATGGCATATTTCTTGTTTTGTTGCTATTTCGGCTCTTCCTCAAGGATATCAAGAACACATCAAGACATAAATAAACATTAAACTCAAGTTGAAAATTGAAATTTTCAATTTTATTGCATCCAATTAAGCAGTCAAAAGTTCATCTTGCCATTGTCTGTTGCCAGTTAAGACAATTAGCCAAATGAAAGGACATCATATAATAAACATTAATCGAATTGTCAAAGAATGTCTTCATTACTCGTTACTTTAACTGCTCACTCTCTGTATCGTTCTTTGATTCTACAAATTTGTCTATAATTATTATTAAAATTATTATGATTTTAGCCAGTAAAATATCAAGTGATTTTTTGTGTCTGTTAGTTTTTGTAAATTTTACTCCCTTTTTTTTGTGTTTCGAAGATACATTTTACTCGCTTCTATCGTTCGGACTCGTTACTTTTTGACTCGTTTTTATGACAAATATATTATGGAAAGTTCTTGATATTATATATTATTCGATTTTTTTTTATATATATGGGCAAATCCCACGTGTCGCACGCTACATTCGCACGATTTTAGCTAATGAAAATCAATTTTTGGGGGGCTTTTTTAAAGATTTACCGTAAACTTTTGTTATTTGTTTAGAGTGAATTGAGAGTACTTTCGGAGGGAATAAGGTTCAATTTCACTGGAGTCACTGTTTTGAAAATAATTGATAAAATTGTGACGTGTCGCACGCTACACAAAGTGGAAGTTAGTTTCAAAATTTTCATTTCAAACGCAATTTTTAGCGAATTATGCAAAATGAACCCTATGAAAGTTAATATCCTAAAGAAAGTTAAGAATATTAGAAGACAAAAACCGATCGTTTGGTCTTAATAATGTTTACGGATTTTTAGAAAAGCCGTAAACCCATTGTGTCGCACGCTACATGTCGCACGCGACATTTTCTTTCATCATAATTTTTATGTTGTTTGTTTACTTCGTATGAAATACATTTTAACTATTTAAGTCATTAAGAAGCTGTATTACTAGAATTGAAGTGTTTTCTTTGCATTTTCATAAATTTTAAGTTCCTAAAAGATAGATATCGTCAAAAAATCTGTATAATACAAACACTCCATTTTGAAAGTCAACTTTTGGCAAAACAGGCAAAAATACGGAAAAACGTAATTTATTCAAAGAGGCAGCTGGTATGGTCAGACTAGTGAACTAATTAATGTATAAAATGATTAAACAAGTAATTTGAAAATGTTTCTCCAAAAAAATTTCACAAGATGTGAGTTTTTGATCAATTTTACGTTTTTGGCCGCGGTGGACCTTTCTGTGGAAATGCCCATATGAATTTTACTTCTTATCGCCAAATTCACACTCGTTACTTTTTGATACTTGATATATTCTAAAAATATATATTATTCCTTACTTTAAGGTATTAGTAATAAAATCTTTGCACTGGTTTGTTACTTTTATTTGATACCATCATATTCTACTCGCTCTCATTTCACTTGCTGTCTAATAAGTTTCGATTTGATCGATATGATGTGGTACGCTTTATGCTTTTGTTATATCAATTTATCAGAAATATACACACACAATCAGAATATGTGTGCAATCAGAATCAAAATCAAAATCAAATGCGTGGCAAGTGTGGGGATTTGTTGTATTAAGTATACGCATTACGTATACGCAATACGTATAAGGGAGAGATGGTAAAGTAAAATACACCAAATATGATTTATTTCACGTAAAATAAACAATGCCCAGCTCAACATCAGCACATCACATAAGCTGGCAAGTGGCAAGTGGCATGTGGCAAGTGTGTTCTCCTCGCACCTCTATAAGCCGCCAACAAATACATTTACATGTATGCGTAGGTGTATGTGTCTGTGTGAGTGTATGTGTATGTGTGCTGTTGCTGCTGTTTATGTGTACACATTCATTAAAATGTCGAACATCGAAAGTGCCCATTCAGGTTGATGTTGCCACGGCAACGCCCACTGTATCCGCCACTGCAACATCCAGCTGCATCTGCAAATAATTGTCAGCTTACACGAACTGAATGCAATGCAACAACAGCAACAACAATAACAACAGCAACAACAGAAACAACAACAACGAGAAAAGAAGAAAAATCTAGCAACCAAAATGAAACAATCACGTGCTCCATGAAATCTATGCAAGCGTGTAGAAATGCACGTGAAAGTGGAATTGCAATGATAAAGAGACAGAGATGGAGAGACAGAGAAAGACAGAGAGAGATAGAGCGAGTGTGTTAGACAGATAGAAAAAGAGGGCGGTAGAGACATGTACACAGAGCAAAAATTATTCCATCAGTTCAAACTTGATTTCTTATTCATGGTAGATTGATTTAGATTGATTAATAAAGTCAATGATTTGTAACTTATTTTGAGTTAATTGTAGTAGTCTAGTATTTTTGAGATTGCTTCTTTAATTTTTAGTTAAGATCTTAATTAAATAACTGATGGATAATTTGACATCAAATGCATAGAAATTAATATTAACTTAATGATTATGATTTCCTTTAACTATGAACAAAAATGTGCAATTATCATAATTTTAATTACTTAATCAATTGAAATCTCAATTTACCTGAAAAAATTTATTTATGCTTGATTAAAGTACAATTCAAACTTAAATAAATTAGTTAAACTAAGATGGAAATTAAGAACATCAAAATTAAACTGTCACGTATATTAAAATCGTGCTAATTTAAAAATAAATACATTATTAAATGCTGCTTTATTTTGATTTGTTTGCATAAATTAAAAACATTGAATAATAAAGAGCTAAAAATAAATACTTTTAAAGTATTCCGGGTTATTTGATCTCATTTTTAAAATATTTGGATTAAGCCTAAACCACAATAAAATAAATTAAATGATTAATTGTGAATTTAAATTGAGTACATCCTTTTTTCTCTCTGTGTAGAGAAGGGGGGAATGGAAGTAGAGAAAGCTGGCTTAAAACTAGGAAGCGTATCCTGGAACTGCAACTGCTGCTGATGGGACACGCTGCGGCGGAAGTCAAACGTTATTTGTAATGAAAACAGGGCCATGTGTTGCATATATGTGTGTGTGTGTGTGTGTGGCTAACGATGCCAAAGTCTCGCTCAGTGTGTGTGTGTCAAAGTTGGTGCATTGCCAACGCACTTCAGCAGAGACAGCAATAGTGAAAGAGCGTAAGTAGATAAAGGAGGGGAAATACCCAAAGAGATATTTGAATTGCGCCAACGAAAAATGCTGCTGCACATGACGCGTGATTTATGTATTTTCGTCAAATGGCAGCCACCGCAGCAGCAACAACAACAGCAGCAACAACAACAACAACTAGCAGCAATAGTTGCTGCTGTGGTGCTGCCATGAAATGCTAATGATGCCATGCCATGCCAGAGATGCTTTCATAACCGTCACGAGTGCGACACTGTTCCCTACTCCACTTATCTCATCACCACCACCTTCCCCTCTTTGTGCATCTATATACACATATTCACATGTATGGGAGCAGTTTTGTCAAGTTTTAGTCAGCTAAAAATCAACTTTATGTGGGCAGAAGTTCGCATAAAGTCAAATTTTTTCAATAATAACAAAAAACTGAAAGACTCTAAATAGGTCGAAAAATGTCAAAATCTATCAACAAAAAGAAATTTAAAAAAAACGTGTATAGAAAAAGAGAAAAATTATTTGTCATCTGCTAAATTACAGTCAAAAATTAAACGAATGACACATTTTAAATACTTATAGAAAAAAATGTCAATACTTCTTATATTCAACTCGATCTAAAAACCATATACACTTATGAAAAAAATATTTATAAAAAAATGCCAATACTTCTTCTTTCATTCAACTCTATATAAAAACATTGCTTATGATTTTATAAAAAAAATATCTAAGAAGTCAAGATATGTATTATTTTGTTTTATTATATAATATTTTGTATGTTTTATGTTAACGTCTAACCTGTGTTTTATTATTCCATTTTTGCAGGATCACAAACTGAAGCACATGGCTGAGTTGCAGCAATCAGTTGTCACCGATCAGGAGACAAGACATCAGATACAGACACAGATACTACAGTGGGAGGAGAACCTGGAGCGTCTACACTGTGAACAATTTCGACTACGCTGCTATATGGCATCACTGCAGAGCGGTGAGCTGCCAAATCCAAAGGTAAGTTATAGTATGTTTTAGGTTAGTGCTGAAAAGGGGCAGGAAATTTCCACTAACTGCTGAAATGGCAACAATTTGTTTTAAGGAAGCCATAGTAAAGTTCACATTACGTGGCTGAGATTGCGTCAATTTCAATTACTTAGCTGTTATAACTCAAGAGAGAGAGAGGGAGAGGGTGACGAAGTGCGTGTTCCAAACTGCTATTCAATGCAAAGCAGTTGTCAAGTGGCACATAGGATAACAGGATACGAGGATAACAGGGATCAAGCACAGACTCTTACAGGTTATCATGTTAGTCATGAAAAATATATATATACATTTTATAAGGTTCCCTTGGTTTTGCGTATGGCAAATTGCAGTTGAGATTGATGATAAAAGTTGCCACTGCAAAAACTGTTGCCTATCCTAAGGAGCACATGTGCCCTTTTTATAAATAATCCGTGTGAATTAAAAGAACAAATTGTAAAATAAAAACAACAGCATTAATTATTTATAGTAATAATATAACAAAATTTAGTAAAGTTAACTTGACGTTTTTCACAGCAAATCAAATTTTAGTTTGCAATACAAGTCATTGAAGAAACTGTTGCCAATTTTTCGACAAAAAAAAACTGAGAATGTTTGATGGAGAATTTGTGTAAATAATTTCAAACAAAATAATTTGGGGCAGTAAAAATAGCAACAAAATACTTAGGTGCTTATGAAAATCCTAACGAAATAAAATATTTATGTATTTACATTGCTGTATAAAAAATGAAGCAAATTTTTGTTGTTGAAAAATACCTAGTCGCTGTTTCCTGTACTGTGTGAATAAAAGCTAAAAAACTAATAAACAAAAAAGTTATGAGAATCTTAACAAAATCATTAAATATTTAAAGTCAAGTTTAATTAAATGACAGCATGCAATATTTCATTCAAAAAACTTTTGCATACTTTAATGTGAATAACAAAAGTTCCTGTTACAACACTTGTTGCCTACTTTTATGGTTAAAAATTAAATACGGCTCATTTCAAAGAAATTGTTTGTTGTGTTGTCATAAGATTTAATCCGAACAGCAATTTGGATTAAAGCAAAGAAACTGAAATTATATGCATCAAAAAATGTAACAAAAGCTTATTGTTTTAAAATATTTGTCGACTTTTATATGTACAAAAAATTGATTCTCTATCTATCTGCGTCTGTTTGTCTGAAACTACAAACTAAAGTTAATAAAACTAATAAAATATATAGACTTTTAGAGCTTAGAAACTCAACAAATACATAAGCATTTTTCTGTAAACAGCAACAATATCAAAAGCAAATGCAATTTAATTAGATATATTTTCTATTATCTATTAAAATTAATTAAGCTGCTGCAATGTTTTTAAGCTGTTGGAAACAATGAAAATGCCCACCTCAACATAAAAAGTCTTGTCTATAAGCTGATTAAAGTTCACACAATGCAACAAAGCCGGTTGAGATTGATTAAAAGCAACAATCTCAAACCCGAACCCAACCTCACAGGGATTAATCCCCTGGACAGAGTTGTGAAACATCAAAATCAAATTCACGGCCATAACGAAGATTAAAAGACAAAAACGACTAATGGGTATGAGGAGAATGGGTTTTATCCATAAACCTTTGCTCTGTAATTGCTTTTTACCTACTTATTTACACAATGGCAGCCAAAAGGGACGCTATTCAATTGATGAAAAAGTAACTCAACTACACACAATACAATTCAATTCAACTCAGCTGAACTGAACTGAACTCTTCTGAAATGTGTAACATTAATCTCCATAACACAATTTAAGCGCCTTAAATGAGCTGCAGCTTAAAGGGTCAAAGGGCGACTGAAGCATGTGGCAACAACTTCAGACATTACACTAAAACTAGCAACAACACGAAGAAAATTTAGCAAAAACGAGATACTCGACTCATAGGTAAAAAAATAAAAATAAATATTAAAAGAAATAACTATTTAATAAAATAAATATAAGTACAAAATAAAAATATAAAATGAAATATTAAAGATAAAGAGATAACAGCAGACTTCGACAAAATATTAAAATAAATATATAGGTGCAATCTTAATATATATAGAAATATTGAAAGAAATAGACAAAAAGAGATAACAGCAGACTTCGACAAAATATATACTATCTTCCTTTTTCGCTGTTTATTATGTTATGTTTGTTAATAACCAATCGAAATACAATTATTAGCAAACGTCCGCAAAATATACAACATTCCTTGTGCCAAATTTTAAGGCTGTAGTTTCAAAATGACTTTTGTAATTCGATTTCAACAAGTTGGCTGGCTCTAACGCTTATTATCCCTGAGATTTAGTTGTCACTGATAAATAAATCTGTGTGTTGACTTTGCTTACTGGGTAAACAACCACAAACCTGTAGAAGGCAACTCCAACTTGCCACAGCATTTAAAAGATTTGCCAAGCCAAGTTTGATGGGTGACGAAAAGGGTTGCAAGTTAATTGCGCTTTTTATGACTTGTCAGAGCAATGAATGAGGCGAAGAGAGAGGCAGAAATGAGGCAGGAGTTGGAGTGACAGTGGAGTGGAGTGGTGTGGGGTGTGGTGGGTGGTAAGCTGCACTCACAACTCTGGCATAAAGAGCAACCACATTTATTATTAATAACCGCAAAACTCAAACAACTTCAGCAACGCCACTTACACGAGAAAGTGCATGCACCGGAGGCTATTTGCACAGTTCACACACAGACACACATACGCACACTACACTAGTTAATGGGTTTTGGTTTAGTCAGTGTGTGCGTATCCAGATATTAATTATGTCACATCACTCAAAATGACCAAAATTCATCATCAAGTTGCATTTTCTGAGTCTTTCTACTCTTAATAGATTTTTCTTTCCTACTCTCTCTCTCCCACTCTTCAATTTATCTAACTTTCCTCTATAGCCTTTAGCAAGACAATTGCTTACTTAATTTATATAGTTATCCTCCATTTTCACATTGAAGTGATTCAATTTTTAGTGTCCATGTGTGGTCTTTTATTCTTTGCCTTTAGTCGAGCAATCTTCGTTCTCTAATGATTATTGTCCTCCATTGTCATTAATAATTTTCTAGCTTATCCACACTTATTTTAAGTAATTGAACAGTAACTTTTTATATTTATTTTTAGACATTAAGACACCATTCAAAATAATATATTTCATCAGCAAAGTTACAGTCAAACAATTTATAAGTTTTTCCACAAGGACATATTTTAAATCTTAAAACAAAAGAAATATTTCTATATATCTTAATATATTTTGATTTAATATTCCTCAATTTCTTTTCCTCTTGGGGCTGTGTTGCTTTTTGAATTTTTGCACAGTTTTCTATATGCATCTGTCATAACACTCCATTGTCACATTAATGTAATGTGCTTCAATTTGCACACCTTTCAAGAGTCTCTACACACATTTATTCCCCGCACCCAGTTCGCTATTCATATTTTCTAGATCAATATGATGATGCTGATAAGTGAATTTAGTGCACTTTAATGTTCG